>CM076580.1:1686726846-1687238521 GCA_034641835.2 Pinus albicaulis
TAATTAATAATTATTAACTACCTATTTGTTAAAATAATAATATATTATCATATATATTTATTAATTAGAAATTTCCTTTCTTAATCAAATTTACATTATATATATATATATATATATATATATATATATATATATATATTATAATTTATTTTAATTATTATATTTAAATATTTAAATATATTGATAAATTTAATTATGTGATCCAATCTTTAAATTTTTATAATAATATATTATTATTACTTATTTATTAATTAATTATTTCCTTTTATGATGGTTTTATAATATATTATTTTATATTATTATTATTATGTTAATTGGAAAGAGTATTTGTATTATATAATTATGTATCTTGTTTGTAGCAAATACATCAAGCATTACATAGCTAATTTGTAAAAAAAATCCAACTGTTTTTTTTTTGCCAATAAGAATACATGATTTTCCTAAAGTGAATATATTTGAGCAACGAAAAGAAGGGTTTTATAGGTGAATACATTACAAAACTGCCCCATTAGAACACAAAATTTATAACACATAATACTACTCGATAATATTTTCAATAGACTTCATCCACCATTAAGGACTTATAACATATGCATGATTTGGCGACACTTAAAATACAAGTGGCACCACAACTGTTGATTACAACCAAAAGGTGCACTATGCTATGGGAGAGTGTCTAACACATGCTCTTATGACAGATAACATCAACTAGTGCAAGAGAGTCTATTGGAGATGCCTCTACAAGGTGTGCCATGGTGCTCTTAAGATATATGAAAACAAGTGAAAGTGACACATGCAAGAGTGAAAGTGACACATGAAAATGAAAACAAGAAAAATTGGCACTTGCAAAGGAAAAATAAAGCAAAAGAAACAGTTGAGAAACTCACCCAGAAGATGGGGAATTTGCAACCAAGAGTGAGAGAATGCCCGTTGTACTCCAAAAGTGCACAGAGCTCAAAAGAGAAAGATGAATGTGAAAATGAGCTTTGGACTAAACTCTTTATATAGGGAGAAAAACATACATTGAGGGTTAGGATTTGTGATGGTGCTCAGTGCATGCCAGGAAACTGGAAGTCAAGTGTGAATTTACTACCACAAAGAGGTGTGATGGTATTGACTTGAATAAGTACACTCTTACAGTCAACAAATATTGCGCAATCACTATCTCCAGAGAACTCCCTTACACTATCACTGAAAATTGTGTAGTCACTGCGAGTAAGAACTGCGCAATCACTATCAGTAGGAATCACACAATAGCTAAGGGAAATATATACACAATAATTGATAGTAGGGACTACACAAAAACTGTGAGCAAAGGCTACATAGTCACTCTGAAATGTCACTATGAAGTGCGCTTAGCCTATCTTGAAAGTGTGTTTGTGAAGACATCAAGAGTTGGGCTTGTGAAAAAAAGTCGTTAGACACTTAATATTCCTAAAGGAATACTTGAACACTATGAATAAGAATGACATGAATGGATTGAAATGAGAGATGACTTGATCATAAGGAGGCTCCAAAATTTGGATGTAGGCAAAATTTTGGAGGTTGTTTGTTGCAACAACAACACTTAGCGACACACTGGAAGAATCCAAAATTATTTTTTTAGGTATATCATTAAACACGAGTTATAGCCTTATGGAAGTATTGTCTCAACCTATTTATCACCCTATATTCCTTACTTAATGCGGTTACATATGTAGTCTCTTCTATTCCTCTTGTCGGCTTAACACATTTCACAAGACTAGTCAAACTTCAGTGGTTTCGATTAGAGAGTAGGAGTATGTAAATTCTGCAAGTAATAGATGTTCAAAGTTTTATTATCACCTTCTATGTTGCTTTGTTTCTAGTAGGCCTATTCAATACCCCGACATAGTCACTTCAGGGAATCACAAGAATTTCTTTGATGCTAGCAGCCCTGTTTAGTACCTCGACGAAGTTGCTTGCTTCACATCTCTATGCAGGGAGCCTTTCTCTTCTTTCACCCTTTGTTTATTTTATTACTTTATGCACATTGGAATTTTATCGATTTTTGTTTCACCAAAGTGGAAGAGGGATCCCAACTTATTTTACTAGAAATAGAGGTTGTTCCTTTTATTGTAGATACTCTTATGTATAAACCTCTGAAATTAATATGCTTGCTCAATTTTTTCCTCCTTTCCCTTTTCTACTCGACTGAATTGAAACGTAGAACCAATAAATATAAATGGTCGATTCAAGGTGCGAATATCCTATTATATATGCGAGCATTATAGATCCACTAAGGCTTCCATTTAAGAAGAAATATATTTTATGTATGTGTATCATTGACCTTAAAGATATTTAGGCCCAAACAAAGAAGTAGACCAAATATAAGCCAAGTGTTGCTAGTTGTCACAAATTCCCTTTCAAATTTTTCCACATTACCATAGAACCAAACAAGATGACTTTCATACATGGTCTTACTAAAACGAAAGGCGAATGAAGACATGAAAGGAATCATGGTCTGACATAAAAAGAAGAACATAAGAAAACAAAACAACATGTAAACCTAGTAAAGGGCATGTGGAGAACAAGAACTCAAATGAAAAGGGGAATACAGAAAAGTGTTGTAATGCAATGGAAAGTAACTAGGATTCAAATACGAAAAATAAAAAAACTAAACTCGAGTCCTAATATATATAAACTAAAAGACCAGGAATGTGTAAGTCAAATTTCTAATGCAACCATTTAAGTTGTTACCGACCTGCAAGCATAAATATGTAAACGATTAGCAACAAATTATAAAAAAATGTGTAGAAATAAAGATGTCGACATGAATACCTTGCACAAGAAATTGAAGGTATTTCCTATTGGAAAAAAGGTGTCCCACAAAATCTAGCTTTAGATAGATTACAACTTTACCCTAATTATTAGAACAACAACCATACAAATCTTGAACGTTGCTCATGAACGTACATTTGTTTGCATTTTTATTCTTAGAAAACATTAGGTAAGATCGAAACTTATTATTAGCAATAGAACTTGGCTGATAAGATTCATATAGCCAATCGTAGTATCTAAAATAACCATTTTAAAAACCATGAAACTCTTGGTAGAATGAACTTCCAATCGGCGCAATCAAATCATGGGGAGAATTTTGGAAAGAAAAGATAACCTGATCTCATTCAACAACTTTTTCAAGATCATGAGGACCTGACATAACCATCAACAAAAGATGAAGTGTTGCAATTATCAAACAAGTATATGAACATTAAAGTGATGAATCATAAAAACCATAGGGCTTGATAAAATCAATCGATGCAAAGAAACCGTCATCATATGTACCAGTGGGAAAATGATTATTTGAAGATAGTTGCTAAGGCCAATATTATGATCATATTGGTGGATTGGAAAATAATATTCTTGATCCTTTACTAGTTCCCTTTATATCAAGTTATGCACTAAACAAACAACATGAAAGCTTAGAGAATTGAAAACAATTGTTGGCATCGTGAATCTAGGGGAAAAAATAGGATACCAGGTTGATAAATTATTAGGAACATGTGTCAAATCAATTCCAATATCCATATCGGCATGAGGGTTTTGACCCATCGCATGATTCAAGAATTGTATGATACTCGAAAGGATTGATTTTTCCCAAAAAATGATTAACTCCATAACATACACTAGAGAGATAAGTAGATGATTATTCATGGAAGACCTTAACATGAAGGAATATTTTAGTTGATGATAATCTCTATTTCGATAATAGGGATGCTAGGCATCAAATTTCTATGCATCTGTGAAAGATACTCACCCCAACCCTAGGATATACGTAAGGGATTTTCATGAAGAAGAATGATCCAAATAATAATATTTCACCTAATCAGAAACTCTATCTTGAGGATTAAGATAATTAACTTAAAAATATTGAAAATCCCTCAATAGTGAGCTCACATCCAACGAAACCATGCTAAGGAAAAAATCATGTGATAAAATATGGATCTAACCTAGTTCAAAGACCTCATCATAATTGTGATAACCTAACATAACCATCAGCAGAAGCTGAAGTTCCTCAACTTCCTAATGAGTCCCTGAACTTTCAAATGTTGAGTGATTCAATTTTAAAATCATGGTCAAATAAACATTTTTGTGAATACAACTATCACCAATTATTTCAATAAGACCATTAGGAACTAGATGGTAGTTGTTGGAATCAAAAATTTCATCGGATGTGTTAGCCTCCACAATGCCCCAAGGTTGATGAATCGATGTCAACAAAGGTAACCTCAAATAAATCTTTCAGTTTGGTAGCTAGCCCTACCAAACCATAGAGGGCTATCTCTATGTGATCACAGCCAAAGTGTTTGACTGAGGAGTATATTTTAGGCTAGTTAGGTCAACTCTAGGGTTTTGAAAATTTGATAGTTTTACTGATCGATTAGGAAAGAAAACCAGGTAGCTAGATCAAATGTATCAAAGGGTTACAACTACAAATATAGAAAAGTAGAAAGGTGGCAATGCTTTAGTGATGGATTAGGGTTTTTTCAGTGTAGTGTATGGTTTGAAAGAGTGGAGAGGATCTTAATGAGCATACATTCATAAATTCATTAAAACTAAAGGAAATAAACATGAAATGATTTTCCCAAACAAAACAAAGTCACGAAATAATTTTTCTTATCCAAATTTTAGGAAGATCACCGAGGAAAGAAATGCATGGAAATAGAATATATATATCAATCATCAAATACTATAACAAAGAAGAAACAACATCAAAAACTCACTGCACATGAATTCCTAGATAATAGATGCAATTGTTCCTTTGAATTTCTTAATAAAGTTGAAGCACAAGCTACAATGGTCTCAAACCTCTGATTTCCAACCGATAAAATGACTAAGAAAAGTATACATATAGACAAAATAGCATTTCCCCACTCTCAGAGGCTGAATCCATGAGTCAAGGAACTAATCACATGATGCTCTCACATAAACCCTAAAGACTAGGGAGGTGAACAAGACTCTCCCTAAGATAGAAAAACTGATTCTTTTGACCATTTATGACCTTTACAAGCATGTATCTACCTCATATTTACCTTTGAATACCTTAATTACATCTCGACCAAGTCAACTGCAAAAAAGGACCTTCCGGAGAAAACATAGTGAATTATGCTGAAAACGTAACGTGTGAGGAGAAAACGTAGCGTGTGAGGGAAAACTGAGTTTTAGAGGCCTTCTCGGAGTCCAAATGTTGATCGGAAAATTTCTAGACATAGATATTCTAGTTGGATACGTGATGGAGTCTTCAAGCACTAAAATTAACTAATTTTATCCCCTCAAAAATTCATTCTCCCACATTCACTCTGAAAATGTAGTGTGCTCTTCAAAAAGGAGGCAGCAAGGTCATTTTTTAGTGGTTTTTTTACTTTTTGACCTGCCATAAGAGGCTGAAGTGGAGATTAGGCTTGTTAAGATTGATGTAGAGGTAAAAATGAATACAATGGTGTAGACCCTATGCCATTTGGATGTCTCCAACAAAAACGTAGTGTGGGCCACACTACCTTTTTGACCTAGTCATTGTGTCAAAAATTGTGAAAATGTCCAATAAATTCAAAACTTTTTGCAAAAATAGGGATCAAAGGTAGGTACATATCTCTCTAACAATAACTATTTTTGAAAAAAGGAGAGAGGTTTTTGTTCTTTGGCATGTTATGAACAAAAACCTCCACCTATTGTCAAAAAATCTCCCATTTGGTCATAATCAAATTTTAAAGTTGATCACTCAAAAATTGGAAAAATGTAGTGTGCCTCGAGAAAATGCAACATGATATTGCAGGGAACTTTTGACTTCCTTCCTGAGCTCCAAATCAATATTTTGAGGTACCACTGGAAATATTAGTATTTCTGCTACACAATGGAGTCATCAAGCACTGTAACCACTTTCTCCAAACGCCTTAAATATTGTCTTAAAGTCAAGCTTTCTAGAAGTGTAGAAAACCTCCTGTAGAAATTGTATTTTTGGCATTTCACCCAAATCATAATACATGTGTATAAATTGAAGGAGTTTTTTGTTCCTTGGTATATGATATACAAAAATTCTTTCACTTTTGTAAAATTCATCTATTTTTGGTCAGAAACACATTTTTAAGAAAAATTATCCATGTGTGCAATGTAAACCCTAGGCAGCCCAATTCTTGGAAAGGTGAAACTATGATTTCTTAGAATTTTTTGGGCTCATACCTGCTGATATGACCTCCCTTGTGCCTCCTCTTCTCAATGGTTTCAAAATCCATTGCTAACCCTAGCTCAATGGGAAGGGAAATTGGGGTTTAGTGAAGGGAAAAACATGGGATTTGGGTAGTTTTTTGGGAATGAAGGGATATGAAGGGGTTAAGGGCTTCCTAAATTCTTGGGAAAATTTATGGGGGTAGGGAGATATTTTAGGGAGTAGGGGAAAGTGAAATTTGATGGAATGGATGAGGGGAAGGGGTCCAAAAATGGGAAAAACAATCCTAACCTAGAAATGCCTAGTCTAGGCTAGGGCTTGTAGGAAAATAGGGAAAATGAGGAGTAAGGGGTGGGGAAAGTGATTAGGTAGGTGTATAAAAGGTGAGGGAAGTTGGTTGAGCTTTAGTATTAGGGTTCTTCTTAGAAATTTTTTCAATGTGAACATGAAACCATGAAATGCACTAAAAACCCTATAAGAGGGAAATTCTCTTTCCAGTCATCAAAGGAAGACACAAGAGGTTATTTGAAGGCCAAATGTACTTGAAAATAATACAATAGAACTCTCAGTTGTTGAAGGAAACCCTTGAAAATCACCCTTTTCCCTCAAACAGTGAAAACGTAGTGAAGGCTCAAAAACACAGCGTGGTGGTTGAAAACGCAGTGTGGCTGCCTGGAGAAGGTGCCAAATCACCTTTTGAGAGTGTCCTTAGATGATTTCTATGCTTAGATGGCCTTTTATTGTGTTTGAGCACTTAATACTAATGAAATGATTGAAATAAATCGCTTGTATGGTCATTTGTAGCTTGTGAAAATCAAATTCTCTTCTTAGTGGTGTGGTGGCCCACAAAGTGCATTTCACTTGTGCTTTGAAAAGTATGCAGCTTTAGACAATTTGGAACATATTACATCATTATTTAATAAAATTACATATGTAACAAACTTTTTTGAGAAAATCCTTATTACTACTCCTTCGTTTGTTTGTTTTATCAATGAAATTATTGATTTTGTTGAATTAAACCCTAATGACCTAATGGTGACACTAAGCTTAATAAGACTCATGGTGACCTGACTGAAATGAATATGAATACCTTGGATTGATGACTCATCCAATTGAGAGATGGTAGTGGTGATCAGGTGAAATTTTTTTGGAAGGAGAAGTGATAGTACTAGACACAATAGCCAGTGACCAAATTTTTATTTGAAGACCTACTGAAACCATAAAAATTTGACTCGGCACCCTAACAATAACTTTGAAAGAGCACATTTAATCTTCGGTGACAGGTAGAACTGATTGAAACTAACATTGGCTCCAACTAGGGATGGCAGCTCCTTGGAGGTGTCAAGAACATCATAGACCAAGTAGCCTTATCCATTAGGCATGGAGTCAAAAATCCAAAGACAAAACTCAAAACTGAAAAATGACTGACAAATTAAATTGAATCTGACTAAAAAAAATGACTACTCACTAAAAAAACACTTACGGAACTTATTGATGGCAACATATCATCGAGACTTGAGGGCTTCAAATCCTAATTACAACCGCCCACCTATTGAAGAAATAAGTACAATCATGTGAAATGATCCTTCCAGGGTAGCTAATATAGAAAATGGCTACTTACTTGAATCCCACTCACACATTCCTTGAGCAGACAGAAAAAATAAAATCTAGGCAACTCCAAGTGTTCACTGAATATGTGCTCATGATCCATAAATACAAGAATATTTATCTCCCCTATTGACTGTAACAAATTAGTAAAATAATCCTCAAAAATCTGAAATGTTACCTTGTCTTGAAACTCAGCAGAAATACAGGCACTCCTTTCATTTTCTAATCTTGGAGGAAGATCATCGTGTGCAAGAGGCTTTAAAACAACCTCATCTTTATCGTTTCTCTCCTGATATGACTAAAAATTCTTATATGCTCTTTCTAATGAGATTCTTGCTGAATAAAACAATGAAGCCGGTTGCCTAATCAAATTTTTATCATCTATGTTTTGAAGCTCATTGCTAGCTAATGGAGAACAAATTTGATTACAGAAATCATCCAAAACATCAGCTATTGGATCATGGAAAACCTGAGAAGGCAGTTACAACTTGTTATACATTGGTTCCAATGAGATTACATGATTTTCTATAGGCTTATGACTCTTTGCTTCAGAGATATTATAAAAAATTCTCTTCAAAAACTAAAATGAATCAAAACTTAATGGTACAAAATTATCCTAAATCAATTCATAATATGTTTTAGGTTCTAAGCTTTGATCTTTGATTTGAAAATCAATGTAACTCGGTGGCTAGGATTTTGGAGTGAAAGAAGCTTCAATATCACAAGTTACATCCTCAACCAATTCATGAGAAGGCTACTCATTCATATTGTTAACAAATCACTTATCCGCTTGCTTATAGTTTTCTCTTATTTTCACAAATGAGGAGAGACATGAGGGTAAGGAGCCCTGATCAAGAAGTTCATTGTCTTCTCCACGCTCAATATCAAAACTAAAATACTGTTGAATTCTAATCTTGGGAAAGTTTTCTCTCAGAAATTGAAATGAAGCAAAACTCAAAGGAAAAGAGCTTTCACTTACTTTGAAATTATTTTCATTATCTTCATTTCTGTCATGATGGATATGCATAGGATGAGTGCTATATTTGAGTGGTTGTAATTGAACTTCCTCCTCCCAAAGACATGTCGTTGATTGCCTTGAAAATTCAGCCTCGATTTCAACAACATAGTCATCAGTATACTATTCATACTTGGGTAAATCATCAATGTAAGTAATGTCATCAAACATACACATTATATCAGCAGATTTCTTCTCCTCGGATTGATTTACAAATCCATTTTCACAATTTTCCATAAATGAATACAAACAACAATCATTTTCTGATCTATGGTAACTGGAATTAGCAGGAAAATAGTTACGTCCAACAACCTCTTCTTCTTCTGCAATAAGTGGGACATGGTGTTGTTGATGAAAATATTCATCTCTCATGATGATATTTTGCATAATTTATTCCATTATACTTACCAAAATGTTGAGCTTCTCTTCTGAAGATGTCAAGTGCTCCTTCTCTATGTTCTTCCTCTCTTTTGCTTCCAGCTTTGACCTTTTAACCAACATATTAGCTTCCATAGATATTGCACTGTCCCACATTTCGTCGAGTGTTGTAGTGTTCCTTTCTCTCAATTGAAACTTCATTTTTGGATCAAAGGCATCCGAGTAGTGTAAGAGGGCTGAACCGAGAGGCGGTTTTATATTAGCAG
This sequence comes from Pinus albicaulis, assembly GCA_034641835.2. Taxonomy (NCBI): domain Eukaryota; kingdom Viridiplantae; phylum Streptophyta; class Pinopsida; order Pinales; family Pinaceae; genus Pinus; species Pinus albicaulis. Next base: position 1,686,736,295 of record CM076580.1, read on the forward strand.
GGATTGAATGATATACTTGATTGAATTTGGCAAAAAAGTGTTGCATTGTTTCTCCTGGTTGTCTTTTCAAATTATTATATTCTTCTAAAATCAGAAAATGATTCCTTTTGATCACCCATTTATCAAGGAAGACTTTCACAAACTAATGGAAATCAAAAATGCTTGCAACTGGCAAGTTTTTGAACCATTTCTTAGCTTCGCCTTGCAAAGATAGAACTAACTTCCTGATACTGAAATCATCTTATTCAACCTCAAAAAGGTCGAGAAACTTTTCAAATCTCTGAATGTGTTTCTCAGCATTGATGTTACCATATTCTCTATCAAACCTTGGCAGATAGTTGTAATACTTTTGATGGAAATCATGGAGTATAGGAGGTAAGATGAGTGGCTTGTATCTATCTAGAACTTTGCAAGGTATAGGAGTATGTACAAAAGATGTAAGATTAGTCTTTATCTCTTGAAGTTCATCAAGTTGAAAATGGTTTTTTATCACTCGATAATTTCTCAAGATTAAAGAAAGAAATAGTCCGAGGTAACCACAAACCTACTTCAAACTCTAGGATCTAGCCTTCCTAGGGTTCAGAGAGGGCTCTCTCTTTAAAGTTTAACTTTGTTTTAATTTTTTAATATTAGGCTAGCTATGAAAGTGAAATTTTGGTTTGGTTTTGTTGGATTTGGTGGGAAAAATTACTTGAAAGGATGGATAGTGGGAAATCTATTTGTCCATTGGGCTATGGAGTCAAAATCAAGCTAACAAGACTAGGATCAAGGGAAAAAAGGTCAAATGTCTTCAGTGAAAGATAGATAACCCTTGGAGATCTTGGAAAGTTGTTTTTTGAGGTGGTATGATCAGGATAAAGGGCACTTAAGAATCCTTAAATCCGGAAAAGGGAAGTAGTAGGAGAGTTCAAACGAATGAGCGAGCAATTAAGGGTTCCCTACACTGGAAATTAGAGGAAAACATAAAAATGATAACTAGTTAAAAACAAGGTGCTATTAACATATCCTGTAGTAATTCTCCTAGTTATACATTCATATTTAGCATAAACATAAATGGATGCATGTAACAAAGAAAGGAAACAATGACAAGTGAAGAAAATACTTCACTCCAAATAGCTCATCACAGGAATCCTAAAGCATGATGCCAATTTGCTTTGATCCAACCTGCTACTCGAATTTTTGACACACAAAAGCTTTAAAGTCCAAGAATAAATGACTATAACAATCCCAACAATTTTATTCCACCAAAATAATTCAAAGGGTGAAGTATTTATACAAATTTTAAACTATAATATCTTGAAAAAATATCAAGATTGGTTTACAAATATCTCCAACTGTTTTACATAAATAGAACTTAAGTAAAGGACACTCAAAACTAATGCATATATTTGGCACTATTTTTTATGGATAGGTGATGACAAAGAGGATAATTATAATTTTATCTCAACTCTTAGTTGATGATGAGGCATCCAAGTCACTAACTGTCTCCTTTCTTTGTGCATTCTGCTCCAGCAATTCTGCAAACTTGGGGTTCAATGATACCTTTTTATTTTTTAATCCGAAATATAAATGTAAAAAGTGAAAGAGGTTATTGTATATAAATTTGTTTTTGAGATAAACCTCTCTCAAGTTCCTAAAATTCTTCTCCATATGTTCACAATAGGCTCTGAAAAAATATGTGTAAAACAGAGTTTTCCACAGTCTAAAAAATAGGTTGTAAATATGTGCATGTATCTATCATTATGTAATACATGTGAAAACCATGAGAGAGGTTTTTTTAGATGGTTATATTATGAACAAAAACCTTCTTCAGTTGTGTAAAATTCATCTTCGATTGGTCACAATAGTTTCTGCAAAATAATGATTTAAACAGGAAATTTCTGCAAAAATGTCCCTTCTTGCTTTGTTTTCATATTTTAACCTTATTGTTCTTTTAACTGTTTTTACTTTCACTTTGGATAAAATTTATTGTTTTTGAAATTATTTTCATCTTTATTTACCATTTACTTCCTCTATATTTACTTTTACTGGTTTACCTTGACTGCTCTGTAACTTTGTTTTAACGTTCACTCTAACTTTCATCTCATACACTTTAACTTTGATGCTCTTTGACTGTTCTATTTTCACTATCACTGTGAATTCTTACTTTACTTTGAACTTTATGAATTCCCTATTTTAATAATTACATTAAAATGCTCTTTTATCTTTCACAGAATGATTGTTCTTTAACTCTGATGCCTGGAATCTTTTAAGGAAAATCCTCTGAATTCATTTCCTTGTAAGTTCTTAGAGTAAAACATATCTTTAACTAGTAATTATATTTTTTTATCCAAATTATCCTTTTGCTAATGACCTGCAAAAAAAAAAATTGTTAAAAAGGCAGAGGTCTGAATGGAGGCATAATGGATTTGATGATGGGAAAAGACTGTGAAAAATGGTTTGCACTGGGCACAGAAATATTGGGATCAGTTGCAAAGGGTTTCTAGAGCTCTGATTTTTAGTTATTTTGGCTACTTCTGCAAGTTTAGACAGTTTACAGAAGTATTTTTTAATTTAATAGAGGTTCTTGGATGAAAATAGGCAAAGTATGGTCTTTCTTTGGGCTTTTCCTTCCAAATTTGAATTCTTCAAAAAGGATTTTTTAGTCTTTTACTGGGTTTAAACAAGAAATAAAGGTTTCCTGAGTTGTTTAGTGAATAATTGGGTTGAAAAAGTCTTTTAAGGTCAGGAAAAAGAGTTTTGTCTAAGTTGAAGGCTTCAATAGCTTATCTGGAGCAACATGGAGCCCCTCGGCAGTCTTAACAGGTCTCAAGGAAAATGTTTGCAGGCTTCGGGCAGAAAATGGCTTAAAACTGTGTTTTTACAGTCAGGGAAACTTTGCAGAGGGTTAAACACGCAATATAGAATAAAATGAATGTATTTCAAAGGTTTATCAAACATATTGGTTGCATTAATCAGCATTGAATGCAGGTCGCATTGGGCAAGAGGAGCGGTTTCAGAGATTCAACTGATTAAAAACTGGTGGTATCATGCTGTGATTTGGTGGTAAGAAGTTTTGAGCCTAATCCACGTGATCCAATGACTGAAGGGTGCATGGAGGAGAGAGATTATAATTAAACCATCCATTTCCCACAGGTTTGATGGTTTAGTGATCGTGCATCTATTCTGCGCGATATCAGATATGAATCATCAGATCTGGAAGTTGAAAGCGAAGGGTCGAGATTAATTCGGGAGTTGCACTAGAATGATAGGTGGGACCAAGGTGTGTTATGTGGCTGGATAAAACATTATAATAAAGGCGCTTTGAACAAGGCTTTTAAACCTTATTCCTTTTATAATATGTGGCGGGTAGGGTAATGTTTTTATTTAAAACATTTGTAAAATGTTTCAAACTTTATTTGTGGGTGCGATACATAGTATATATTATATAGTTTAATCAAATGCACTCAACACTTGTTTAAACTACATGGGGCGAGATATAACATTATAGTTGTCTTTAGACCAAGGGGAATAATTGGGCGGCGATTTTATTTTGCGCACATGGGATATATTAACTTTGGTCTAAAGTTTAAAATAGTGGGTATTTGGGGGTTATTTAGATATTGGGGAATTAATATCTACGGGATGGTAAATTAGGGATTTAATAAAAATAGGTTAAAGGTTAATATGAAAAGGGTAGTGAAATGGAAAAACACATGTTATCTCTCAGTAAAATGTGAAAAATAAAGCATTTCTCATCTTTTATATTATTTCACTAATACTTAGGATAAATGTAATTTTGAGGGTTTTATGAATGTTTTTGAAAAGAATGGAGTTAATTATTTTAGGGTTACAATTTTACTAAGTAAGAAAGTGCATTTACTTAGGAAAAAGGGGTTTTGATGTATGAATAAAAGGTAAATGTTGATGAATGAAGTTTTAAGGTAGGAATTCAATATTTTTAACTTATCAGTCATCGAGCCTTGGGTCCGTCCCGAACAAAAGTCAGAGAAATGCTCTGAGCCTTTTTCACTGATAGTTTAGAATACTAAATACTTATAGGGGAGGGGAAATTAGTGATTTTGCCCAGTGATTTCTTATTACATGATTACTCAATTTCTTTCTACCTACCCAACTTTATTTCTAACATTTTTTCTTCATTTTGTAGGTGCATTTAGGCTTGCAACCTAAAAACATTTTTCTTTCAAAGCATAAAACTATCTAAATCTAACTTATTTCATCCGAGGGCTCAAATTAAACTGTTGAGCTCCTCATTATTCTCTACCTATCTACTGATTTTTCAAGCTTAAACTGTTTGAAGCTCATTGAGAGCTTCTTTTCATGGAGCAAATATGCTCCAATTAAGATTCTCTATATAAAACATGAAAAGTTAAGATTAAATTGTTTAACTAATCATGGATTATGGCATTTATTGACACTCTGCACATAATCATTATTCTTGCAGTAAAATAAAAGTAGTGGCATTTGGATTTACTCACTTTCAGGTCTTATTTTTCTTTTTCTTTTGGGGTATATGTTTTTCTAAGTCCTTTGATCTTTCTTTTAGGACTTTTTTACCCTCTTTTTGGCTTTTATTATTTTTTCATTTTTTTTAAATATGGGAAAACAACTTACAGAAAGCAAGGTATTTACACATTTACAAGACTATCAAATTCAATACAAAATTATGAATCCTATATTTATAGGACCCTAATAGCGACTTCACATGGGGATGACATCTCCTGGTGAGATGTCAAGAACATCGTTGACTAGTAGCATGATCCTTTAAGCCAATCCCAAACATGCATTTTCTTTGTTATAAAATATCTGTGACTGAAACTCTTGGACTGAATTCACACGCTTTTCTGCAAACTGAAATATGATCTGAGACTTTAAAAAGGTGCTGCAACCTTCAAACCAAACTACTAAATCATCAATATCTTAGGGCCTTTTCCTTGGCTTAAATTCTTAATGAATTATTTCAAACTAGCTGAAAACTGAAAACCAAAATAAGCTGAAATCCTACCTACTTACTCTAATCAGCTATCCAACTGCTGGTTAGGTAAAATAAATAGCCAATGCAACCATTCAAGCATTATGTATTTTGATAGATTTTGTTGCATGTGCTTGTTGATTGTCAAAACTGTAATTCTACAACCTATTAGAAACTTGTCAACAAATGAGAGAATAAGGAAATACTTGATTTCCTTTGTTGACTCTAGAAACTTTTCAAAAGGATATTCCAAGGTATATACACCAATGTTTAACTAATCTAAATAATTGTACATCTTTTCTGGATGACCTCCATGCCATGAGACTAAATTGTCATTTTTAACTTTATTCCCTTGCAAAATCAGCCTATGATTGTTCTGAGATACTTTCAAATTTTCAGATAAGCTTTGTGATGATATTTCTACTGATGAAAATCTCTGTTTGAGGAAATTTTTATCATCTTGATCTTGAAGCTCATAGTCAATAAATGAAGAAATACTTTGAATGCATTCATTATCCAACATATCTGCTATTGGATCATGAAAAATTTTGAAATATTGTTGCAATTTATATATGGGTTTTAATGGAACTTCATATATTTCTAGGGGTTGTTCATCCTTTAAAAACTGAAATTCTTTAGAGCATAATGGTATAGAACTTTCTTTCAAAATTTCTGAACTTTCTTCTTCACTCCCATATTTGATGTGTATTGTTTGATCACTATATTTGAGTTGCTGAAACTGAACTTCTTCATCCCACAAACTGGCTTCTGATTGCTCCGTAAAGTTAGCTTGAATTTGGAGAACATAATTATTATCAACTGATCATACTTAGGAAAATATTCAAAAGAAGGAATGTCATCAATTATACACATTAGATTAGCAGATTTATTTTCCAGCAATCTTGATATATCTTGATTAGATTGGTTGCATTCTATTTCAAGGTCATCATTTTGCTCAATAGGAGTACTATCAGGAAATGAACCTTTTTGAGAAGGTAGAACAACATGAGCATCAACCTGTTCTTCTGTCTCTTCATAGATAAAAACTTTAGTACATACATCAACATTAGAATAAGTAGAAACAATTTCTTCATTATTTAAATATTTTGAGGATGGTTGCATTTTTAGAAGAAAATTGATTTCTTCTTTGGTGAGGGGGGTTGGAATCTTTGAATTCTTAGATTTGAATAAAAATTGTTTTTTTCTCTTATGTAAAAACTAATCATGAGGTTGAATATTTTCTTTAACTTCATTCGAAGCATTATATGAAACATCATTTGTTACTGCAAAGGGGCTTTGCGGATCTTGATTCATCTCCTCATTTATTTCATCTTTGATTAAATCCTCTTGATTATCATGACACTTAACTTGAGAATGAAAGTTATGGACTGATTCTAATAAATCTTCAGGATGCCAATTTCCAAAATCTTCATCAATATTTTTAAGGTAATGTATGAGATCTTCAGTTTGATCACAAAAAATTTCAGCTAATAATAAATATGGAAAATCTTCTTTGTAATGCTTATAAAATACCTTATGAAAATCCTTCAAAGAAAATAAACTAGCAGGTTTGAGAGCTTCATACCATTCCCTTCCTTGTCCTTCTAAGGTTGCCACGAATATCTTCATGAGGCAATCCTCATGCCAATCACCCTTCAATCTCCATGAGTGTATATGAAATTTAATGAGATGTAACAAAGGATCATCAATATTCTCATTTTGAAATATAGGAAGATTTTTATCCCAATTTACCTTTGGTAGTTTGTGTGGAAATCTAGGTATGTGATCTCTGCCCATGGGAGAATACCTACGTTTTATTCTTGGGTCATCTTGTAAATTAGTCATAAAGAAGGGCCAATATATCTATAAAACCAAGCTAGATCCTTTTACCAGTGGATTCTTAGATTTTATTTTTTTTTAATTTATTTGGAGTTGCCAAATGGATGATTTTAACCTTTGTGTGTCTGATCACTATCCACCATCATAGATCAGATTTGATCCTCTAAAATATTTCTGAATAAAATGTTAGTCTCCCCTAGTATGGTTGCCAATATGTTATCACTCAGTAATTTCTCAAGGTTAAAGAAAGAAATAGTCTAAGGTAACCACAAACCTACTTCAAACTCTAGGATCTGTTAGAGTCGGTCTTTATAGCCCTCCGTCAGAGATCATTTCTCTTATTGCATTTCATTGTTTAGGTGTCTCATTCTGCTCATTCACTTTCATTTCATTAGGGGCATACCATTGACTGACAGAAGGGCTTGGTTTTCTCGTTTCCCTCATGTTTGTACCTGTTGGGTTGGTCAAAATTTTCTCAAAATTTATCAAAGTTCAGTTCATGTCATCTACAGTCATAAATGCCATTTTGGTCAAAAAGATTCATTTAGTTTCTGAGTCTAGGGTTTAGTCTTCTGACATGTTAAATAATGCCCGCATGCCATGAGGAGGTTTTCCATAAGTTTTCAGTTCAAAATTTTTATTATCAAACATGCTCGAGGACATTTCTTGTTCAAAACTCTGTTTTGAATAAGAAATTGTCGAATTTATTTTTGTAATAAATATGGATTTTTCCACCATGAAGACTTCAAAGCAGACTCTGGTCCTCCTTTTCCAAGGATCAAACGCCAACGTCCCTGCAAAAAATCAACCAATTTCATCATTCTAGCTTCAGAAAATCAATGAGGAAACAAAAGACAAAAGTTGTATTAAATGAAAAGTGCCAAAGGTAAAAAACATTACCAAATGGGTTTTTAAGAAGTAAAAATCAAAACCATCTCTATATGAGATATTTCCCAAGACTATTCATTCATTTTCATCAAGATTATTCAGAAAATCCAAGTGATAGTCGAGTTTGAGGTTTGGAGGGACAGAATTGCGTTTTAGAAGGGCAGACTGGGTGTTTGCAAACAGCGCGGCGCATTGGGATAGGCCGCGGCGCATACACATGACGCGGCGCGTAGAGCCGGAAAACACCGTGTTATTTTCCTCTGGCGCGGCGCACCCACTGAGCGCGGTGCATTGGGCTTGCGCGCGGCGCACAGGCTCAACAGGCTTAAAAATCATCATTCTTGCTCCAAACTCAAATCAATTCAGTGCATTTGCCTCCAAGTAAGTTGTGTGCGCTTACCATCTGAGTTTAAATTCTAGTTGGGTGTCATTTGAAGGCAAAATTCAAGAGCTTAATTGGTGAAAGAAAAAACCCTATACTCATATTGAAATCTGCTCCATAGGGTTTGCAAAGAGGTGGTTAAAAACTTGAATTTTGGTGCTTAAACTCTCATTCCATTGTCATGTGAGCTTTTTTCATTTTTATCATTATGGTCACTGCTACTACTGTTACACTCTCATACCACAGTCTCTCTCCTATTTCTGTTGTCCCATATCCCTTTTTCCCTTTTATTCCCATGTTTTGGAATCCCCAAACCCTATCACTTGTCACCATTTTCCTTCATTGATAAAATCGTAATTTCCACAAGATTCAAGGGTTGCCTTTATGTCTTTGACTGCACTTATATGTTTCCATTTCATTAAATTTTGTTCCTAAACTACCCCCCATCACTATCACCCATTCCTATTACTTATAAATCCCCAAATCCCTAAATTCCCCAAACAGCAACTGTCCTTACACTTATATCTCATTTGACAGTTCTTTTCCCACTGTGACATTTCTTCATATATGTGACACATTTGGCATCAAAGCATGCACCAAAACTCTTGTTTTCACCATACATATATTAGTGTATATTTGTCAAATACCTTGTTTTCAGCACCATGTCAGAAACAAATTCATCATATGAGTAGGGATATGAGCAGGACAGTGATTCAACCGCAGAATTAAATGTACCAAGGAGGTCTCATAAAAGTGGCAGGAACGTCAGGGAGGAGCCCACTTCTTTGGCTCAATTGCAGGCCTGTCCGCTTGCAATGTCATGCTTTCAGAAACATTCATGTTTTCGGTATTGCGAGATGATATCTCAGATTCAGCACCATCCGGAGTTGGTTCGCTTATTTGTCCTACATTTGCGGGATGGTCATGTAAATCTCGCTAGAGTGAACTTCACTTTGACACCAGGGACCATTTCTGATGCCACCGGGATACCGAACATTGGTGAGGAGTGGAATAAGAGACAGCAGCTGGATAGAGCATATTATGAGCCTTACATCAGGCCGAGATATTTGAGGCAGTTGAGCAGAGTTTTCCCGTTTTGGTTTCTGAAGGAGTCCTATGCGCCATTAATGAAGCTCATCATTAGATATTTCAGCTGCGAGGGTAGATTCTCGCGCCTTTATGCATATCATATCAGACTTTTGATGCATTTCACAAGAGTGCGAATGATGAATATTCCATACTTCATGTGCCGAAACATAGAGCGTATGACTACCCTGGTGCAGAAGAAGACTCCAGAGCAGCAACATAACAACATTTATCATTACGCGCTCATCAAAATCATTGTGGTACATCAGCTTGGTTTGCAGGGCATCACATGGGATGAGTTCATCTCTCGTGATTTCTTTGCAGCCCCTCAGCCTCCTCCCGAGATTGTTAATGATGAGGTAGAGCCTTCACATCAGTTTGAGGTTCCTGAGACTGAGCCTATCAGTGCTCCAGTGTATGTGACATATCAGAGAGGCCACAGAGCCTTATTTACAGCAGCACGACGAGTACTATCTCCACCAGGGGTGGAAGGGGTCTCGTTATCTTCATCAGCAGCGCGAGTACTATCTCCACATGGCGTGGAAGGGGTCTCACCTTCGAAATCATCATAGGTACAGTTTCAGGACAGAGGCAAGAGGCCTATGCATGATGAGGGCCCTTCAGGAGGCCAAGACACTGATTTTATACTCATCGATGTTGATGCGAGCTCTCCCAGCTCAAAGCTGAAAGAGATAATCCAAGAGCAGAAAGCTGAGATCGGCACACTGACTAAGAAATTTTAGAGAGATCAGTGGGTTATAGATTACTTGGAGCAGCAGAATAAACAACTGGAGGATCAGCAGACACTCATAGAGTTGCGGAAAATCCGTGAAGATCGAGAATTGGCCCGAAAGAGACCGGGTGACATGACACCATTTGAGCGAGAGACTTGCCTTACGCACGTCAACATTCATCTAGAGAAGCTCTTGGAAAAGGACAATAGGGAAAAATACCTGCTCAGACATATGAAGAATCACTATTGGGCCCGCACACACGTTTGCAGAGCAAAAATGAAGATCTTGAAGGCGAGGTTGAGAAGAGCACTAAAACGTCGGAAAAGGCCAGATCCACTCTGAATATTGGCCAAATATTCCTTGGCTAAGCATGAGACATAATGGGAGACCTTCACTTCAAATTTCAGCAAATTTGGAGAAGATTTTGTCATTTTGAAAATTTTGGTTGCAAAACAGGTTTTTCCGCCCAACGCGTCGCGCCACCCGACGCGCGCTTACGTTTGGGACATCTTCTGGAGGAAAAATTTGCATTTTTGGGTTTTTCATGATATATTACATATTTTCAGGAATGGCCGAAGCATTTCATCAAATTCTAGGCTGCCTAAAGGGCTAAAAACACCTTGAAAATGGCCTTTCTGCCACTTTTTGCACCAGCAGGAACCAGTATTGGGAGATTGCATTTTTGGAGGGGAAAATGAAATCCAAATTGAAAAATTCCACTTGGGTTTGATAGAATACATCAAGGCCTTTCCAACGAGCTATCATGAGCTCAATTTGGACTTTGGGAAGTGCCCCAAAAATAGGTCCAAGGTGGCGTGGCACATAGAGAGATTTTGCCCAAATTTCACTTTTCAGCTCATAAATTCGCCCAGTTTTGACTAGTTTTACTTTTTCATGTGATGATTGATCTATCTTGATGTAATTTGGTAAAAATGATGTAAATTTGGCATGTTTTTACTTTTTCTAGAGGATTCATTCACTAAAAAGTGAAAATTAAGTGAATGGATCAGTTTCCTAACATATAGAGGCAAGTTGTTTGGCTGCCTAGATTTTAGCTCCATGTTTAGAATTGGTTGAAACAGCTCCTAGAAGGATGATCTCGACCCCTAGAGGCATGGGATGGGGTTAGGATGGTATATATATTGTATTTTCTGAGACATTTTCAGGGTTGGATACTTGAGAAAAGTTTGGCACCTCATTGTATATTCATTTCAGATTTTTGGCAAAGGAAAGACCAGAGTTTTGCAGCACTTGTTGGGATCCTTGTGGCTTCTGAGTTTTGATGATGTTCTTCTCATGTTATTTTAAGTTTCATTAATGTTATATGTATGCCATTTCTCCCTTCTCTATGCTTCTAAATTAAACAAATGAGTATTTGAGGTAGAATTCATTGATTTGCTGGTGCTCTACCTTAGACTTTTGTTTAGTTTTACATGTTTTTCGTCAGTTTGAAGAGGATCCTTGCACTCTCTTTCCCTCTTCAGCTCCTCAGTAGTCTTTTCAATCCATTCATTTTATCCCAGACATCAAAGCCGCTGCCTACCTTGCTCCAACTTGAATTCTGCAAGAATTTGGCCTCATCCCCAAGCCCAAAATTGTTTTTCCCTTTTTCCAACAAAAACCCCTAAAAATCAAAATCAAACCCTCCTATTTGTTTATCTAGCCTAAGATCAGTTGTTGTTTTATTCATCTCAAGCCCCTTTGAATATTTTCATTTAGATTGACCCGGAGAGAGCCCTCTCATGTCCTCGTAGGGCTAGCTACGAGGCTGAGCGTGGTTTGGTGTTGTCCTTCTTCTGCCTTATTTCAGCCTGAGGTGGATTTGGGAACTAACATAGTGGTGACCATACTGGGGAAGAAAATGGTTTGCTTGTTTATGTTATTTGTTTCATAAGTTACAGATGGAGTCTGAAGTCATGCCAGGTAGCTTTCGAAATGCTTTTGCCTTGCATTAGCGAAAGTAGATAAACGCTGCTTCAGTCGATCTCTGGTTTAGCTTGTGAACGTGAAATTTGTCGTGTGAATTACCCCAATATATTACATCGTTCTAGACTTTTGGGTGATTGAGTCTAGAATTTGATAGGCTGAATAGATTGGTTTTGTCCTTTGATTTTTGAATAGATCAACACACTGGCTTCCAGAAGACATACTAGATCACATCCCGATCCTGATCCGCCTCCAGTGTATGAGAATCCCAATCTGATTTCAAGAATCCTCCATCGAGAAAGTCCTGTGATCCCTTTGTTTAAATCTCATTCATACCCTACTGTATTTAAATTCATTGAAGATATTGAGTTTGATGATCGGTTCGAGTTGTCGTTGTTTGAAACTAAATCTGAAAGTGCTACTAGTTCTACCTTCATAAATCCTGAGTTTATTAAGTATCTTGAGATTTAACAAGCCAATAGATCCATTGATAATTACATTTTGAATCTTCAGAACTCTATTGTGGCAACGAATATCCCTGAATTCATAGAGTCTGCTTCTGAAACTCTTGGTCCATCAGTAGTTACATCTGATTCACAAGTTCGCGTTGAACCTTCTTTCATTCCTACCATTCCCATACAACAATCCATTTCTGATCAGCAATCAGTAGTAGTTCCTCCTCCATCTCCACCACATACACCTCGTACACCTACTACTCCTACTCCACCCATTTCTCCAAGACAGATCATAAATCCACTATGAGCAATGGCTGCTAGATTTGCACCGCTTGTCTTGCCAGCAAAATTGGATTCTATGCCCGCTGATTATCAGAGTAAAATTCCTTTGTTTGATGGTACTCCTCAAAGTGTGCCCGCTCAGCAGCATATTGACAGAATGACAGACTTTTTGGACCTCCATGAAATTGATGAAGAGAATGTCTCCATGAGATTTTTTGTGCAAACTTTTGGAGGTGAGGTACGTAAATGGTTCAGAGCTTTGCAGCCCGAAAGTATTAATACATTGGAAGAGCTTTAGAGACAGTTTCTAGATCGGTGGGAGATGAAGAGAGATCCACTTCAATTCACTTCTGAGTATACCAAGATCAAGCGCAATCCTGGTGAGTCCGTCCAAGACTATATTATCATATTTAATGCGGTTTATAATGCAATTCCTAATGACTTGAGGCCTTCTAAGAAATCAGCTTTGTTAAAATTCCTGGATGGTTTTGATCCGGAGATGGCCTATTCATTACGAGATAAAGATCCGCATACTATAGAGGACATGCAGAAGATTTCCGTGAGTGTTGAGGCAAACTTGAATGATAAGAGAGTTAGGCTGAAAGCAGAGAAGAAAGTTGTGATAAAGGAAGAAGCTTCTACATCCACAGATCAGATACTTCTCAAAGTGGAAAATATGTTCGAAAGGTTCACTCTTGATAAGCCCAAACCTCAAGTTTGAAATCCCAATTTCCGTGGTCAGCAACAACCACAATTCAGGATTAAGCAACGAGAATAGCGAGCACAAGAACCAGCAGTCCAGCAGCAAGTAAAGACACCTCTTCAGCAGAATTTTGTTGGTTAGGATTCAGATGATGAAGATGATGTAGTAGGGGATGAAAATCATTTCTTTACTCCTGACGATTTTCCCATTTATATCACTGAAGATGATGAGTATGCAGAAAGTTCAGCGGTACGAAAAGATGAGGATTTTATCTTGGCTAATGATGCTTCTCTTGAGGAAGAGTCGGATGAGTATCAGAGAGGTTATATGAATGCATTTTCAGCCCAGCAAAAGCAATATTCTCTTAGAAACAGAGATGTACCAATCAATCCAATTCAGAAGAGAAAGGAAGTTTCAGCACCTAAAAATGATTCACCTGTTGCACAAAAGAAAGCAAAAGAGATAGTTGATCCCGCTGCAACCAAGTCTTCATCAGCAGAAAAATCAAATCATCCAATTACATCGAAGGAAAAGGCTGAAAAGAAAGATGTTCTAGCCAAATAGATCGAGAAAACTTCAGCCTTTAGTTTGGAGAATGAAATTTCTAAATTGAACGTATCCATTCCCTTGACCGAACTAATGAGGAACAGCAGTTATAAAGGTCAAGTTTCCAAAATTTTGAATTTCGATCCCATGTCTGATATGGTGAATATTGAAGATGATCAACCGGAACTGATATTTGGACCAGCTTTAGATGGTGAGTCTCCAGACAGTGAAGTGCCTCCTTTTTATATCAGTCTTCGATTGCATGAGTTTGTATTGCATAATGCCATGTTCGATTCCGGTGCTTCCCATAATCTTATGCCGAAAGAAATCATGGAAAATTTGGTTTTAGACATTACCAGGAAGTACCATGATCTTTATTCATTTGATTCTAGCAGAGTGAGATGTATTGGGCTCATTAAAGACTTGGTTGTTAGTTTGGATCAGATTCCTACAAAGAATGTTTTGATGGACGTTGTTGTAGCAGACATTCCTCCAAGATTTGGTATGTTGCTTTCCAGATCTTGGGGAGAAAAATTGAAAGGGACAGTACAGTTAGATTTCTCCTATGCGATGATTCCCGTGTTTGGCCAAATGAGAAAATTGTACTGGGAACAAAAAATGAAGTATATGATTACAACCAAGGAGAAACCGATTAATCATCCGATTAATTATGTACATACAAATCTAGAGTCTTTTGTTTTGTTTGTCGATAGTTTCAATGATGTAGATAGTCAGTTAGTTCAAGTAGAAGATATTCCAGAGATTACCGAGAATTTCAGAGAATTTTTGTAGAAAGAAAGGCAAAAGCCGGAAAGCACAGTTGAGCAATCAGCTAAAGATAGTGGACAGCAAGCAGAAAAAACAGAGCTAGCACAATTTCAGCACTTAGAGGATGATGAAGAGGGTCTATGGACCATGGATTTCGATGGTGCAGTGGGAAATGATGGTGTTGGGATTGGTATTTGGGTACGCAGCCCTTTCTCCGCTCCAAACAAGGTACCGAGCAATGTACGGGTATGTTCTTACAAATTAGCATTTGATTGTTCGAACAATGAGGCTGAGTATGAAGCTCTGATTGCTGGCCTAAAGATTCTTAGAAAGTTGAATGCTAAGAGAATTGCAATCTATGGCGACTCCGAATTGGTGATTAAGCAGGTAAAGGGTGAATATTAAACAAAATATCCCCGGATGCGAGCTTACCGGAATGCTATCCTTGATATTTTGAAGCAGTTTTCAGATTATACCTTGACTTGTATTCCTCGCATTCAAAATGGAATTGCAGATGCACTTGCTAAGGCAGCAAGTAACTTGAAGATCCCAATGAATTCAAGCAATAAGTTCGAAATCCATGTGAAGCACCGTCCTACCGTCCCGGATAATCAGAGATGTTGGCAAGTTTTCCAAGATGATGATGAGATTAATGATTTTCTGCAAAGTAAAGGTAAGTTCAAAGATACCTCAATCGATGTAGAATTTGATAATGGTGATGATGTTCAAGTAAATCAAATGGAGGTGTTGCAGCTGAAAGATAACATTATTCCTAAAGGTTTGATACCTTTAGAAGAGCTCTTCGATCAGGATGATGTGGCCAAGAAGCCAACTTTACGACCGAATGAAAAAGGAGTGGAAGATGTAAATATTGGGATAGCTGAAGACCCCAAAATGGTGAAGTTATCCAAATCATTGTCACCAGAGGTAAGAGCTGAATATGTGAGTTTGTTGTCTTCATTTGCTGATGCTTTCGCTTGGGATTACTCAAATTTAAAGACGTATGACACCAATATAATCCAGCATACTATCCCTATCAAGCCTAATCAGAAGCCTTTTCAACAAAATCTAAGAAGAATCAATCCTAAGTTACTTCCATCGATTGAGGAGGAGGTAAACAGGTTGTACAAAGCAGGAATCATTGTTCCCATCAGATTTTTTGATTGGATTTCCAATTTAGTGCCAGTGTGGAAAAAGACAGGTGAGATTCGGTTGTGTATTGATTTCAGAAATTTGAACAAGGTGTCATTGAAGGACAATTATCCATTTCCTAAGATGGATCATATATTGCAGCGAGTAGTGGGTGCATCTCGGATGTCACTACTCGACGGTTATTCTGGATATAACCAAATTTTGGTTCACGAGGACGACCGTGACAAAACAGCATTCACAACTCCGTGGGGAACATTCCACTATGCCAAGATGCCATTCGGTTTGAAGAATGCTGGTGCAACTTTCCAGCAGGCGATGGACATGGCTTTTGTGAATGAAAAAGATGTTTTCCTTGTTATATACCTTGATGATTTGACGGTTTTTTCCAATTCAAATGAAGAGCATATGTATCACTTGAAAGTTATTTTTCAAAAGTGTAGAAAATATGGTGTCTCGCTTAATCCTAAAAAGAGCTTATTCGCCATGGATGAAGGTAAATTACTTGGTCACATTATTTCCAAAGATGGCATTCATATTGATCCAGCACGTGTTGAAGCAATCCAGCAAATTGACCCTCCCAGGAACAAGAAAGAGATTCAGTCTTTTAATGGTAAGATGAACTTTTTGTGCCGTTTTGTCCCAAACCTTGCTGACCATTTTAGAGAAATAACAAATATGTTGAAAAAGGACAGCCAAGTGAAGTGGACTAAAGATGCGGTAAATTATTTTAATTTGGTGAAGTTGGCATCATCTTCAGCTCCGGTGTTAATCAGCCCGGATTACACCCAAGACTTTATTTTGTTTTCCTTCGCTTCGGAACACACCATGGCAGCTTTGTTAATGCAGAAAAGAGATGGACATGAGAAGCCCATAGCATTTTTCAGTCGAACTATTAGAGACGCAGCCTTGAAATACAACATCATCGACAAGCAAGCTTTGGCACTGGTAAAGGCATTGAAGGATTTCCGGGTATACATTTTGCATTCCCATATTTTAGCTTATGTTCCTAACGCTGCAGTGAAAGATGTTTTAGTACAGACTGATCCGGAAGGAAGACGTGGTAAGTGGATCGCAACTTTTCTGGAATATGATGTGGAAATAAAGCCCACGAAACTGATCAAGGGACAGGGGCTAGCGAAGCTTATGGCTTAATTGAATTTGCACGCAGAAATAAATCTGATTGCTGCTATGTCTAATGAGGATGAGGAGAATTCGCCACTTCAGGTATCGGAAATGTTTGTTGATTCCCCATGGTATTCAAATATCGTCTATGTTCTTCAAAATTTGTCATCACCTCCCGGCATGACTAGAAACAAAGGTAGAACATTGAAACTCAAGGCTGCAAAATTTTGCATTTTGAATTCTGCACTTTTTTGGAAAGATCCGGGTGGTGTGTTATTGAATTGTTTGGTGGAGGAAGAAGCGAAAAAGGTAATGGAAGATTTCCACAAAGGAGATTGTGGCGGTCATCATTTTTGGAAGACAACTGCCAATAAGATTTTGAGAGCAGGGTACTATTGGCCGACATTGTTTGCTGATGTCTATAAAATAGTCAAAGGCTACCATGAGTGCCAGATTTTCGAAGGAAGACAGAAATTACAGCCATTTCCACTCAAGCCTATCGAGGTAAGTGACCCTTTCCAGCAATGGGGTTTGGATTTCATTGGGGAAATCCATCCTCCTTCCTTAGGACAGCATAGATGGATTCTAACAACCACCGATTACTTTACGAAATGGATCGAAGCAGTTCCTACAAGACAAGCCACTGATTCGCTAATTATTTCTTTCCTTGAGAACAACATTTTGTCTGATTTTGGTTGCCCGAGTAAATTGATCACAGATAATGCAGCAGCGTTTAAGTCAAGAAAGATGATTGAGTTTTGTGCTAAGTATAAAATTATTTTTTGACATTCAACCGCCTATCATCCGCAAGGAAATGGTTTGGCGGAATCTTCCAATAAGTCTCTAGTCAATATCATTAAAAAGTTGTTGGACATCAATAAGAAGAGTTGGCATAAGAAGCTGGTGAATGCGCTATGGGCTGATCGGGTAAGTCAAAAGAAGTCTATTGGTATGTCTCCCTTTGAATTAGTTTATGGAGTGGATACAATCTTTCCTACATCACTTGTTGTTCCAGTGGTCAAGCTCCTTCAGGAGGCTGGTAGTGAAGAAAGCCATATGCAGAGAAGGATAAATCAGATGATTCATTTGCAGCAAACGAGAGAAGAAGTCTTCCAGAAGACATTCAAATTGCAGGAGAGAATCAAAAAGATCTATGACAGGAAAGCGAAGGCGGATAAATTCCAGTTGGAGGAAGTGTTACTGAAGTGGGTTGCTAGGAACGAGGACAAAGGTAAACACGGTAAGTTTGAAAACCTCTGGAAAGGTCCATTCAATATTGCAGCATATCGAGGTCAGAACGCCTTTCTTTTGAAGGAGATGAACGGTGAAGACTGTCCAGGAGGGCCGATCAATGGTCGGTTGCTCAAGCGGTACCATTTCTAAGATTTTTTCTGCTGATCATATTCTCATTGTATATATCATGTATTTCAATTTCATTGTAAGTGTGCACTGTAGTATTTTCTTCAGTCTGGGGCCCAAAGTGAAGGCTATAATTCTGAAGAAGGATTTCAGTTTCGGTTTGAGTCTGTTTAGTTGGTTTGGTTCAGTCATTTATGTGTTAAAGGTTGAGTCAGTTTTCAGTCAAATAAATTCAGTCAAATTTTTTGAGTTGTTTTGTCAAAATAATCGATTCCATAGCCCAATGGATGAAGGCACTGGTCTGCTCTCCCAAATATTTGCCGTTCTTGGCACCTCCAAGGAGCTACCATCCCCATTGGAGCCAATGTTAGAGTCGGTCTTTACAGCCCTCCATCAGAGATCATTTATCTTATTGCATTTCATTGTTTAGGTGTCTCATTCCGCTCATTCACCTGCATTTTGTTAGGGGCATACCATTGACTGACAGAAGGGCTTGGTTTTCTCGTTTCCCTCATGTTTGTACCTGCTGGGTTGGTCAAAATTTTCTCAAAATTTATCAAAGTTCATTTCATGTCATCTACAGTCATAAATGCCATTTTGGTCAAAAAGAGTCATTTAGTTTCTGAGTCTAGGGTTTAGTCTTCTGACATGTTAAATAATTCCTGCAGGCCATGAGGAGGTTTTCCATAAGTTTTCAGTTCAAAATTTTTATTATCAAACATGCTCGAGGACATTTCTTGTTCAAAACTCTGTTTTGAATAAGAAATTGTCGAATTTATTTTTGTAATAAATATGTATTTTTCCACCATGAAGACTTCAAAGCAGACTCTGGTCCTCCTTTGCTAAGGATCAAATGCCAACGTCCCTGCAAAAAATCAACCAATTTCATCATTCTAGCTTCAGAAAATCAATGAGGAAACAAAAGACAAAAGTTGTATTAAATGAAAAGTGCCAAAGGTAAAAAAAACATTACAAAATGGGTTTTGAAGAAGTAAAAATCAAAACCATCTCTATATGAGATATTTCCCAAGACTATTCATTCATTTTCATCAAGATTATTCAGAAAATCCAAGTGATAGTCGAGTTTGAGGTTTGGAGGGACGGAATTATGTTTAAGAAGGGCAGACTGGGTGTTTGCAAATAGCGCGGCGCATTGGGATAGGCCGCAGCGCATACACACGACGCGGCGCATAGAGCTGGAAAACACCGTGTTATTTTCCTCTAGCATGGCGCACCCACTAAGCGCGGCGCATTGGGCTTGCGCGCGGCGCACAGGCTCAACAGGCTTAAAAATCGTCATTCTTGCTCCAAACTCAAATCAATTCAGTGCATTTGCCTCCAAGTAAGTTGTGTGCGCTTACCATCTGAGTTTAAATTCTGGTTGGGTGTCATTTGAAGGTGAAATTCAAGAGCTTAATTGGTGAAAGAAAAAACCCTATACTCATATTGAAATCTGCTCCATAGGGTTTGCAAAGAGGTGGTTAAAAACTTGAATTTTGGTGCTTAAACTCTCATTCCATTGTCATGTGAGCTTTTGTCATTTTTATCATTATGGTCACTGCTACTACTGTTACACTCTCATACCACAGTCTCTCTCCTATTTCTGTTGTCCCATATCCCTTTTTCCCTTTTATTCCCATGTTTTGGAATCCCCAAACCCTATCACTTGTCACCATTTTCCTTCATTGATAAAATCATAATTTCCACAAGATTCAAGGGTTGCCTTTATGTCTTTGACTGCACTTATATGTTGCCATTTCATTAAATTATGTTCCTAAACTACCCCCCATCACTATCACCCATTCCTATTACTTATAAATCCCCAAATCCCTAAATTCCCCAAACAGCAATTGTCCTTACACTTATATCTCATTTGACAGTTCTTTTCCCACTGTGACATTTCTTCATATATGTGACACATTTGGCATCAAAGCATACACCAAAACTCTTGTTTTCACCATACATATATCAGTGTATATTTGTCAAATACCTTGTTTTCAGCACCATGTCAGAAACAAATTCATCCTATGAGCAGGGATATGAGCAGGACAGTGATTCAACCGCAGAATTAAATGTATCGAGGAGGTCTCATAAAAGTGGCAGGCACATCAGGGAGGAGCCCACTTCTTTGGCTCAATTGCAGGCTTGTCCGCTTGCAATGACATGCTTTCAGCAACATTCATGTTTTCGGTATTGCGAGATGATATCTCAGATTCAGCACCATCCAGAGTTGGTTCGCTTATTTGTCCTACATTTGCAGGATGGTCATGTAAATCTCGCTGGAGTGAACTTCACTTTGACACCAGGGACCATTTCTGATGCCACTGGGATACCAAACATTGGTGAGGAGTGGAATAAGAGACAGCAGCTGGATAGAGCATATTATGAGCCTTACATCAGGCCGGGATATTTGAGGCAGTTGAGCAGAGTTTTCCCATTCCGGTTTCTGAAGGAGTCCTATGCGCCATTAATAAAGCTCATCATTAGATATTTCAGCTGCGAGGGTAGATTCTCGCGCCTTTATGCATATCATATCAGACTTTTGATGCATTTCACGAGAGTGCGAATGATGAATATTCCATACTTCATGTGATGAAACATAGAGTGTATGACTACCCTGGTGCAGAAGAAGACTCCAGAGCAGCAACATAACAGCATTTATCATTACGCGTTCATCAAAATCATTGTGGTACATCATCTTGGTTTGCAGGGCATCACATGGGATGAGTTCATCTCTCGTGACTTCTTTGCAGCCCCTCAGCCTCCTCCCGAGATTTTTCATGATGAGGCAGAGCCTTCACATCAGTTTGAGGTTCCTGAGACTGAGCCTATCAGTGCTCCAGTGTATGTGACATATCAGAGAGGCCACAGAGCCTTATTTGCAGCGTCACGACGAGTACTATCTCCAACAGGGGTGGCAGGGGTCTCGTTATCTTCATCAGCAGCGCGAGTACTATCTCCACATGGCGTGGAAGGGGTCTCGCCTTCGACATCAACACAGGTATAGGTTCAGGACAGAGGCAAGAGGCCCATGCATGATGAGGGCCCTTCAAGAGGCCAAGACACTGATTTTATACTCATCGATGTTGATGCGAGCTCTCCCAGCTCAAAGCTGAAAGAGATAATCCAGGAGCAGAAAGCTGAGATCGGCACACTGACTGAGAAATTGCAGAGAGCTCAGTGGGTTATATATTACTTGGAGCAGTAGAATAAACAACTGGAGGATCAGCAGACACTCATAGAGTTGCGGCAAATCCGTGAAGATCGAGAATTGGCCCGAAAGAGACCGGGTGACATGACACCATTTAAGCGAGAGACTTGCCTTACGCACGTCAACATTCATCTGGAGAAGCTCTTGGAAAAGGAAAATAGGGACAAATACCTACTCATACATATGAAGAATCACTATTGGGCCCACACACACGTTTGCAGAGCAAAAATGAAGATCTTGAAGGCGAGGTTGAGAAGAGCACTAAAACGTCGAAAAAGGCCGGATCCACTCTGAATCTTGGCCGAAGCTTCCTTGGCTGAGCATGAGACATAATGGGAGACCTTCACTCCAAATTTCAGCAAATTTAGAGAAGATTTTGTCATTTTGAAAATTTTGGTTGCAAAATAGGTTTTTCCGCCCGACGCGCGCTTACGTTTGGGACATCTTCTGGAGGAAAAAATTGCATTTTTGGGTTTTTCATGATATAGTATGTATTTTCAGGAATGGCCGAATCATTTCATCAAATTCTGGGCTGCCTAAAGGGCCAAAAACACCTTGAAAATGGCCTTTCTACCACTTTTTGCACTAGCAGGAACCAGTCTTGGGAGATTGCAGTTTTGGAGGGGAAAATGACATCCAAATTGAAATATTCCACTTGGGTTGGATATCAGACATCCAAGCCTTTCCAACGAGCTATCATGAGCTAAATTTGGACTTCTGTAAGTGCCCAAAAACAGGTCCAAAGTGGCGCGGCGCATAGAGAGATTTTGCCCAAATTTCACTTTTCAGCTCAGAAATTCGCCCAGTTTTGACTATTTTTAATTTTTCATGTGATGATTGATCTATATTGATGTAATTTGGTAACCATGATATAAATTTGGCATGTTTTTACTTTTTCTAGAGGATTCATTCACTAAAAAGTGAAAATTAAGTGAATGGATCAGTTTCCTAGCATATAGAGGCAAGTTGTTTCGCTGCCTAGATTTTAGCTCCATGTTTAGAATTGGTTGAAACAACTCCTAGAAGGATGAGCTCGACCCCTAGAGGCATGGGATGGGGTTAGGATGGTCTATATATTGTATTTTCTGAGACATTTTTAGGGTTGGATACTTGGGAAAAGTTTGGCACCTCATTGTATATTCATTTCAGATTTTTGGCAAAGGAAAGACCAGAGTTTTGCAGCACTTGTTGGGATCCTTGTGGCTTCTGAGTTTTAATGATGTTCTTCTCATGTTATTTTAAGTTTCATTAATGTTATATGTATGCCATTTCTCCCTTCTCTATGCTTCTGAATTAAACAAATGAGTATTTGAGGTAGAATTCATTGATTTGCTGGTGCTCTGCCTTAGACTTTTGTTTAGTTTTACATGTTTTTCGTCAGTGTGAAGAGGATCCTTGCACTCTCTTGCCCTCTTCAGCTCCTCAGCAGTCTTTTCAATCCATTCATTTGATCTCAGACATCAAAGCCGCTGCCTACCCTTCCCCAACTTGAATTCTGCAAGAATTTGGCCTCATCCCCAAGCCCAAAATTGTTTTTCCCTTTTTCCAACAAAAACCCCTAAAAATAAAAATCAAACCCTCCTATTTGTTTATCTAGCCTAAGATCAGTTTTTTTTTTAGTCATCTCAAGCCCCTTTGAATATTTTCATTGAGATTGACCCGGAGAGAGCCCTCTCCTGTCCTCGTAGGGCTAGCTACGAGGCTGAGCGTGGTTTGGTGTTGTCCTTCTTCTGCCTTATTTCAGCCTGAGGTGGATTTGGGAACTAACAGGATCTAGCCTTTCTAGGATTCAGAGAGGGCTCTCTCTTTAAATTTGAACTTTGTTTTAATTTGTGAATATTAGGCTAGTGATGAAAGTGCAATTTTGGTTTGGTTTTGTTGGATTTGGTGGGAAAAATCACTTGAAAGGATGGATAGTGGGAATCTATTTGTCCATTGGGATATGGAGTGAAAATCAAGCTAACAGGACTAGGATCAAGGGCAAAAAGGTCAAATGTCTTCAGGGCAAGATAGATAACCCTTAGAGATATTAGAAAGTTGTTTTGTGAGGTGTTATGATCGGGATAAAGGGCACTTAAGAATCCTTAAATACAGAAAAAGGAAGTAGTCGGAGAGGTCAAATGAATGAGGGAGCAATTAAGGGTTCCCTACACTGGAAATTAGAGGAAAACATATAAATGATAACTAGTTAAAAACAAGGTGCTATTAACATATCCTGTAGTGATTCTCCTAGTTATACATTCATATTTAGCATAAACATAAATGGATGCATGTAACAAAGAAAGGAAACAATGACAAGTGAAGAAAATACTTCACTCCAAATAGCTCATCACAGGAATCCTGAAGTATGATGTCAATTTGCTTTGATCCAGCCTACTACTCGAAGTTTTGACACAAAAAAGCTTTAAATTCCAAGAATAAATGACTATAACAATCCCAGCAATTTTATTCCACCAAAATACTTCAAAGAGTGAAGTATTTATACAAATTCTAAACTATAATATCTTGAAAAAAATATCAAGATTGGTTTACAAATGTCTCCAACTGTTTTACATAAATAGAACTTAAGTAAGGGACACTCAAAACTAATGCATCTATTTGGCACTATTTGTTATGGATAGGCGATTACAAAGAGGAAAATTCGAATTTTATCTCAACTCTTATTTGATGATACGGCTTCCAAGTCACTAACTGTCTCCTTTCTTTGCGCATTCTGCTCCAGCAATTCTGCAAACTTGGGGTTCAATGATACCTTTGTATTTATCAATAAAAAGTATATATGTAGAAAGAGAAAGAGGTTGTTGTATATAAATATGTTTTTGAGATAAACCTCTCTCTATTCCCTAAAATTATTTTCCAGATGTTCAAAATAGGCTCTGTAAAAATATGTGTAAAATAGAGTTTTCCACAGTCTGAAAAATAGGTTGTAAATATGTGCATGTATCTCTCATTCTGTAATACCTGTGAAAAATGTGAGATAGGTTTTTGTATATAGGTCTCTTATGAACAAAAACCTCGTTCATTTGTGCAAAATTCATCTTGGATGGGTCACAATAGCTTTTTCAAAATAATGACTTAAACAGGAAATTTCTACAAAAATATCCCTTCTTGCTCTATTTTCACCTTTTAACCTTACTATTCTTTTAACTGTTTTTACTTTCATTTTGGATAAAATTTATTGTTGTTGAAATTATTTTCATCTTTATTTACCATTTACTGCCTCTATATTTACTTTTACTGTTTTACCTTGACTGCTCTGTAACTTTGTTTTAACCTTCACTCTGACTTTCATCTGATACACTTTAACTCTGATGCTCTTTGACTGTTCTATTTTCACTGTCACTGTGAATTCTTAATTTACTTTGAACTTTTATGAATTTCCTGTTTTAATATTTACATCAAAATTCTCTTTTATCTTTCACAGGATGATTTTTCTTTAACTCTGATGCCTAGAATCTTTTAAGGAAAATCCTTTGAATTCATTTCCTTGTAAGTTCTTGGAGTAAAACATATCTTTAACTAGTATTTAGATTGTTTTATCCAAATTCTTCTTTTGCTAATGTCCTGAAAAACAAAATAATCGTTAATAAGACAGACGTTTGCATGGAGGGATAATGGATTTGATGATTGGAAAAGACTATGAAAAATGGTTTGAACTGGGCACAGAAATATTGGGATCAGTTGCAAAGGGTTTATGGAGCTCTGCTTTTAGTCATTCTGGCTTCTGCAAGTTTAGACAATTCACAGAAACATTTTTTAATTTAACAGACGTTCTTGGATGAAAATAGGCAAAGTATGGTTTTTCTTTGGGCTTTTCCTTCCAAATTTGAATTCTTCAAAAAGGATTTTTCAGTCTTTTACTGGGTTTAGACAAGAAACAAAGGTTTCCTGAG
Source organism: Pinus albicaulis (assembly GCA_034641835.2). Taxonomy (NCBI): domain Eukaryota; kingdom Viridiplantae; phylum Streptophyta; class Pinopsida; order Pinales; family Pinaceae; genus Pinus; species Pinus albicaulis. The sequence goes on from CM076580.1 coordinate 1,686,761,613, forward strand.
TTGTTCAGTGAATAAAGGTTGAAAAAGTCTTTTAAGGTCAGGAAAAAGAGTTTTGGCTAAGTTGAAGGCTTCAATAGCTTATCTGGAGAAACATGGAGCCCCTCAACAGTCTTAACAGGTCTCAAGGAAAATGTTTTCAGGCTTCGAGCGTAAAAAAGGGCATAAATGGCTTAAAACTGTGTTTTTACAGTCGGGGAAAATTTTCAAAGGGTTAAATGCACAATATAGAATAAAATGTATGTATTTCAAAGTTTTATCTAACATATTGGTTGCATTAATCGGCATTGAATTCGGGTCGCATCGGGTGGGAGGAGCGGTTTCAGAGATTCAATTGATTAAAAACTGGTGGTATCGCATTGTGATTTGGTGGTAAGCATTTTTTAGCGTAATCCACGTGATCCAATGACTGAAGGGCACGTGGAGGAGAGAGATTATAATGAAACCATCCATTTTGCGCAAGTTTGATGGTTGGGTGATCATGCATCTATTCTGCACGATATCGGATGTGAATCGTCGAATCTGGAAGTTGAAAGCGAAGGGTCGAGATTAATTTGGGAGTTGCACTGGAATGATAGGTGGGACCGGGGTGTGTTATGTGGCGGGATAAAACATTATAATAAAGGAACTTTGAACAAGGTTTGTAAACCTTATGCCTTTTATAATATGTGGCGAGTAGGGTAATGTTTTTATTTAAAACATTTGTAAAATGTTTCAAACTTTATTTGCGGGCGCGATATATAGTATATATTATATAGTTTAATCAAATGCACTCAACACTTGTTTAAACTACATGGAGCGGGATATAACATTATAGGTATCTTTAGACCAAGGGGAATAATTGGGCGGGGATTTTATTTTGCGCACATGGGATATATTAACTTTGGTCTAAATTTTAAAATAGTGGGTGCTTGGGGGTTATTTAGATATAGGGGAATTAATATCTACGGGATGGTAAATTAGGGATTTAATAAAAATAGGTTAAAATTTAATATGAAAAGGGTAGTGAAATGGAAAAATACATGTTATCTCTAAGTAAAATGTGAAAAATAAAGCATTGCTCATCTTTATATTATTTCACTAATACTTAGGATAAATGTAATTTTGAGGGTTTTATGAATGTTTTTGAAAAGAATGGAGTTAATTATTTTAGGGTTACAGGTAGGAATTCAATATTTTTAACTTATCAGTCATCAAGCCTTGGGTTTGGTCCCAAAAAAAGTCAGAGAAATGCTCTGAGCCTTTTTTACTAATAGTTTAGAATACTGAATACTTATAGGGGAGGGGAAATTAGTGATTTTTCCCAATGATGTCTTATTACATGATTTCTCAACTGCTTTCTACCTACCCAACTTTATTTATAACATTTTTTCTTCATTTTGTAGGTGCATTTAGGCTTGCAACCTTAAAGCATTTTTCTTTCAAAGCATAAAAATATCTAAATCTACCTTATTTCATCCAAGGGCTATGATCAAAATGTTGAGCTCCTCATTTTTCTCTACCTATCTACTGAATTGTCAAGTTTAAACTGTTTGAAAAATATTTATTCTTTATCTAAAACATGAAATTGAAAACATGAAAAGTTAAGATTAAACTGTTTAACTAATCATGGATTATGGCATTTATTGACACTCTGCACATAATCATTATTCTTGCAGTAAAGTAAAAGTAGTGGCATTTGGATTTTCTCACTTTCAGGTCTTATTTTTATTTTTCTTTTGGGGTATATGTTTTTCTAAGTCCTTTGATCTTTCTTTTAGGACTTTTTTACCCTCTTTTTGGCTTTTATTATTTTTTCATTTTTTTTAAATATGGGAAAACAACATGCAGAAAGCACGATATGTACATATTTACAAGATTATCAAAGTCAATTCAAAATTATGAATCCTATATTTATAGGACCCTAACATGGTCAACATAAGTTTCAGAAGAAGGATCTTGACCAATTTCAAAAGCGTGAGGAGAATTTGTATTCACAATTTTCAGAGGAAAGGAATCAAATACAAGTCTAGGATCTTTTCTCAATTACAGTATACTTTGAAAAACCTTCTTGACATTCTCAGGAAAAGAGAAAAAATAATTCACGACAAATAACATGATGGCTTGGATGAACATCCAAGTTGAATACCTGATATTCCCATGTTGTCCTTTCATGTTTCCGTAGGCAAGGTTCATCCTCCAGTGGAGCCTTTGAATTTTATTTCAAACAGAGTTAGAGTCGCGAGGTGGATGATTTCAGCCTTCCTGTGTTTGATCACTTTCCACTATCATTAATGAGATCTGCCCCTTTTCGTTCTTTCCCGAGGAAGATCTGTCACCTCATTCCCCGGCAACGATGCTAAAAAATGTTAGCCTCCACAACATCCCAAGGTTGATGAATGGATGCTGACGAAGGTAACCTCAAACCAAGCTTTCAGTTTGGTAGCTAGCCCTACCAAACCAGAGAGGGCTCTCTCTATGTGATCAAAGCCAAAGGGTTTGATTGGATGAGGAGTATATTTTAGGCTAGTTAGTTCAAGTCTAGGGTTTTGAAAGTTTGATAGTTTTACTGTTGGATCAGGGAATAAAACCAGGTAGCTAAGTCAAATGTATCAAAGGGTTACAGCTGCAAATATATAAAGGAGCAAGGTAGAAATGCTTTAGTGATGGATTATGATTTTTCTGGTGTAGTGTAGGGTTTGAAACAATGGAGAGGATATTAATGGGCATACATTCATGAATTCACTAAAATTGAAGGAAATAAACATGAGATGGTTTTCCCAAACAAAGCAGAGCCACGAAAGAATTTTGCTTATCTAACTTTTAGGAAGATCACTGAGGAAAGAAAGGCATGGAAAGAGAATATATATAAAAATCATCAAAGACTATAACAGAGAAGAAACAACATCAAAAACACACTGCACATTAATTCCTAGATAATAGATGCAATTTTTCCTTTGAATTTCTGAATAAAGTTGAAGCACAACCTACATTGGTCTCAAACCTCTAATGTCCAACCAATAAAATGACCAAGAAAATCATACATATAGAAAAAATATCATTTCCCCACTCTCAGGGGTCAAATCCATGAGCCAAGGGACTGATCACATGATCCTCTCACCTAAACCCTAAATACTAGGGAGGTGAACAAGACTCTCCCTAAGATAGAAAAACTGATTCTTTTGACCATTTATGACCTTTACAAGCATGTATCTACCTCATATTTACCTTTGACTACCTTAATTACATCTAAAAACATCATTACATCAATATTGAAAAATTACATGAGAAAAGGAAAAACTAGACCAAGTAAACTACAAAAATGACCTTCAGGAGAAAACGTAGTGAATTTTGCTGAAAACATAGTGTGCTAGGAGAAAACGTAGCGTGTGAGGGAAAATTGAGTTTTGGAGGACTTCCCGAAGTCCAAATGTTGATCTGAAAATTTCTGGAGATAGATATTCCAATTGGCTACATGATGGAGTCTTTAATCACTGAAATTGACTAATTTTAGCCCCTCAAAAATTCATTCTCCCACAATTGCTCTGAAAAGGTAGCGTTCTCTTCAAAAAGGAGCCAAAAAGGTCATTTTTAGTGGTTTTTTGACTTTTTGACCTCCTAGAAGAGGCTGAAGTGGAGCTCAGGCTTGCTAGGATTGATGTAGAGGTAAAAATGAATCCAAAGGTGTATACATTATTCCATTTGGATGTCTCCAACAAAAACGTAGAGTGGGCCACACTACCTTTTTTACCTAGTCACTCTGTCAAAAATTGTGAAAATATTCAGAAACTTCAAAATTCTCTACAAAACAAGGGCTCAAAGGTAGGTACATATCTCTCTAACAATAAATCTTTTTGAAAAACAAAGAGAATTTTTTTTTTTGGGCATGTTATGAACAAAACCCTCGTCCCATTTTCAAAACTACTTTCCCATTTGATTAGAATCAAAGTTTAAAGTTGATCGCTCAAAAATTGGAAAAACGTAGCGTGCATGGAGAAAACGCAGCGTGGTCTTGCAAGGCATTTTTTACTGCCTTCCTAAGCTCCAAATCAAGAGATGAAGGTACCATTGGAAAGCTTAGTATTTCTACTACACAATAGAGACATCATGCACTGCAAACACCTTCTCCACACCCCTAAAAAACTATCTTGAAGTCAAGTTGTCCAAAAGTGCAGAAAACCTCTTGTAGCAATTGTATTTTTTGAATTTCTCCCAAATCATAATACCTTTGTATAAACTAAAGGAGGTTTTTTTCCTTGGTCTATGATGGAAAAAACTGTCTTTCACTTTTGTAAAATTAATCTCTATTTGGTCAGAAACACATTTTGAAGAAAAATTGTCCATGTGTGCAATGTAAATCCTAGGCAACCCAATTCTTGGATAGGTGAAGCTATGATTTCTTGGACTTTGGTGGGCTCATACCTACTAATATTACCTCCCTTATGCCTCATCTTCTTAATGGTTTCAGAATCCATTGCTAACCCTATCTCAATGGGAAGGGAAATTAGGGTTTAGTGAAGGGTTATGAAGGGGTTAAGGGCTTCCTAAATTATTGGGAAAATTTATCGGGGTAGGGAGAGATGTTAGGGAGTAGGGGAAAGTGAAATTTTAGTGAATGGGTGAGAGGAAGAGGTCCAAAAAGGGAAAAAACAGTCCAAACCTAGAAATGCCTAGTCTAGGCTAGGGTTTATAGGAAAACAAGGAAAATGAGGAGTAGGGGGTGGGGAAAGTGATTAGGTAGGTGTATAACATGTGAGGGAAGGTGAGTGAGCTTCATTATTAGGATTCTTCTTAGTAATTTTTTCAATGTGAACATGAAACCATGAAATGCACTAAAAACCCTAGAAGAGGGAAATTCTCTTTCCAATCATGAAATGAAGATATAAGAGGTGTTTTGAAGGCCACATTTATTTTAAAATGATACATTGGAACCCTTGGTGTCTAAAGGAAACCTTGAAAATTACCCTTTGCCCTAAAACAGTGAAAACGGAGCGAAGGCTCAAAAACACAACGTGGTGGTTGAAAACGCAATGTGGTTGCCTAGAGAAGGTTTCAAATCACCTTTTGAGAGTGTCCTTCGATGCTTGTTGTGCTAAGATGGTATTTTCTAGTGATTGAGTCTTAATACCAATGGAATGAGTGAAAGAAATGGATCGTATGGTCATTTTGTAACTTGTGGAAATCAAATTCTCTTCATAGTGGTGTGGTGGCCCACCAAGTGCATTTCACTTGTGCTTTGAAAAGTATGCATCTTTAGAACATTAGGAACACATTACATCATGATTGAATAAAATTACATATGTAGCAAAATTTATTCAGCAAATCCCTATTGCTACTCCTTCATTTGTCGATTTTATCAATGAAATGGCTGATTTTGGTGACTTAAACCCTAATGACCTAATGGTGACATTGAGCTGAATAAGACTCATGGTGACCTGACTGAAATGAATATGAATTCCTTGGATTGATGACTCATCCAACTGAGAGATGGTAATGGCTAGTAGGTGAATTTTTTTTGGAAGGAGCAGTTATAGTCCTAGACACACTAGCCAGTGACCAAATTTTTATTTGAAGACATACTGAAACCATAAAAATTTGAATCGACACCCTAACAACAACTTTGAAAGAGCACACTTGATCACTGGTGCGAGGAAGAACTGACTAACACTAACAAGATGTGTCAACATCACCAAATATATTACCCAAATTGTAATAAAGATGTGCAATGATTACCGCATTGTATTATTCATCATGGGAAGCCTTATCAAATTATGTGGAATTGAGATCTAATTCATCAGAATGTGAATTAGAAGAACATGATATTTCAGTTGATTCATTATAGACATCTCGACAAAAGGGTTGGTGAGGTGAGGAAGAAATTCCCGTGAGAAATTCTTCTATGATTATATTAGACCCCAGATCAAGGTTTTGAAAATCCAAGTCTTGTTGTGAAAACAAGAGATCTTCCAATGTACTTGGGCATTCATTATCACATATATTAGTGGAGTAATTGGTGTTATGGTGATGTTTTACCAAGCCTTCATATTGGTTAATAGCTTTGTCTTCATTCAACTAATTATCGAGATCGAAAGATCTTTGATCAGCTAAGAATGTAGAAACATCATCTTGAAATAGAGGAATTTGAAAAATATAAGTGAAAAATAAAAGTGTCTTCATCATTTTTCTCCTCTACCTGTGAGATGTAACCACCTTGTACTTCATTATCACTTGGACCAACAAATTGAGAATCAAGATTATCTGGAGCAATTACTGGTGTAGTGGATTTATTAAGAAAATCAAGGTATCAAGGGTTATGAGGCATAAATGATGGAGGATGACAGGTGTTTATTCAATTTAATGTTCTTAAATTGCAAGCATAAATCATCAACCGGAGTCAGTAAACTGATGAAGTGCAAGTGCACTATATATGCCAGAAGCCTTTGTCGTTTAAAGTGAGATTTGAATTTTTTAAAGTTTTGTTTTAATTTTAGAACATATGGATCAGTTTTAAATTCATATGGATTAGTGATGTTGTTAAATAAATTTTATAATCTATGTTAAATGTTATTTCTATGGTTACTTTCCATTGAATTGAGTTTTAAAAATAGTTTTTCAGATGACTCTTTTGAAAATAAATAATCAGTTGTATTTTTATCAAGTTGATTTTAGAATTTTATACTGCATCAAATAATGAACTAATTCTAAAATTACAAAAGCATGGAATATGATACAATTCTGATCTTAGGAAAACATGAAAATCTAAATGCTATGGAGACGGAAATAAACTAAATTCTACTGCAAAATCTAGTCTAGAATATAAATGAAAAATAATTGAACTAAACTATATGAAGTATAACAGAATGAATTCAAGCAATTATTCTACAGAATAACACAACCAAAGCACTGAACTATTGAAACTGATCTCTGAAAATACAGCAGGAATCAAAAACATTTACCGAATTACAAAATATCAATGCGGTTGAGATGCATAAAAATTGAAAGTAAAACGACATGGTCTGCTTGTAGGGGCCCTCTGCAATGCAGTAGGTTCTTAAATCTTTCAACACATCAAATTGCACGAAAGGGAACTTTAAATTAACATAAAAATATTCAAACAAAATGTTCAGGAAATGAAAATTGGCGCGCCCTGAATACACAAAGTTCTTATGATTTTATAGAATGCATTCAAAAATACGCGAATTCTAATCCTATGGATCTTCTATTAGAATCCTTATACAACTTAAAATAAAAAACAAAATGTCGCTTATCTTTCGATTTGATATTTAAAAATAAAATTGACACAATCGTGTTATTTCCGGACTCTTTTCTTGGACGCTGCAACGTGTTGACTGCTACTTTGACTAAGGGAATGCATGATCTTCTTGATGAATAGGCTCGAGTAAGGGGGAAATTCATGATGGGATCATCCTCTATCCATCCATGTACTCCTTTCTTAGTTGATGCACTAGAACCCTGCTAACAATGAAGGCATTTGTGGATTTGTGGAGTAGCTACAGAATTGTATCAATCCATTAGCTGAATGTAATATTTAAAAAATCAACATGGTATATTAATAAATATGAATAATAGGACACACATATTCTTTAACTTGTCAAAATCATGTGTTTTTTTCCTTATTAGGTTAATAGTGATAGGAAAAGAAGGAAAATATGGTCCAAAAAGGGGTTTCAAAATAAAACAATTTTGGGACTCTACAACAGGTATCCCTTGAAGAAACACTGCTTAAAATCGAATCAAATTCAAGATTAAGATTATGCGTGTTAGTGTTATCTTTAAGAATCAAGGGATTATATTCAATGGAATCATGAGAACCATGAAAACTAGTTCATGGGTAGAAGATGAATATGGGAGAAACATATCAACAATTTGGTTTTTAGATTTCATAACTCCAACCTCAACATGAGGAACCCCTTTATTTGGTAATGAGAAAGGAGGAAGGCAAGGAATAAAAAGATTATTGGATTCCTCCTTTGAGAATAGAGATGCCTCATGATCAAGAAAAGTTGGAAGGGAAAAATCATCAGGAGAATTTGATGCAAATTGTTTCAATGAGACTAGAACCAAACACCGAAACTTTTCACTCATGGAATCCCAATCGAAATCTTCTTTGGAAAATTCACAACAAATGTGAATAAACTAATCAAGAAAACTCTCTAATGATTCACCAGGTTTCATTCTAAGTTGATTGATCCTTTTATATACATATTTTAATCATATGTGTCACAATATTCACAGAGCTCCTTAACAAGTTTCTCAAATGAATGAATAAAAGAAATTGGTAATGTACGGCACGAATTCTTGACACGAAATTCAAGTGTGAGGATGAACGATTTAGCCTAAGCATCATTAGAATGTATTCCATTGGGAAGGAAAAATTGAATGAATAGAGGCATATGCTCAAGCACAATTGTTTGACCCTTTCCATCAGACTTTAGATGTGACAAGTTATGAATGATTCTTTGGGGATTGTAATAATTGATTTGTTCAAAAATAATATTAGGATTATTATTTGGGAGGAAACCATTCAAGATAAGATATTCAAAACAAACTCAATGGGCTCAGCTTGTCCTTTGGCCCTTCTTCTAGCACCACTTGTTGACAATGTTAGAAGTCCACCAACACAGGGGGTTTCCCTAGTATGAAGTCCCAATTAGACCTCACATTGTTTGGAGTAGGATCCCCATCTAGATAATAGGCCCAACCGCCATAATTTAATGGTTTTCCTTGGCTGCAATAAACAACATAAGAGAGTATGCAAACAACCTTTGAAACAAGCAAGTTGACATTGTGAAGGATACAATTGCAATGTATATAAGGTACTTTCATAGAAGGGAAAGAAATAGTGAGCATATAGAATAAAAGTAATAGTACTATTCTAAAAGAGACACACAAGAGCAAGGAAAGACATGTTAGTTAACATGAAAAATAGTACACAAGATAACAACGGTCATGAAAGCAAATAACAATGCACATTCAATAGGATATATACCTAATCCAATGGAATAGTTCATTTTATTTGGTATATGTTAACATAACATATATCACAAACATTAAAATAATAATCTTACAACATCCATGACACATGCATGAAAGTGCGTTGACTATGAGAGACTTTGATTATTAAGTGAAAGTACCAAGGTACACAATTAAAATCACTATAAGGAAAATACCTTCTAACAGAGGTTATAACAAAGGTTTTTAGAATTTTAAAATTGGAAAAAATTGTTAACGGAACATCTGCTAAAACATTTGTTTGTGGTAGCATATGTTTTAGCAGAGATTATAACGAAACTTCATTACAACTGAAAAAAATTGGGTGGTTAGAGCTTTTAGCGGATGTTTTTTAATCTGTGCACTTCATGGAAAAATAGCACTGGGTTGCATACATAGCTAAAAGCACCGAGGTGTTCAATGAAAATATTACTAGTGCTTGAAACGTATACTACCCCAATGCATATATATCAAAAAATGCCCCCGGCCATTCTTTTCAGGAATGACACCGGGGCTGGAAAAAAAAAATATTGTAGACCGGGTGCTTTTATTTAACCTCGCAACACCGATGCGTATGATTTGTATAAACGCACCAATGCGCTATGGATATAAAAGAACTAGTGTTGTTAATTTTAAAAAATGTACCGGGGCTAGAAGTAATATTTTTTAGCACTTGGGAATTAGTTCTATGAAAGAACAGGTGCTTTAAGAATTACAATGCACCGAGGTGTTAATTGAAAACAATATCAGTGTTTGACGAATTAAATGCCTCGATGTTTTCATTTTTCAAAAAGGCATCAGTCATGCAAAAAGATATCGTAAGGGTGATTTTATATAGCATAATGTATTGGTGTGTGTTTATGTTATGGACGTGTCCTTTTTTTGTATGAGATGTTCTCTTTTTTGGAAACATTGACCTGTGACAGTGCAATTATTGTGATTTTTAAATCCGTTATTCATCGAAAATTTGACATATATCTTATAAGAATATTCATATAAATTAAAATTTGATTAGTGCATTTGTATATGATGTTTGGATTAATTTTTTATATTATCATATTTCGCATCTCTTCATTATAATATTTAATTAGTGGTGTAACATTTCACAATGACATTGGATAAAAAAATAGAATAAATTAAAATGTATCTTATTATATATCAATAAGAGGCTCTTTTTCATACAAAATGGGATTCTTATTGGTACCCCCATGTCTTTCAATTGAGACATTATGTTAAACAAAATGTCTGATTTTCATAGAAAAATATTTCAAAACATTGGGTTATATTGATATCCAAATAGATCATCATTCTTCGTTGGAATTGTTGTCAATACTCGAGCTACTTCCATGACTTGGGTTATGTGGATTAATTTTTTGTTGATTGCATCAATTGTTTTCGTCTTCTTAATCTTTTTCCATCTGCAAACAAAAATATAAAGTGTAATGAGTGCATCTACATTGGTGAGAATAATAAAAATTTAAATAAATAATATACATCAATGTAAATTGAATATCAATGTACCATAGCAAGAAGTGACTCATTAACTGTACACATGGTTTCAAAACGAAGTATCATGCCTTGCTGCAACAAAACCTCTATTGGTGTAGTTCCCTACTTTGTTTCCTGCAAGTTTTATACCTCACTATAAATCATAGATTTAATATAATGATTTTTTTTTGTTCAATTAATTATAAACTGAGAGAACTAAAACAATATAGATCATACTTACAAATTGCACCATTAATTTTTGATATGCCAACATATACTCACAGCCCATATTTAGTCCAATGTCAATCAATTCTTCTCATGGCTCTTCTTTGTATGTTAGCACCTATTTGAAAACATTCAAGGATAGTTGTTGTAAAAAAACATAAAATATACAAAAATGAAACCTTGGGTTGTTATAAGTAAATATTAACAATTACTCACAAACTTTGATATCAACCCTTTTCTTCCTTGTCGTCATGTTTTATATGTTGGATGAGTTCCATTTCTTTTCTTTTCTACAAGAAAATACTTGACCATTAATATTTAATGCTAAATTATTTGATTATATGTACAAATTCAATCATGATTATATACATTTGAAGCACATTGTTGTTGAGATGGCTCCTCCCGCGATGCAATTATGTCCATTTCTTTGACGATATCCTTGTAGAACTTTTTGGATATTCTTACTGACATGTTTCGCATATAACATCATTGATCCTTTGTGATTTTCATAATATTACTGAAAAAATAAGTAAACTATTTTTATATTGATATTTGAAAACTAAATATAACAAAATTGATATTAATAAGTGAATGGTTTGTAGTAATTTATACATATAATTCTAGAAAAACATTTTAATTGGGGATATTACCTTTTGAAATATTCATTTTTGTTGTTGTATGTTTTTGCTATTTCAAGTCTGACAAGTCTCATTGATCATAGCTCTAGAAACACTTGTTGTAGTTTATATATAATGTGGTTCTTGGAATCATTGGATTGATTTTTGTATTGTAACAAGAAAGTGCATCTATACGTTTGTTCCACTATATCCCTCATAGTTATGTAAAAAATAATCTCCATTTCTTTAACCTCCAGCACCACTCTAGATGAGCTAGGGACCAATTCATCATCATTTACATGTTCTATAGTTATTTTTTCGTAAAACAACGTTGATATTTTCCTTAGTTGTTGCTCCTTGTAGAACAGTAAACATATATGAATTAATATATTGTTTGAAACATGTTATCTAATATTCTTAAGTATATTATCAATGAAAATTCAAAAAAAAAAACGCATATTGAATAGTATTTTTTCATTCAACTTATTCATCCTTCTATAGTTTTTCTATCAGGATTTTACGCTCTTTTTCACTTAGATTAGAAATAATATTATCAACCTTCTTCACTTTTTGGATTTGCATGACACACACTAAGAAATACATATTATTTAAACTTACATATAGTTCAAACATATTAATTTTGTATACAATTTACAAAGAAATTATCTTCTCTTCTTTTTTTGGATGTGCTATCATCATGTCGATCAGTATTTTTGTTACTTGACAACTTATCAGACTTTTTTTATCAATATACAACTTGTACTATTCAATACACTAGACATTAAATATGTTTTATACATAAATCAAATAATTTTCAGCCAAAAAGAGCTCTAGTAATCAGTGTGTTTATTTGAATAAACTGTGAAAATTCCAAGTCCTAGATCTGGAATCCTATTGCAACAAACTGAATTACTTCTCCTACTTGTGAATTACATTAACAAGTTATTTTGTAGATTACTTCTAAAAACATTGAATAAATTACTAAAGCATCCTTCACTTAATTAATTTAGATGTGGAAACAGGAAATTGAGCAAAAGAATAACATCACATAGGACATCATTGTTTTTGGAAAAACGTCCTCGCAAAAACCCAATGCGAGAAAACCAGTGCGACAGATATGAGAGTTATATTATTAAACATCAGTTAAATATTAATACATATTTGATTTTCTCACTGGAAAAATCAGTTACATAGAATATTTTCAGAGAAAAATAGTGAGTTTACCTCACTCTGCAAGTCTCGGTTGATCAGGTAGATGAACTCATGAAACCCCAACACCCTCTGTGTTGCCTTTGTGCAGTAGCTGCATAGGCTTGCGTGGGGATTGCTTTAGAACTATGTCACCTCCTATGTTTGATATTTCAGCCCTCAAGAAACTCGCGGCCTATCCCTCGTGGCTCATAATCTTGATTTCCCAACTAAAACTCAGACTTATGCTTCCGAAACTACGCTACCTCTGCATGCGGCCTGCATAGCCCTGTGTCACACTCTCTGGGCTATGTGTTGCTTCCTATTCATCTTTCTCTGCCTCTCTACTGATGATCCTTGGTCCCAGAGAAGATCCTCCTCCTAAAACTGTCTTTTCCCCTCAACTGCGCTAAAGAATCACTTATTCGAAGTTTTCCTCTGAGCACTGCTCCGTCAAAAAATTCAATCACTAGTTCCTCTTGGTGTGTTTCAAAAATTACCCTCGAGCCTTCCTTTATAGTATTCTTGTTGAGACTTCAACATTCGAGATTAGATCTGTGATCAAAGGCTAAGATTACATTCAGACTTGATCTGATTTTTCTAGAAGTGTCACCCACAGTTTAAATTAATACCCATTAATTATTTTAATTTCCTAAGTTAGACTTAGGGTCCTCATTAAAAATAATTAATTTATCAAATAAAATTGTTTCTAGGTGGAATTTCCAAAAAAAATTTCAGGGCTATCTGTAATAAATGTGTGTAAGCCTCTCCACAAAAATTGAGACTTAGATCACATTCGATACTACCCAAAAATCAATACCCCCTCTTAGTGAGGAATGTGCTCTAACATATATGTAGTGCTACAGACTGCTCTGACTCTGAAGCATCTCCCTCTGCATTGTTGATGTCATACATGTTGTCCACCAACAATTGTGCTTCTACTACAACTGTATTGTTGCTGACCCTACCATGATCAACACTGCATATGTACTACAACTCCCTATAAAATGTTGCATCTACTAATATCAATACCACTGTTAACTTTGCACTACGACTTATTTGTTGAGGGAAGCAACTAAAAAACATCCAAATATTTTGAACCAGTGTTTAGGATGCATCTTGATGTTGAAACTCTGACTACTGCTAGTCCCATGTTGTCCCTTTGAAGCATTATGTTGTTGTTGATCTGTATTGCATCCCTCTGCTCTACTGCAACTCTTCTCTGCACTGCTCAGATTTAGTACTGCTAACCACTGCATCTATCATTTTTGCACTCCTCTGCACCGACTGAAAACTCCTCCAGCCTGCTACTACTGATCTTGGGCACCCGTAGCAAGGTTATTGTCCGAGAGGTGGACTCATTAGGGATCCTACCCAACTAAATTTCTTGGGAACTTACAACTCAATGTCTCCCCATCTCCCTCCTGGAGATGCATGGGCACTCATGGTGTACTCATCTTCATCGATATTCATGGTCGCAACCTTCGAATCATGCTTCTCATCCTTGTCCTTTTTATTCAAAGGACATTGAGTAGCGTAGTGACCAAGTTCACCACACCTGAAGCACTTAATATTCGAGATGTTTTTCTTACGTCTCCACTGCTGTTGTTGCCCTTTGGATGCGACGGTTGCATTTTCTTCCTCCTCCGGCTTCAACTTCGATCCACTGCCACTACTGACATCAAGTTTACACTTGACCAGGTCCCTCCTTAACTCTTCTTGCTGAAGAGCGACCCACATCTCTTCTCATCCCAGCAAGGTGGCTCTGCCCAGGATGCTTTGGAAAAAAAATTTCCATTCTTTAGAGACTGCGTTAAGATTCAGTCTCACCATTGTTGTAGGAGAAGGGGTGGCCCCCACTTCTATTAGCTCATCATGGATTTCCTAAAGTTTCAATAGGAACGAAACAGTACGCTCCCCTTTTTGCATCTACATCATCCTCAATTTATTCTCTAAGTACATCTTTTGTTGTTTGAAACACCCTTCATACAGTGTGTCAAGTCTTACCACATCTTCCTGGTTGTGTCCTTTCCAAATATATGGGACAAAATATTATCTTTGACCCCATCAAGGAACAACATTTTGGCATTCACCATATCAATCATGTACTTATTCGGCGGATCTGGATCTGGAGGGACAGCCATTGTACTCGTCATGAAAAGCTTGAGATCGTACTCATCTAGAAGGCATGTGATTCTTTCCTTCTAGATCACATATTTGGAGGCTTCCTCCAACCAGTCCTAATATCTAAGCCCATCAATTGTCATGGCCGTCAAGAAAATGTCGAATTAGCTCCTCTTATTCCCCCTTTGTGCAACACTGGCTGGCTTACACACTCCTTCTGGATTTTGTAGATCTTCCACCTAGATCTGCTACTCATATCTTGGAAAAATGAAATTTCCTAGCTAGGAACTTCCTAAGGAAGAAAATTCCCTCACTATGTTGATGCTTCTTCTTCTAATGACTTAATGCCTAGCAAAACAAATTTTTCTTACAGAAAAATATGTCCTGCCAGCTCTTCACTGAGGCTCTACATTGCTCCCTTTGGCTAAAAAAAATATCTGATCTCGAATCCCTTCCTCTCTATCGACTCACTCAAAGAGAAACTTTCCCGGAAATTTCAGCCCTTCTGGCCTTGACTGCACAATCCCTTTGGGGATTCGATTTGCTACTTTTTGAATCTCTTCAGACTCCATCTCAACTCTGGATATGTTCTTCTTATTTCACAATCAACGCTCTGATACCATGTGAAAAATCCAAGTCCTAGATCTAGAATCCTACTGCAACAAATTGAATTACTTCTCCTACTTGTGAATTATATTAACAAGTTATTTTGTAGATTACTTCTAAAAACATTGGAGAAATTACTGAAGAAACCTTCACTTAATTAATTTAGAAGTGGAAACAGGAAAATTATCAAAAGAAATAACATCACACAGGACACTGTTGTTTTTGGACAAACCTCCCAGTAAAAACCCAATGCAGAAAAACCGATGCAGCAGATATGAGGGTTATATTATTAAGCAGCATTTATATCTAACTGTATCTCTGATTGTCTCATCGGAAAAATAAGTTACAGATAATACTGACAAGTACAAATAGTGATTTTACCTCACTCTGCAAGTCTCAATTGATCCGGTATTTGAATTGATGAAACCGCATCACCCTTTATGTTGCCTCTGCACAGTAGATGTGTAGGCCTACTTGGGGACTGCTCTGGAACTACGTCAGCTCCTCTGCATGATATTTCAGCCATCAGAAAACTTGATCCTAGCCTTCCTGGCTTAGAATCTTTATTTCCCAATTGAAACTCGGATTTCTTCTTCAAAAATTGCATTGCCTCTGCGTGTGGCATGTGTGGCCCTATATCACCCTTTCTGGGTGTTCTGACACCCTCTTTGAGCTCTGCACTGCTTCCTCTTCATCTTTATCTACCTCTCTGTTGATGATCCTTAGCCCCGGATAAGATCCTCCTACCAAAACTATCTCTTCCCCTTAGCTGTGCTAAAGAATCACTTAGATTGAAGTTTTCATTCGAGCACTGATCTGTTAGAAAATTCGATCACTAGATCCTCTCGGTGTGTTTTACAAATGACCCTCAATCCTTCCTTTATAGTATTCTCGTTGAGACTTCAACGGTTGAGATTATATCTCCAATCAAAGGCTAAGATTAAATTTAGACTTGATCTGCTTTTTCTAGAAGTTTCACCCATAGTTTAAATTAATACCCATTAATTATTTTAATTTCCTAAGTTAGACTTAGGTTCCTCATTGAAAATAATTAATTTATCAAATAAAATAAAAAAAATTGGGTGGATTTTCCCAAAAAAAAATCAGGGTTATATGTAATTCATGTGTTTAAGCCTCTCCACAAAATTTGAGACATAGAGCACATCCGATGCTACCTAAAAATAAACACTCCCTCTTAGCAAGGAATGTTATCTAACAAATATGCCTTGTTGCACACTACTCTGACTCTGAAGCATCTCCCTCTTTGTTGTTGATGTCTGACATGTTGTCCACCAACAACTGTGTTGCTACTGAAAATGTACTATTGTTGACCCTGCCACGATAAATACTGCATATGTATTGCACCTCCTTCTCAAATGCTACATCTGTTGCTAGCACTGCCACTGCTAACTCTGCACTGCAACTCATCTGCTAAGAGAGAAACTAAAAAAAAATCCAAATATTTTGAACAAGTGTTCAGGATGCATCTCAATGTTGAAACTCTAATTGTTTCTAGTCCATACCATGTGAAAATTCCAAGTTCTAGATCTGGAATCCTACTGCAACAAAGTGAATTAATTCTCCTACTTGTGAATTACATAAACAAGTTATTTTTCAGATTTCCTCTGAAAACATTGAAGAAATTAATGAAGCAACCTTCACTTAATTTATTTAGATGTGGAAATAGGAAATTGAGCAAAACAAATAACATCACACTGGACACCATTATTTTTGGACAAATATTGGAGTTGGGATCCTCGCGAATTAAGCAAGGAAGGAAAGACTCCATAGATCGAGCAGTGGAGCATGCAGCACAGAGTCTATTTTGAGTATAGGGGCTTTGGGGTGGGTCAAAGCACCTTACTATGTAATGGGATGGGATATTTTGTAAACGTTGGACTCTGCCCATGGTTTTGGACCGTGGTATTGTAAATTCCAAATATATATAAGGAGTCTAGATAGGAGTCATAGTGATTCAAGTAGAAGTGTTTGAAATTCATTTAGATGTCAAATTGTTTTGAGTGAGAATCCATTTTAGGTTAGAGGAAAAGGCTCCTGCATCTGTGTGCACAGAGACTTTAGGAAGTCTGCAATTGTGTGTGTAGGGTGGAAAGTGGATGTATGAGAAGGATCTTGTTGCTAATAAAATAACTATTGAGAAGAAATGAGTTATATTGATGTGTTTAATTTTTGCTTACTTTTTATAATTGTCTATGTTGAATAAGGGTTTTGATCTATAACTGAATACTGCAGTATTTTTTATGGTTATTTTCTTATTCAATGCATCACTAATTAAGATCGCACAGTC
The DNA here is from genome assembly GCA_034641835.2 of Pinus albicaulis. Classification (NCBI taxonomy): domain Eukaryota; kingdom Viridiplantae; phylum Streptophyta; class Pinopsida; order Pinales; family Pinaceae; genus Pinus; species Pinus albicaulis. The sequence continues at coordinate 1,686,779,157 of CM076580.1, forward strand.
TGTAGTAAGTTCAACAGATGTGTTGAAAAACACCTATATAGTCGATAGATCTGATCTACGAAGAGCTAATAATAAGGAAAAACCCTAAATCCAAAGTCCAGTGTCCCTCTCGATGCAGAAAACTAGTTCTATCATCCCCTTTATATTGCCTTGGGTGATGTTGGGGTTCCCATGTTTTGGCTAGATTGGCAAGACCAAAAGATGAGACAACATCAGAACCACTTTCGGGCCCTATGATCTAGCCCTCCTGGACCCGGAGAGGGATCTCTCCAATAAAACAAAGAATGGTATGTCTTTGAAGCTCGAGATGAGATATTAGGCTAGGTATGAAGCACAAAGGGGGGTTTTAAATAATTTGGTTGGTTGGTTCCTGGGTTGGTCAGGATATCATAGACTGAGAAAGTAATGGGAGAAAGGAAACAAAACAGCAGGAGGCTTCAGCAAAAAGGATAGGCCAAGACAGTGCCATCCATTGGGCTATGGAGTCATGAAAGGAAATTACTTGCATCCACTAGCCAAGGCTTTCAAAGGGCAAGTCATCTACACTAAAGGATCTTTTAGGCAGATGGTGGAATGGAACATTAAGGAGAGAAAGTGGAAGAAGGAGAGACAACCAATTTCCTGTCTATAGATCAGGTCAAAGGTCATTTAACTCCAGACCTGCTTGGACATACTCAAAGGCAGCTCTCGAAGGGGGACAAAGGGGCTGCTTATAGATCGGACCAGAGGTCATTTAACTCCAGGTCTACTTTAGCAACTCCGGAGGAAAAATAGAGATAAGTTAGACAGAAGGGATCTTAGAAAGGCCAGCTGGTCGGGCAAGGATCCTAGTGGACAGGGCTAACACTCATCCCCAGTGTTCCCAAACCTTCCAGCTTAAATCCAGCAAGAACATCTAAGAACTGATTCAACCAATTCATACATCAGAGAGTAGGAAATAACATCCACTACACTGGTTAAATCAACTGAAATCAACTCTTAGATAGCACATAAGGCAGAAAACATTAAAGGTAGGGAGAGCAGGAAACATAGGGCATCTAATAAGGGTGAATCCTATGTTATACTTCTGTTGCCTACCAGAAGAACATGAAACAGTATGAAAATGTAATAAACAGAGTTAGGAAAAACATCACCAATAGCAATAGGCCAGGATCCTGTGAAATGTGCTTTGATTAATTGATGCAAAACCAGTCATGTACAAGAAGCCCAATGGCTAAAACAGTCTAGACTTTCTCCTCCCAGCCTATTACATACAAACTACTCTGTAACTCCCTTCCAAGACTGTTCTAACAGTCAAAATGAATCCCTCCCAACGTGGGCTTAACAATGAACATGCTGATATGTTCTACAGTTCTTGGGAGAAAGCAGGAAGCTACCATTAGGTGAAGAATTAAATGAAGAATTAACGCTCAGAAGAGGAGGAAGGCTGCAACCCATACTGCCTTAAATCTGTGCATCTACCTCTGGCAGTCTGGCTGCAGTATTAATGCCATTCTCTGTTGACTGGAAAAACAGGCGAAATAATGATGCTAGGGTCTCCATACCGTGTAACTAATGCTTCTTGATGATGTAGGACTGCTGAAAGGGCGTAGATCTTCATTTGAGGCACAATGTAGACTGAAAAATGATGTGTACCGTGTACTTTCATGGGAGAACGCTCTGCTGATATGGAAAACCTGATAATATTATCTCTCTGTGCATAGGACCGTCCAAGATATCCACGGGGTCTTCCAAGCTGGCACTTTGCCCTCTAAACCCCGGATTTAAAGCTCAAGATCTTCATAAGCCCGCTTTAACCTTCTTCTCCCTCTGCACTGAAACATTCAGCCACTTCATTTGCTTCTAACAAGGTAGCTCGGGTTTTAATGGTGATGGGAGGTTTGCTGCAGAGTTCGCACTCTGTTCCTTTAAGGAACATCTCGTCTCCACCTTCCCGGGCCTTCATTCATAAATCTAGCCGCTGTGGATGATCTTCCTTGGATTTAGTTGTCTAGTAGCATAGGAGTGTATCCAAGCGGCCATTCTTTCTTTATAACCTGAAACACCAAAGCGTGAAGAAATCCATGGCATATGACTATCGTAGGTGGCGGTGATATGGATGGCACATTAGACCTTACGAGGTGAGGACATGTTGAAAAAAAATCTGATGAAGCGATGAAATGGGAGGTGGATGCGCAAGAGCTTGATTTGCATGGGAAAACCACGTAAAAACCCAACGAGCAAATAAATATGAAGAGTGAGACATGCGGGCGATACGACGAGGACACGTGGGGCGACGTGGCATACGGACAGCCAAGTGGATAGATGACGTGGGGACCCAGGCGACGGTGGAATGGTCAACAATGCATGGACAGATCTGGACCGTCGATTGGGCTAAGATCAACGATGGAGGGTGACGGATGGTGGGCCAGAACAAGAGCTATCGCGTGTGCAATTTCATTAAATATCGTGCATCTCTGGTGATCGAGAGTCGTCGGATGGAGCTTTAGAGATCTAACGGCTGACACGGATTTTGCTGGGCGTCCTGTACCAAAGTTTAATGCGCGAAATGAGGGTGGTTTGCCTGTCTGTGAGAGCTCTACACGCATCTTTTCTTGAGTGGAATCGGCGGCTCTCAGGGAAACCTCACACGGCAAATGGGTGGTGCGGAAAATACGGCGGGTTTGGGTATGACGTGTGAATTTGATTGGATCCATAGGATAAGTCGCGCGCGCGATTCGTCTGTGGGAGCGAATCGGCAGTGGAAAATTACGTTGAAAGATTAACAGGCGGCTTTACCTTAGAAATTAATTAAAAACCCGAAAATGTGATTTATGAGTTTTTTAAATGTTTTTGGGCGGAGAAAACGTTGGAGGGGGATAGGCGCCCGATAGGTTTAGCAGGTGGTCCCGGCACCGGGTTTTATGGAAGAAAAGGGGCGCGGGGCTAGCGGATAAGGGGGCTTAGGCCTATTATAAGGTCCAAAGTGGGTTTTCTAACCTTTTTAGTGCATTCAAAGGCCTAAGGGGGTTAACGATAAAATAATAAAGGGGAAAATGAGGAAACCAAGGATAAAGGTGGGATTTAAAGGGGATTTTGGAGGGGTTTAGAGGGTTAATAGGGGGAAATAGAGGGGAGCATAGACACTTTGGCAAAAGGAGAAAAAGGGAAAAGGGACATTTTGCAGGGGTACAAGGGGTAAATAAAGGCTTTGAGCTAGGGAAACAGCAGAGGAAAAGCACATAGAGACCTCAAGGATGGTGTGTCTTCAAGGGAGATGCATTCCTTGAAGGTCTCCAAAATGACATAGCCCCCCAGCTTGCTTGTCAATAATTTCATAGGGGGGCTAACAGTGGCTCCACATGGGGATGGCTTCTCCTTGGAGGAGTCAAGAATTCAGAAATTGATCTCTTGGAGTAGGCCAGATGCCCGCTGTCATAAGCCATCTTTCTTCTTCAATTTTAGCTGCCACAGTATGATAGAAACATCAGCAAAAACATTTCCCAACCAATCTACCTACCCAAACTAAAGTTCTACAATTTTACCTTTGGGTGCATTTGAGCTTGCAGACCCTTTACATCTTATTTTGCGAAACAAAAACAAACCTATTCTACTTCTACCCTTATTGCTCCATGAGACCAGATTAGACTGTTGGTCTCACATGTTTCTCTACCTACACTACTACCTGCTAGGATTAGACTGTCTAGCAGGTTTCTTCTCTACATTCTAAGACAGAAATTTAAACAACTAATCTACTTGCTCATAGGCTGAGCTTTATTGAGCTTCCTACCTACCCTACTCTAACTGGAATATTTACAGTCTAGCTTACAAACATTGTCTTCCAATGCAACCAGTCCTTCAAGTGATCCCATGGCTGGTCCTTCTTGCTCAACTCCTTGAGCATGCTGGATAGGCAGGGCAGCTCCCACTCTTCTTGTTCCTCAACAACAGCCTTGAAAAATGTTCTCTCTATTTGCAACATGCTGCTCAAAAAGACCCTTGATCCTTCTTCAAGTACATGCAGGAAATGTGCATAAGGATCATGAAATGATACCTGGTTATGAATATCTAGCAAGCAGGATTCAACCAGGACTTCCTCTTCTTCCACTGGATCAAGGATAAAACTCTCTTGAAGAAGAGAATCTCCTTCATCTGCTTCAATTTCTGAACTGGAGGACTCATCATAGACTGTAGCTGTGTCCTCCTGGAGCTCTAACATATTCTGATCTGGTGTGCTGAGCTCTATGAAAAGATTCATGTATTCTTGAGCAGGGGTGTACCCCTTTTCTTCCTCTTTTTTGAGAGAAGGCTCTTTCCTTTCAACCCGCTCAAAAAACTCTTCTTTTCTTTCCTCCTCGTCTTCTGAAAGGAAAGAATGCTGGTTTTTGACCCTACTGATGATCTGTGGTAGAGCAAGTTTTAGATTCAAAGAATCTTCATCTGCTGATATATTGTCGCAGCTCTCCTCATCAGTGTCATAGATAGGCTGACTCGTTTCATTACCTCTATGAAATTGCTGGCTCTGATTTTATTCCCATGAATCTAAGGATGATGGTCCTGCAAGCTCGGCTTCTCTTTGAAAGCACTCACCCTCAAACAGATCATGAAAGGGAAAATCATAATTGTAAGTAATGTCACCCTCCAAACCTATCGGATTCTCAGCAGGTCTTTCTTCATTCTGATCCACACAGGAATCTTCTGAATCTGAATCATCAAACTCATAAGATGAATGGGAAAGAGTGCGTTTTCTATAGAAGGCCTCAGAGGTGGACTGTTGTTTTAATATCCACTCTATCTCTTCTTCTGTCAAAAGAGGGGTTTCCCTTTCATCATGGACAGAAGCACAACAGTCTTCTCTCTCTTGTATTAGCTGATTTGGAGGCTGGGTGTTTTCTTGAGCCTCATCTTCCATACCAAATTCTTCCTCTTCCATGTAGTCTTTTGCTTCCTCAAGGCAGATTTCCCTATCAGCCTTTGCTAATAGGTCCTGATGTTCTTTTGTCAGCATAACACAAGGCATAGATAAGAAATTAGGCAGTTCCTGATCACTAACCTCCTCATCTTCTATAGATTCTTGAACATCATACATGTCTTGCTCATCTTCTAGGTCTTGAGTTTGTTCTTGCTCTGAAAGATGCATAGGCTGCTCGAAATAGTCATCATCTGTATTCATATTAGCCATGTGCATCTTTAGCATTTCACCAAACGTTTCTGTTAATTCAATTAATTGATCGCACAAAGCATCATACTTTGCATCTCTATCCATGTTTGGATTCATGCTTTTGCAAAGAAGGCTACTGCTTCTTCTCAACCAGTTCAGTGTCCTTCACAAGTGGAGTCATTAGGTCTTTGGATCATAGGGAGTGTGGAGTCTCCAGGTAGATGATTATGAATGTTTGAAGTAGGATGTTGTCCACCATCAGCAATTAGGTAATGTCACCGTTCAGGAATAACCTCAAAACACAACAAACTCCAACCAGAGATTGACTGGGAGGGCGTTTACCAAATATGTCACCTCCGAAGAGGGTGAGATCTAGAGGCTACCTGGCCCTTCCCAAGCTCTGTCTAAGAGTATGACACACACAACGAATGGAGGATGATTCAAAAAAGGGATGAATTTCTACCAATCTAACCAGAGATTTGTGGGTTTGAATGCCTAGGGATGTTCAAAGTGTAATGCTCAAATTTCCCCGACGGAGTTGCCATTATGTTAGAGTTCCATGTTTGGCAGTTGGCAATACCAAAAGATGAGACAACATCGAACCACTTTGGGGCCCTAGGATCTAGCCCTCCTGGACCCGAAGAGGGATCTCTCCAATAAAACAAAGAATGATATATCTTTGAAGCTCAAATGAGATATTAGGCTAGGTATGAAGCAAAAAGGGGGGTTTTAAATAATTTGGTTGGTTGGTTCCTGGGTTGGTCAGGAGATCATAGACTGAGAAAGTAATGGGAGAAAGGAAACAAAACAGCAGGAGGCTTCAGCAAAGAGGATAGGCCAAGACAGTGCCATCCATTGGGCTATGGAGTCATGAAAGGAAATTACTTGCATCCACTAGCCAAGGCTTTCAAAGGGTAAGTCATCTACACTAAAGGATCTTTTAGGCAGATGGTGGAATGGAACATTAAGGAGAGAAATTGGAAGAAGGAGAGACAACCAATTTCCTGTCTATAGATCAGGTCAGAGGTCATTTAACTCCAGACCTGCTTGGACATACTCAAAGGCAGCTCTCGAAGGGGGACAAAGGGGCTGCTTATAGATCAGACCAGAGGTCATTTAACTCCAAGTCTGCTTTAGCAACTCCGAAGTAAAAATAGAGATAAGTTAGATAGAAGGGATCTTAGAAAGGCTAGCTGGTCGCGCAAGGATCCTAGTGGACAGGGCTAACACTCATCCCCAGTGTTCCCGAACCTTCCAGCTTAAACCCAGCAAGAACATCTAAGAACTGATTCAACCAATTCATACATCATAGAGTAGGCAATAACATCCACTACACTGGTTAAATCAACTGAAATCAACTCTTAGATAGCACATAAGGCAGAAAACATTAAAGGTAGGGAGAGCAGGAAACATAGGGCACCTAATAAGGGTGAATCCTATGTTATACTTTTGTTGCCTACCAGAAGAACATGAAACAGTATGAAAATGTAATAAACAGAGTTAGGAAAAACATCACCAATAGCAATAGACCAGGATCCTGTGAAATGTGCTTTGATTAATTGATGCAAAACCAGTCATGTACAATAAGCTCAATGGCTAATACAGTCCAGACTTCTCCTCCCAGCCTATTACATACAACTACTCTGCTACTCCCTCTCAAAACTGTTCTAACAATCAGATGAATCCCTCTAACAGTAGACGCCCAACAACTGAACAACCACCTTTACAATGTGTTCTTTTGGATTCTTATAGGAGAAAACAGAGCAGAAGATGGTAGGTGAAGAATTAAATGAATAATTAAAGCTCAGAAGAGGAGGAAGGCCGCAACCCATTCTGCTTTAAATCTGTGCAATTACTTCTGGAACTCTGGCTGTAGTACTACTGCCATTTTCTGTTGACTGGACAAATTGGTGAAATAATGATGCTAGGGTATCCATACTGTGTAACAAATGCTTTTTGATGATGTAGGACTGTTGAAAGGTCGTAGATATTCATTTGAGGCAGAATGTAGACTGGAAAATGATGTGTACCGTGTCCTTTCATGGGAGAACGCTTTGCTGATATGGAAAACCTGATAATATTATCTCTCTGTGCATAGGACCGTCCAAGATATCCACGGGGTCTTCCAAACTGCTGCTTTGCCCTCTAAACTTCAGATTAAAAGCTCAAGATCTTCAAAAGCTTGCTTTAATCTTCCTTTTTCTCTGCCCTGAAACACTCTGCTGCTCCGTTTGCTTCTGACAGGGTAGCTCAGGTTTTAATGGTGATGGGAGATTTGCTGCAGAGTTCGCACTCTGTTCCTTTAATGAACATCTCGTCTCCACCTTTCTGGGCCTTCGTTCATAAATCCAGCCGCTGTGGATGATCTTCCTTGGATTTATTTGTCCTGGTAGCATAGAAGTGTATCACGGCGGCCATTCTTTCTTTATAACCCTACAGGAAACACGAAAACTGTGAAGAAATCCATGGACGAGGGTGGCGGGTGATATGGATGGATGAAACGGACGCACAGGTGGGGACATGGCGAAAAAACGCAGTGAAGCGATGAAATATGGGAGGTGGATGCGTAGCGAAAATAGTTTGCATGGGAAAACCACATAAAAATGACTTCGGAAAAAAATATATGCAGTGAGACATGCGGGCGTACGACAAGGACATGTGGAGGTGACATGGCATATGGACAGCCAAGTGGACAGATGACGTGGGGACCCAGGCGATGGTGGAATGGTCAACAATGCATGGACAGATCTGGACCGTCGATTGGGCTAAGATCAACGGTGGAGGGCGACGGATGGTGGGCCGGAACAAGAGCTATCGCGTGCGCAATTTCATTAAATATCGTGCATCTCTGGTGATCGGGAGCCGTCGGATGGAGCTTTCGAGATCTAACGGCTGACACGGATTTCGCTGGGCGTCCTATACCGAATTTTAATGTGCGAAATGAGGGTGGTTTTTCCCCCGTACAGATGCCACGCGTCGTTTACTGAGTGGAATCGATGGCTCTCCAGGGAAAACCGCCTGCTGCAAATGGGTGGTGCGGAAAATACCGGTGGTTTTGGAGGTATGACGTATGGCTGGCGGGGTCCATAGGATAATTCGTGCGCCGCACCGTTTGATCTTGGGAGCAGATCGACGGTGGAGATTCGTCAAAAGATTAAACCGGCGGCACACCTTAGAAATTAATTAAAAACCCGAAAATGTGATTTAACAAAGGTTTTTTAAATGTTTTTGGGCGGAGAAAACATTGGAGGGGGATAGGCGCCCGATAGGTTTAGCAGGTGGTCCCGGCGCCGGGTTTTATGGAAGAAAAGGGGCGCGGGGCTAGCGGAGAAGGGGGCTTAGGCCTATTATAAGGTCCAAAGTGGGTTTTCTAACCTTTTTAGTGCATTCCAAGGCCTAAGGGGGTTAACGATAAAAGAATAAAGGGGAAAAATGAGGAAACCAAGGATAAAGGTGGGATTTAAAGGGGATTTTGGAGGGGTTTAGAGGGTTAATAGGGGTAAATAGAGGGGAGCAGAGACACTTTGGCAGAAGGATAAAAAGGGAAAAGGGACATTTTCCAGGGGTACAAGGGGTAAATGAAGGCTTTGAGCTAGGGAAACAGCAGAGGAAAAGCACATAGAGACCTCAAGGATGATGTGTCTTCAAGGGAGATGCATTCCTTGAAGGTCTCCAAAATGACATAGCCCCCCAGCTTGCTTGTCAAGAATTTCATAGGGGGGCTAACAGGTGAGACTTCGATCTATGCAAGTAAGTCATTGTCGAAAGGACCAGTAATAGTGGGTTTTGTTGGACTGTGCAGTCACATTAAACCTGAGTCTAGACCCCCTCAAGCCAACAAATGGTTCTGTTGATGGGACCGAGATCTTACTGAAGGATAGATGGATGTGGAATCCATCTAAGGAAGAGATTGAAAATTGGGTTAATAAAAAATAACGTGAATTTTTTGTGCAATAAAATAGAAGTTCGCGCATATCTACTGAACATTGGCTACAAAAGTATATCTATACATATTAGCACGAGATATGTTTTGCATCATTTTCTAGCGATTTGTACGAGTGGATATCAATATTAGCAACACAGGTGGGTTATTTCAATAATAAGCTCACTGCGTGGACCTCAGAGCTGATTGAGAAGCTGAAAAGTACTGATAACGAGATCGCAAGGCCTGTTTTTTATTGGATATACAATATCCTAGGAGGGTTCATTACTCAGTTCACGATCAAGACCTTTGTGTCTTATAGCGAAGCAGAATGCAATTTCATTAGAAACCCTAAAGGTAAGTACCTGAATTCACTGAAGTTTTGGATTAAAATGTTATTGTGTGAAAAGGTTATATTACGGATGCGCTCATATTAATGTTTAAAGAAAGAGAACCTGGTACTACGCAAAGTGGTAAGTGATTCAGAATAGGTTGGGGTACTTACGTTGAAACTAAATATAGAACATTGTTTGAATCTGAAAAAGGAGAAAGCAACCCTGCTACTCCGTGAAGTTTGTCAATGAGATCTGAAAGTCAGAAAAGTGCTAAGGAAATTCACCAACGTTCCACCCCCATCATCACTCCATCCAATTATGTCCCTCCACCTCCACCTCTCCCCCATTCACCACGGCCCAACCCCGAAGATTCCTGTGTTTAAGGGAATAGATGATCTTGAACAATTCTGGTTTGTGGTAGAAGCGATATGGAGTTCTCAAAATGTTATAGTTGAAAACATGAAGAAAGCATAGTTGATTATAGCGTTACAAGATACAGCATTGCCCTGGTACATGAAATATGTTACGGCGAATGCAAATTATTATTTGGCTTAGACAAATACCTCACTGAACGTTGAATTCAAGAAGCCAAAGTCACAATCCCAGTGTGTATCACAGAGATCAAAGAAATTAAGCAGCTGACTATTGAGTTCGTGTGGGAGGTAGATCAAATATTTAAAACGATGTTGAGCCAAATTAGTTTAAAAATCCCTGATGAACAGCGTAGAGAATGGTTCATTGTTGCGTTGTTACCTCATCTCAGACTGCCATTGTCTGAATAGAAGATTGCAACTCAGGCTAAAGCACTGGAGATTGTGATGAACCTTGAAGCATCTCACATATCTAATACAAGTATAGGAGTGTTACAGATTCAAACTCAGTTGGTGAGCTTGCATATGGAGCTCCATGATCTAAATAAGGGAAAGGAGGTTCACCTAGAGATGAGAACAGAGTTTTGGTGTATCAAATGCAAAGTGGAGGGTCACTATAAAGAACAATGCCCTATTTATCGGGACTATTTTAACGTTTGGATGTCGAGTCCCTTGAAGCATGGATCGAATGCAGGGAAAAGTGTAGGGCCTAGTGTATGGTTTAGTCTCTGCAAAGTTGTAGACTATAATATTCCCAATTATCTTTCATCTAGTTGGAATATTAAACTTTGTTTTTTCTTCTTAGTTAGTAGAAGAATAAGAGGGTAGGAAGACCCATAAATCTCCTTAGTAGGAATAAAATCACTCCTAATGTGAATAAGGAGCATCAAAATGGCTAGATAAATCACCCTTAGGTGTGAATAGGGGATAAAGCATGTGGATGGGGTCAAGTTTGACCAAATCAACAGCGTTGGTATGGAGGGAGTGGATAATCAATGAAAGATAGCGCGGTTTTGGAGGGAGAATCTTTGCATGGAAGTAATGGCTTTAATGAGTGGGGCCCAAGGTGAGGAAGCTAACCAAGCATATAAGGAAGGGAATGGTAGCCATGGAAAGTATGTTGAGTATTATTTTGTTTATGTTTTTTTATGACTTTTGGCTCTCTTCAGTTGTTTAGCGAAGACTGCAGTGTTGTTTAGCACAAGGGTGTTCCTGAGCGGGAATCCCACCCTCATCCTCAGGGGACTTCAAGTGCCCACTCAGGAGAGGTTATTGGGCTCCATTTCCACATTTTGGCATTAGGCCAAGCTACATCTTTCTCCTACAATTCATTTTCTTCCAGGGTTGTGTTGTGTTGCAGAGTTACAGTAGTGGAGGGTTTGAAAGGGCCATTTCTGAGATTTTTTTCAGTGGAGGAAGCATTATTTCCATCGAGAGGCCATCAAGGGAGGTCCTTGGGAATTATTGTAGCATTTGGCACTAGGCCAAGCCATTACCATCCCCTACAGCGTAGTTTCAGTCATAGACTGCGTTATTTCAGAGGGCAGTTGCAGGGGTGGTATCAGTACATCATTTGGGGAGATATATTTCCAGTGAAGGGATCAGTATTTCACTTGGAGAGTCTATTGGGAGGAGGCTTCATTATTTTCTACATCATATCAGCCATATCTTCCCAGCTATTTAGTTGCAGTGAATATTTTTCCCTAGGGTTGTAGTTCACCATTTGTATTTTGTGCATTTCCGGAAACCATCTCTGGGTTGTCTTGGAAAGGTGATATAGAACTTTGAACTTTATGTCTAGCACCTCTTGAGGCATATATCAGTTATTTTATATCATTGTATGTTTCCAGATGCAGCTATGTCCACTATGACTACGCTGTATTGATCTTCTGGCATTTTGTATAGCAGCAACATCTCATGATTGAGGGTGTTTATTCATTGCAGGCTTGTTTGCCTTGATTGTATGAGATATTCCTAAAATATATTGCACTTATTTGGTGTTGATATTCATAATAATATGGCTCTTTCATGGTCTCATATTTGATGTATTGATATTTACTTTTATTTTCTATTATTTTGTTCAATATTGCTGCTTTTCCTATTTTGGAATATTACAGTGGTATCAGAGCATAATCTTGGCTCAGCCTATGCATTCAGCCAATATGTCATCAGAAGAGGGAGATCCTCTCACAGACAGAGAGAAGAGGTATCTCAAAAGAAACCAGAGATATGATTATACAGATGATAGAGATGACAAGGGAAAAACTCCCTTATCAGGAGGAGATGAGGAGAAGGAGTTTCCCAAGCTTCTTCTTCAAACTATGGAATATATTGCAAGGGAAATCAAGGAGATGAGGATGGATAGACACAAAGAATCCCCTAAAGGGTTTCTACATGGAGAAGGCTCCGGAATTTCACATCACTGGCATAATCAACCAGTGAAGCAACAGATTTCCCAACACTCCACTAAGCCTACATTCTTAGCAGTGGGAAATGTAGGGTTTCAAGAACAAGAAACTATTGAAGATTATTTTCTTGAGTATGAGTCTCAACCTCAGAGATTCAAAGATCATTTGAGCTTCCAAGATTTTTGTCAGATCAAGGACAATAGGGGACCCCGTCATCACAATAGAGGTGGAGGATTCATAAAAAACAATGATCCTCACTGGACTATAGGTATATTCTTCTTGCCAGCTTTTGATGGGTCATCCAAATGCACAACAAAATATTGGGTAGAGAAGCTAGACATCTACTTCTAGTTGAACTAAGTACTGAAGATGGAAGCCATCAAAATAGCAGCGCTAAACCTTGAGGGTGAGGCACATGATTGATGGTTTCATGGTCTTTTTACATTGGAGAATGCCAATGTGACTGCATATTCAAATTTTACCAGGAGGTTGGTGGCTAGGTTTGATAAAAGAGACCCGGAGGCACCTTTCATTGAGCTAGCTAAGCTCAAATGGTCAGGTAATCCAGAAACTTACATTTCTGAATTTTTCAAACTTTCTGTTATGGTTCCTAATTTATCTGCAGATAGGAGGGTCTATATGTTTATTGATGGGCTAGCAGAACCTCTACATGGGTTGGTTAAGTCAAAAAAACGAACTACCCTTCAAGATGTTGTTGAAAGGGCTAGAGATCTACAAGATGCCTTGCCAAGAGAAAAGGCAACATTTCAGCAAAAGCCCATTTTCCCATCAAAGGGAAAAGATGTGAAGGCTTCCCTTTCAAAGGAGAGCCAAAAAAAAGTACCTCCTAGTGATGATGTCTGAAGAGACTTGAGGAGAAGGAAGCTCTGCTTCACTGATATGAAATGATTGTATTATTTTTGTTGTGCTAAGTGTCTTTTCAGTTTAAAAACATGTGCATAATCATTTCATTAGTTTTCATAAGGATTGAGGTATTTTTCCATGAATTGTAGATCATTTTTAGTGAATTAGAAGAATAAAAAAAGCTTAAATAGCACTAAACAACAGTGTAAAAAAGAGAAATAAGTCACCACATGAAATTTACACAGCAGGAATGATGAAGCAATTCACCCCTCTTGGGCTACATCTACTGGTCCAACTCCCAATGGCATGTACATATTTCATTATGCTCAAAATTTTGCTATTACATGTAGTTATAGTGCTCTAATGGCTGCTTTATCTGCACCAATGGCTCCAGAATACTCCAATTAGTCAAAAAATGATTCTTCATTCACTCAATATGGTCGAAAATTGGGCCTCCTACACTTTTTCCCAGTTTCACCTAGAAAAGCTCCACTAAAAGTGGAGAACTCCACTTAACTGGAGTTAAAAAGGGAAATCCCGCTATTTTAGGCACTCCCACTAACCTTCCCACAATTTAAACCATTGCATTAAATGTGCGGTTGGGGGTGGCCACATGCGCACCCTCAAAACTGTGGTTACATAACCATCGGATAGGCGGAACCCACGCAATAAACCGTGGTTTGAAATTTGAACTGCGGGTTGAGATGTATTTGGTTAGCGCTAACCGCACGGTTGGAGTTATCATTTACATTTCCATGTAACCATACGATGGGAACCGCTGGAGGGTTGGGACCGTCGACGGTTCCCAACCCCCATGTGACATTTCATTAAACCATAAATACAACCAACGCCCTTAGGGGTTAAGTATCAAAGTGTAGGTAGGATGGTAAGGCATGCTTGTGCCTGATGGGAGGTCTCGGGTCGATTCCTACAGACCCAAAAAAATTTTATAATGCAGTTTCGGGGACACGTGGCGGCCTCAAGGTTGGACACATGGTACCCTATGATTGGCTCCTCCAAACCCATTACAAAAATAGCATTGTGACACTTTTCAAACAATGATTAGTCCGGTGGAAAGTAATATTCCTTTTTTTCTGACCGTGCATCCACCCACATTGCTGACTGTGCATCCCAGTCAAACTGTCACAATTTACCTGTTTGGAAGTTCGATCAGAATGTGATCTCTTCCTCATATGACATCATTTTTTTGAACCATTTGCGGCGTCGGAATCAGGAATATGATATCTACGCAACCATCCTAGTTTTAACCCAATCCTGTAACTTTGAATTTTGAGCAAAATTTATGAACTCCTAATCATTCCTCCCCATTGGGAAGCTTTTGGACCCCAAAAGACTTGATTACCTGTTCATTAGATGAGGGTACATCTCCCTCATCCTTCAATCCTCCATCCATTTTTCCTTGCTTGGTTTAGTTCCTTTGAGCCCAACTCGAAGGTAGTCAACACTTCCCCTATTGGATGCTCTTGTCCTCCTGTTAAGAATTGTATCTTCTTTGAGCTCATCTAGAAATTATGGCAAGAAATCTTCAACAGAAGGTAGTTGAACATCACTTCCTTGATCATCAATCAAAGGTGGTGTTATCACTCATAATTTTGTGAAAAATTACTTGACATGGTCATACAGTTCACTCCTCAAAGGGATAAGGTCTCCTTAAGCCTTTTCAAGTTGGTATAGGAAAATTTTCATTTTTTACATGTTTAACCTTTCCTAAGGTTCAAGGCCACCTCTATTTAGGTCATGTCATGTCCCATCAATCAGATTTTGGTGTCAATTTTCATTTCCCAGGCGTTTAAATTTTAAAATTACACTTAAGCTAGTTTTACAACTTTTCGTAGCATTTTATACATCGAAATAGTAGTTTTCGCTACGAAATTGCCTAATTCGTAGCGAAACTGTTAGAGAATAAACTAGCTACGCTACGAAAAACTATTTTCCTGTCTATCTTTTCTAACTCGATGCAAAGTGTCAGTTCATGATTGAAGGAGTTAGGGTGGAGCTCATTTGAGTCTGTTAGGGTTAATTCAAAAGTACAAGGCCATGTTTCATGTCATCATTACTGTTTTTAGCATGCATGTGTCATGATTAAGCCATGAGTTGACATTTAAACCATCAAAACCTTACCCAATTAGTATTTTTTTCATACTCCGGTTTATATTTGCATGTTATTGCATTTCTGGAGAGTTGCTTCATTGAGCCAAGCAGGTTGCTGGCAGATTCAAAGGTTGCAGGTGTCATCAAGCAAGTGAGGCTGAGAAAATATAAAGCCACCATGGTTGTAAGGAAGAAAAATAACAAAGGTGGTCATTTCCAAAGATATGAGCCCATGGACATGAATTTTCTCAATAAAGACCTAATTGCCATGGAGCTATTCAGAAGAACGGGTTGTTTGCAATTCTATCTGTTGTACATGTCAACCCCTTCATCCGAATTTTTGGCTTAATGCTCCCTCATAACCTTTCAAACCTGTTATCATGACCGAAGAACCTCAAATTTTGTTTTTCGTTACGCTTTTCCGCCCTAAAAATTCACCCTGCAAAGGTTAAAACCCATAATTTAAAAATTATCGGGCCTATCCCCTAGGATCTTAGCCCTCCCTGTTTTGGTTCCCATGTGACTCGGGCTCGAAACCATATGCTAAGTCAAAAGGAGCTTGTCGCTTTACGTTTTCGGGCACAACCGTGGCCGTTAGATCCAAAGCCAATCGACGGAGCGGAATTTGATTCATCGTGGTGGTCCCCGCGCCTTGAAACTGGCGGTTTTATTCCGCACCGCTTTTATAAGACTGGCGGTATTCTCTATGGGGCCAGCGATCCCATTGAACGTGCGACAAGTGTCCCCATGTATGATTTCCAAAACCACCATTTCGCACGTTAAAGGTTGGTCAATGGCCGGGCAGCGGAATCCACCCGCGCCATTGGATCTGTCGACCTCAATCCAACGGCGGATATCCTCCGAAGATGCCCGTGTCTGTCGTGTCCCGTGGCCCACCATTGCGTCGCCCCCAGCATCTTCGAGCCGTTGCTTTGGTTTCAAAATCTGACGGTCCAAGCCGTGTTCTCCTCCGTCTGTTGACTCCACAGCCACGTCTTCCTTCCACCTGTCCTTCATACACCCATGTTTCATCATCTCGCGTGTCCGTAGTATTCTTCCCCTGCCGGATATATATGTATGTTTTTCATTCATATTCATCGTTTTACTAAGTCATCACGTTCAAACTGTTTTACGTGGAAAATTTGTGTTCCGTCTGTTTATCAAAGCCTCCATCTCCGCCACCCTGCACGTTCTTGCCATATGGCCATGTCTTCGTCATCACCATTGTCCCCATCTCCATCCCGGTCTGGTTTTCCTCAACTGGTTTGTGTTTTTTTTGCAAGTTTGTCGCGGTAGAAGATTCATCATGATTTGCTGCTTTATTCGCAGAAGTCAAGAACACCGCCCTCGATAGTTTTCGAGGAAGAAATTAAGGAGTGAAGCCGAGGGTAGTTGTATGATATGACCATCCTTAAAGAAAGCGAGGATATGAATCTATAGAACCCTCTAGAGAAAATCAAGGGACAGATTTGATCAGGCGAGAGTATTAATGGGGCAGCACGAAATATCAACGAAAGATTAAGAGACACATAACCCTGCATTAAAGATCAGGAGTTTAAATTCAAAGTTTTATGGCAGCAGATTTTCCCTCTTTCAGTTAAGGGCAGAACATTGTATATTTTATTATTTGTGTCTTGTTCATGAGGAGATTTTCATCCTCAGCATTTATTTCTGGAGGTAAATTGTAAAGTAAAGTCATTTATATTTAGTCATTCACAATGTGGGCACGAATTTTTTTCGCCATTCTGTTCAAATCAAGTCATTAAATGTGCTCCAACTACCTCCTACTCTAGAATTCTCTATCTTTTCTATAAAAACCGAGAAATAAGACCTTAGAAGGGTTCCAGATTTCTATCAGTAAACTGTGCAGTGAAAAGGCTTTTGTATACATCTTTGTAACATTTCTGTATGAAGGCTCAGAGCCCGTAGGGTCTCAGTGAGGAGGAGTTATAGCTGTAATGAGGATTCTAGTCTTTGCTATCCCACAGTATGTAATTTTCTCTTATGTGTTAATATAAAATCTCATTTCATGTTATTTATCTTCTTGTATCATGTTCTAGAATGCGAGTGGCTCACTGGTCTTAAGTAAGGATTCATCCTAGTTGGTGCCCATACTTGGATTAGTCAAGCGCTTTAAATAGGCCTAGTCATGATATACTGTTCCATGTTCATTTCATCCACATTTTCTGCTATATTAGTTACTTGAGGAGGGTGTTTTTAAAACGCCATTGTCATGTATGGATTCTTAGTTGGATAAGCCCATATGTGGTTTTTTTGTGTATCTGGGTATCAGCCTCATGTTAACTAGTATCTTCTCCATGTTTCTTCACCGTATCCATTTTCTGATATTTGATTTCTGTGGCATATTATTTGAACTGGCCCTCTTTGCAGTAAGTTGTCTCTTAACTGTCTGATGCCTTTGTATTGGAGTTTTTCATGATGTTCCTACATTATTCTTATCTTTGTATCAGCTTCTGAGAGAGATTGGTCCCATTTAAACTAATTTCCTTGTTCAACAAGAGATAGTAAGAGAGCTTTTGGATTGACAACCCAAGCTATATGATGAGCTCCTTGCTATATTAATATGTCCTAGGCACTGGTCTATAGCAACTCTAGGTTGTCTCTAGGGGTGACAAAATTGTCCACAACATCTTTCTGGCACCGTTGCCGGGGACAAATTTGAGAATATCAGTTTCCTCGGGCCTCGACAAATTGTTTTCACTCTCTAATCAAGTGAGCACAGAGAGTTGAAAAGTTGCGAATCTCTCACCTTGGCAACTCCATTGTTCTTTATTTGATAAATCTATTGGTAGTCTTGGCTCCTCGTAAGCCACATTTGAGGTCAGATACATCTCAATCAAAGACATCCTACGTGTCTGACCCAGAGAATATCATTCATAAAAGAGTTTGGAAGGAGAGGAAATTCGTTCGTGCTGAAAACCTTCAATATTCCGTTGAAGATTATCCGCCCTCTTCTTCTCGAGAGATCATAACAGAACATCCCGATTCTACCAAGGAAAATCCCGAATTTTACTCAAAAACTCCACGTAGAGGAAGTGCCTGGATTGAAGAAGATTTCCATCCTACTCCCGAGGCTGAGGAAATTAAAGAAGTCACAGAAGTAGCTACTGTCAACCGTGAACTATTCCCATCTACACCTCAGGCTTCTGTGCAATTTATTCCCATTGTTATACATACTCCACTTCCTCCTACTCCCCTTCCTTCATTTGTATCTCAGACTGTTGCACAACCCCCACCTCCTCCAATGGCTAATGTTCCTGCTTTTCTATTGAACAAATATGCTCCACTGGCTTTACCCCAAGTGCTAAATGATATGCCACAGGATTACTTGAAGATTTTGCCTAGATTCAATGGTGAAAATGAAATTGATGCTCAGAAACATCTTGAGACTTTCTGCTCTTTTGCAAAAAACTTAAATGTTGAACATTTGGATATGGTCTTAAGACTATTCGTGCAATCTTTGGAGGGTGAAACCAAAAAATGGTTTAAGACATTGGGGAACCGTTCAGTAACCACCTGGGATGATATGGAGAATAATTTTCTCAGGAAATGGGGAGAAAAGAAAGATCATGGACAGTGTCTTACTGAATTCAATACTCTGAAGAAGAAACATAATGAAGGAGTGTCAGAGTTTATTAAGAGATTTAATAAGTTATATCTAAATCTTCCTGCAGATATGAAGCCTCATCAGAATGCTGCCAAAGTTGTTTTCATAGCAGCATTTGACTCAGAATTTGGCTTGTCCTTGAGGGAAATAAAACCTGCCACTTTGGACGATGCCCAGTTAGATGCTCTTGAATTAGAAGCAAACTTTGCCTCCACTGGGAAATTAAAGGGAAAAGTTGAACAAGATACTAGGAGGAGAGGTAAAGAAGAGGTTTCCTCCTCTAGCCAAGAGAAGGATTCAAACAAGATGGATGAAATAAGCAAGATGATTAAGAAGATGGTCAAACTCGAACTGGAGGCTAAGAGTTCAGCCCCCAAGAATTTTTATAATGCTCCAAACAAAGGATACAATCCCCAATATAAGAGACCACCATTGCAAATATTGCCAAGGGAAGCAAAGGAGCAGTAAGATCAGGTACCACATCCCTTGTACCTGGAAGGCCCAGCAAAAGACTCCAGTGAAGATGCTACTTATCAATTAGAAGATTCAAATTTTTCTTTTTCAAACAGTGATGATATAGAATGCCCATTGCAAGAAGAAGAAGAAGAAGCAGAGATTGATCATTATTGTAAACAATTTGTTGATTTCATGCAAGCACACTTTAATAGAAAATATGATCTCAGATCTTCAAGGAAGAGGACCTGAACTCAAGATCAGGAAGAGGAGCCACCTCAGAAAGAGGTACCTACTCAGAAGGGATCAGCAACAAAGAGAAACACAGAAAAAGGTAAGAGTCCTCTAAATACTCCCTTGCAGCCTAATAATCAGATTCCTTCTTCTTCAAAAGTAGTCAGTCCTCCTAATGATGAATCTGTGTCAAAATAAATTAAATTTTCAGCTGAAAATAAAGATTCAAAAGAAGTTGTGATAGAAAATCCCCCTCCTGCTTTTAGTTTTCAAAAAGAACTTGAGAAAATTAAAATTCCAGTCCACTTGATCGAGCTGCTAAAACAACCTGCATATCAGTCTCAAGTTACTTCTTTTATGCTCCCTCCTGAAATATCAATTGTGCCTGATAGCTTAAACCTTCAAGAAGAAATACCCATGGTAGTCTTTGGCCCACATGTTGAGGAAGTAGATCCTTCTACTCCTCCTTTTTATGTGTCTCTAGTTATTCATGACCTGTTGTTACACAACTGCATGTTAGATTCTGGGGCTTCACATAATCGTATGCCTCTGTTTGTCATGGAACAACTAGGACTGCAAATTACAAGACCATATAAAGACCTATATTCATTTGATTCCAAAAGAGTTAAATGCTTGGGGATGATTAAAGATTTAGTGGTCAATTTGGCCCAAATTCCAGCAAAGAGTGTGGTCATGGATATTGTGGTGGATGATATCCCAGCCCGCTTTGGCATGTTGTTGTCAAGGTCCTGGGGTACAAAAATTTGTGGGTCAATTAAGCTGGATTTAACATATGCTACCATCCCAGTATTTGGTGGACAGGAGAGGAGGTTATACAGAGAGACTAAATTTGTCAAGGTAGTTACTAAGGCTGATAACTCTGAAAATTCACCAGTCTATAGTAAAGAAGGAGATTTTTCATGCTTTATGCTAGAAGAAGATCAAAATTATGTGCATGAATCCTCCTTCAAAATTAAATATGAGCAGCCTTCAGGAAATTATGAAGCTGGAATTTGGACTTTACATTTTGATGGGGCAAATTCAAGAGAAGGCAATGGAGCTGGGGTGTTATTAATCTCTCCTACATGCAAATGGGTCCCACTATCCTTCAAATTGGAGTATGAGGCTACCAATAATGTAGCTGAATATGAAGCACTTTTGTTGGGATTACAGACAACCAGGAATATGGGCATACAAAGTTTAAAAGTCCTGGGAGATTCCGAATTGGTTGTAAGGCAGGTCAAAAATCAATGTCAAACTAAGCATCCACGGCTGAGAGCATATAGAAATGAAGTATGGGACATGGTGGAGAATTTCTTCTCGGCATTTAACATACAGGTCATGTCCCGGGAGCACAATAGAATAGCAGATTCTCTTGCTGTGGCTGCAAGTACATTTCGTCCTCCACAGAATCCTCTTTTGAGGTATGAAATTGAAGTACGATACAGACCATCAATCCCAGATAATGTTAAACATTGGCAGGTATTTGAAGATGATGAACAAATGAAGAGATTCTTGGAGACAGTGGGAGAATTCTCCAATATGGAGATTGATGATAATGAAGAAGAGGAAGCTGAAAATGTTGTAGAAAACAAATGGGAAGAAAAAATAGCAGGCAATAAGGTGCTGCAACTAAAAGGAAATATCATACCTAGAGGGTTGGTGCCTCTAGAAAGATTGTTTGATAAAAACGATGTTCCATTGCAGCACAGTAAAACAGTAGAAGAAGAACAAGTGGAAGATTTAAATCTGGGTACTTATGCTGATCCCAAAATTGTCAAATTATCCAAAAAGGTCCCAGAAGAATATAAAGAGAAATATCTGAAATTATTTCAGTTATATAAGGATGTATTTGCATGGTCCTATCAGGACCTAAAAACTTTTGATGTTAATATAATGCAACATAAAATTCCTTTGAGGGAAGATGCAAAGCCTTATAAGCAGAAGCTCAGACAGATAAATCCTCTGCTGCTTCCCTCTATTGAAAAAGAAATCAAGAAGCTACTGAAGGCCAAAATAATTGTGCCATTGAGATACTCAGAATGGGTAGCAAACCTTGTTCCTGTTCGAAAGAAAAATGGAGAAATAACGCTGTGTGTGGATTTCAGGAATTTAAATAGAGCATCTCTAAAGGATAATTATCCACTGCCTAAGATGGACCACATCCTACAGAAAGTGGTGGGAGCATCCAGAATGTCAATGATGGATGGCTTTTCCAGTTATAATCAGGTAGTTGTGTTCCCAGAAGATCAGAAGAAAACTGCATTCACTACACCATGGGGAACATTTATGTATGCCAGGATGCCATTTGGATTAATTAATGCAGGAGCTACTTTTCAGAGGGCAATGGACATAGCCTTTGTTGGAGAACAGGACAAATTTCTGGTGGTATATCTTGATGACATTATAGTATTTTTCAAGAATTATGAGGAGCATATTGAGCATTTATGGAGAACTTTTGAAAAATGCAGAAGGTATGGCCTTTCCCTCAATCCTCAAAAATATTTATTTGCATTAGAAGAGGGAAAACTCTTAGGGCGCATTGTAACTAAAGATGGTGTGAAAATAGACCCTAAGAGAGTTGAAGTTATAAACAGTATTCCTTTACCCAGGAATAAGAAGGAAGTACAGGTGTTTCTAGGCCGAATCAATTTTCTGAGAAGGTTTATTCCTAACTATGCTGAGATAGTTAAAAAGAACAATGAAGTGAAATGGTCCCAGGAGTCTAGAGATGCATTCACCAGGATAAAACAGGCATTTTCTGAAGCTCCTGTGCTAGCTGGGCCAGATTATACAAAAAAATTTATGATCTTTTCATTTGCTTCACCTCATACCATAGCTGGAGTATTATTGCAAAAAAATGAAGACGGATATGAGCAACCTATAGCTTTCTTCAGTCAAGTGCTTCACGATGCTGAGTTAAAATATAATATATTAGAGAAGCAGGCATATGCACTAGTAAAGTCCCTTAAAGCTTTTAGAACCTATGTTTTGCAATCTCACATTACTGCATATGTTCCCACAGCAGCTGTCAAAGACATTCTTGTTCAGGGGGATAGTGAAGGTAAAAGAGGAAGATGGATTGCAAAAATACAGGAGTATGATCTATACATAAGGCCTACTAAGCTGATTAAAGGACAGGGAAATGGCTTAGCAGAGTCTTCTAATAAAACCCTGGTGAGGGACTTGAAGAAAACAATAAATGAAAATCAGAAGAATTGGGACTCCCAATTGAAATTTTCTCTATGGGCAAATAGGATAACTAGCAAGAGGGCAACAGGGAAATCCCCCTATGAATTAGTATATGGTCGAGCAGCTGTGTTTCCTGTGCAATTGGCTTTGCCGGTGGCACGTTTCATTCAGGAAAGTCAGGAAGAACCAGATGACATGGTCAGAAGAATTAACCAACTGGTAGAATTGGAGGAAACACGGAACCAAGTGAATCAGAGATTGACGGAGTATGAGGAGAAAATGAAAAATGCATTTGATCAGCATGCAAAGGATAGGAAATTTCAGATTGGGGACCTGGTTCTCAGATGGGACGTTCGAAGAGCAGAGAAGGGAAAAAATGCTAAATTTGATCCACTATGGTTCGGCCCATTCAAAATTGTGAATCAAGGAGGAAATAATACTTTCATGTTAGAAAACCTACAAGGTGATCTGCTGGATGCCCCTGTGAATGGCCAATTTCTCAAGTCTTACTTTCAATTTTGATTCGGCCAGAGTATGCCTGTTGTATTATATTTTATATAGACTTTGTTTCAGTTTTTATTTTAATAAGGGAGGTGTGCTAATGGGTTCTGAAGAAAAAGCAAGGAGATGAAGAACGGAATTTACATACAGAAATCATCAGTGGTCTGCAGGTTCTTGTCACGTCCGCGGAGGAACGTACCGTCCCTAGATGGAGCCAATGTTGTAAATTTCAACCCCTTCATCCAAATTTTTGGCTTAATGCTCCCTCATAACCTTTCAAACCTGTTATCATGACCGAAGAACCTCAAATTTTGTTAGTCATTACGCTTTTCCGCCCTAAAAATTCACCCTGCAAAGGTTAAAACCCATAATTTAAAACTTATCAGGCCTAGCCCCTAAGATCTTAGCCCTCCCTGTTTTGGTTCCCATGTGACTCGGGCTCGAAACCATATGCTAAGTCAAAAGGAGCTCGTCGCTTTACGTTTTCGGGCACAACCGTGGCCGTTAGATCCAAAGCCAATCGATGGAGCGGAATTTGATTCATCTGGTGGTCCCCGCGCCCTGAAACTGGCGCTTTTATTTCGCACCACTTTTATAAGACTGGCGGTATTCGCTATGGGGCCAGCGATCCCATTGAACGCGCGACAAGTGTCCCCATGTACGATTTCCAAAACCACCATTTCGCGCATTAAAGGTTGGTCAATGGCCGGGCAGCGGAATCCACCCGCGCCGTTGGATCTGTCGACCTCAATCCAACGGCGGATATCCTCCGAAGATGCCCGCGCATTAGCCCGTGTCTGTCGTTTCCCGTGGCCCACCATTGCGTCGCTCCCAGCGTCTTCGAGCCGTTGATTTGGTTTCAAAATCCAACGGTCCAAGCCGTGTTCTCCTCCGCCTGTTGACTCCACAGCCACGTCATTCTTCCACCTGTCCTTCGTACACCCATGTGTCATCATCTCGTGTGTCCATAGTATTCTTCCCCTACCGGATATATATGTATGTTTTTCATTCATATTCATCATTTTACTAAGTCATCACATTCAAACTGTTTTACGTGGAAAATTTGCGTTCCGTCTGTTTATCAAAGCCTCCATCGTATTTCCTCGACCACCCTGCACGTTCTTGCCATATGACCATGTCTTCGTCGTCACCATCGTCCCCATCTCCATCCCGGTCTGGTTTTCCTCAACTGGTTTGTGTTTTTTTTGCAGGTTTGCCGCGGTAGAAGATTCATCATGATTTGCTGCTTTGTTCTTAGAAGTCAAGAACACCGCCCTCGACAGTTTTCGAGGAAGAAATTAAGGAGTGAAGCCGAGGGTAGTTTTATGATATGACCATCCTTAAAGAAAGCGAGGATATGAATCTATAGAACTCTCCAGAGAAAATCAAGGGACAGATTTGAGCAGGCGAGAGTATTAATGGGGCAGCACGAAATATCAACGAAAGATTAAGAGACACAGAACCCTGCATTAAAGATCAGGAGTTTAAATTCAAAGTTAGAGGTCCGAGAGTACTATGCACAATCACAAGCTATCTCAAGGTTTTATGGCAGCAGATTTTCCCTCTTTCAGTTAAGGGCAGAACATTGTATATTTTATTATTTGTGTCTTGTTCATGAGGAGATTTTCATCCTCAGCATTTATTTCTGGAGGTAAATTGTAAAGTACAGTCATTTATATTTAGTCATTCACAGTGTGGGCGCGAATGTTTTTCGCCATTCTGTTCAAATCAAGTCATTAAATGTGCTCCATCTACCTCCTACTCTAGAATTCTCTATCTTTTCTATAAAAACCGAGAAATAAGACCTTAGAAGGGTTCCAGATTTCTATCAGTAAACTGTGCAGTGAAAATGCTTTTGTATACATCTTTGTAACATTTATGTATGAAGGCTCAGAGACCGTAGGGTCTCAATGAGGAGGATTTATAACTTTAATGAGGATTCTGGTCTTTGGTATCCCACAGTATGTAATTTTCTCTTATGTGTTAATATAAAATCTCATTTCATGCTATTTATCTTCTTGTATCATGTTCTAGAATGGGAGTGGCTCACTGGTCTTAAGTAAGGATTCATCCTAGTTGGTGCCCATACTTGGATTAGTCAAGCGCTTTAAATAGGCCTAGTCATGATATATTGTTCCATGTTCATTTCATCCACATTTTCTGCTATATTAGTTACTTGAGGAGGGTGATTTTAAAATGCCATTGTCATGTATGGATTCTTAGTTGGATCAGCCCATATGTGGTTTTGTTGTGTATCTGGGTATCAGCCTCATGTTAACTAGTATCTTCTCCATGTTTCTTCACCGTATCCATTTTCTGATATTTGATTTATGTGGCATATTATTTGAACTGGCCCTCTTTGCAGTAAGCTGTCTCTTAACTGTCTGATGTCTTTGTATTGGAGTTTTGCATGATGTTCCTACATTATTCTTATCTTTGTATCAGCTTCTGAGAGAGATTGGTCCCATTTAAACTAATTTCCTTGTTCAACAAGAGATAGTAAGAGAGTTTTTGGATTGACAACCCAAGCTATATGATGAGCTCCTTGCTATATTAATATGTCCTAGGCACTGGTCTATAGAAACTCTAGGCTGTCTCTAGGGGTGACAAAATTGTCCACAACATCTTTCTGGCACCGTTGCCGGGGACGAATTTGAGAATATCAGTTTCCCCGGGCCTCGACAAATTGTTTTCACTCTCTAATCAAGTGAGCACAGAGAGTTGAAGAGTTGCGAATATCTCACCTTGGCAACTCCATTGTTCTTTATTTGATAAATCTATTGGTAGTCCTGGCTCCTCGTAAGCCACATTTGAGGTCAGATACATCTCAATCAAATACACCCTACGTGTCTGACCCAAATAAGATCATTCATAAAAGAGTTTGGAAGGAGAGGAAATCCATTCGTGCTGAAAACCTTGAATATTCCGTTGAAGATTATCCGCCCTCTTCTTCTCGAGAGATCATAATAGAACATCCCAATTCTACCAAGGAATATCCTGAATTTTACTCAAAAACTCCACGTAGAGGAAGTGCCTGGATTGAAGAAGATTTCCATCCTACTCCCGAGGCGGAGGAAATTAAAGAAGTCACAGAAGTAGCTACTGTCAACCGTGAACTATTCCCATCTACACCTCAGGCTTCTGTGAAATTTATTCCCATTGTTATACATACTCCACTTCCTCCTACTCCCCTTCCTTCATTTGTATCTCAGACTGTTGCACAACCCCCACCTCCTCCAATGGCTAATGTTCCTGCTTTTCTATTGAACAAATATGCTCCACTGGCCTTACCCCAAGTGCTAAATGATATGCCACAGGATTACTTGAATATTTTGCCTAGATTCAATGGTGAAAATGAAATTGATGCTCAGAAACATCTTGAGACTTTCTGCTCTTTTGCAAAAAACTTAAATGTTGAACATTTGGATGTGGTCTTAAGACTATTCGTGCAATCTTTGGAGGGTGAAGCCAGAAAATGGTTTAAGACATTGGGGAACCGTTCAGTAACCACCTGGGATGATATGGAGAATAATTTTCTCAGGAAATGGGGAGAAAAGAAAGATCATGGATAGTGTCTTACTGAATTCAATACTCTGAAGAAGAAACATAATGAAGGAGTGTCAGAGTTTTTTAAGAGATTTAATAAGTTATATCTAAATCTTCCTGCAGATATGAAGCCTCATCAGAACGCTGCCAAAGTTGTTTTCATAGCAGCATTTGACTCAGACTTTGGCTTGTCCTTGAGGGAAATAAAACCTGCCACTTTGGATGATGCCCAGTCAGATGCTCTTGAATTAGAAGCAAACTTTGCCTCCACTGGGAAATTAAAGGGAAAAGTTGAACAAGATACTAGGAGGAGAGGTAAAGAAGAGGTTTCCTCCTCTAGCCAAGAGAAGGACTCAGACAAGATGGATGAAATCGGAAAGATGATTAAGAAGTTGGTCAAGCTTGAACTGGAGGCTAGGAGTTCAGCTCCTAAGAATTTTTATAATGCTCCAAACAAAGGATACAATCCCCAGTACAAAAGACCACCACTGCAGATATATCCGAGAGAAGCAAAAGAGCAACCAGATCAGGTACCACATCCCTTGTACCTGGAAGGTCTAGCAGATGACTCCACTGAAGATGCTGCTTATGGATTAGAAGATTCAAATCTTGCTTTTTCAAATAATGATGATATAGAATTCCCATTGCAAGAAGAAGAAGAAGAAGTAGAGATTGATCATTATTGCAAGCAATTTGCTGATTTCATGCAAGCACAATTCAATGTAAAATATGATCTCAGATCTTCAAGGAAGAGGACCCGCACTCAAGATCAAGAGGAGGAGCCACCTCAGAAAGAAGCATCTGCTCAGAAGGGATTAGCAACAAAGAGAAACATAGAAAAAGGTAAGAGTCCTCTAAATGCTCCCTTGCAGCCTAATAATCAGATTCCTTCTTCTTCAAAAATAGTCAGTCCTCCTAATGTTGAGTTAGTGTCAAAAGAAATTAAACCTTCAGCTGAAAATAAAGAATTTAAAGAAGTTGTGATAGAAAAACCCCCTCTGGCTTTTAATTTGCAAAAAGAACTTGAGAAAATTAAGATTCCAGTCCCCCTGACCGAGCTGCTAAAACAACCTGCATATCAGTCTCAAGTTACTTCCTTCATGCTTCCTCCTGAAACATCAATTGTGCCTGATAGTTTAAACCTTCAAGAAGAAAGACCCATGGTAGTCTTTGGCCCACATGTCGAGGAGATAGACCCTTCTACTCCTCCTTTTTATGTGTCACTAGTTATTCATGACCTGCTGTTACACAATTGTATGTTAGATTCTAGGGATTCCCATAATCTTATGCCTCTGTCTGTCATGGAACAACTAGGACTGCAAATTACAAGACCATATAAAGACCTATATTCATTTTATTCCAAAAGGGTTAAATGCTTGGGAATGATTAAAGATTTAGTGGTCAATCTGGCCCAAATTCCAGCAAAGAGTGTGGTCATGGACATTGTGGTTGCCGATATCCCAGCCCGCTTTGGCATGTTGCTGTCAAGGTCCTGGGGTACAAAAATTGGTGGGTCAATCAAGTTAGATTTAACATATGCTACAGTCCCAGTCTTTGGAGGCCAGGAGAGGAGGTTATACAGGGAGACTAGATTTGTTAAAATGGTAACTAAGGCTGACTGCTCAGAGAATTCCCCAGTTTATAACAAAGAGGGAGACTTCTCATGTTTAATGTTAGAAGAAAATCAAAATTATGCTCATGAGCCCCTTTTTGGTCAAATCCAAGCTGAGCAGCCTAAAGAAGATCAAGAGTCAGAAATTTGGACTTTACATTTTGATGGAGCAAATTCAAGGGAAGGCAATGGAGATGGGGTGTTATTAATCTCTCCTGCAGGAAAATGGGTGCCACTGTCCTTTAAATTGGAATACGAGGCTACCAACAATGTAGCTGAATATGAAGCACTATTATTGGGACTACAAACAACTAGAAACATGGGCATCAAAGTCTAAAAGTCATGGGTGACTCTGAGCTGGTGGTAAGGCAGATCAGGAATCAATGCCAAACTAAGCATCCATGGCTGAGAGCTTATAGAAACGAAGTGTGGGACATGATAGAAAATTTCTTCTCAGCATTTAACATACAGTTCATGCCCCGGGAGCAAAACAGAATAGAAGACTCTCTTGCTGTAGCTGCCAGTACATTCCATCCTCCTCAGAATCCACTTTTAAGATACGAAGTGGAGGTACGTTACAGACCATCCATTCCAGATAATATAAAGCATTGGCAGGTATTTGAAGATGATGAACAGATGAAGAGATTCATGGAGACAATGGGAGAATTCTCCAATATGGAGATCGAAGACCATGAGGAGGGAGAAGTTCAAAATATTGTAGAAAACAGATGGGAAGAAAAGATAGCAGGTAATAAAGTGTTGCAGCTGAAAGGAAATGTTATACCTAGAGGGCTGGTGCCCCTAGAAATATTATTTAACAAGGATGATATTCCATTGCAGCCAAACAAGGTGACAAAAGAATATCAAGTGGGAGATCTGAATCTGGGTACTTATGCTGATCCCAAAATTGTAAAATTATCTAAAAGAGTCCCAGATGAATATAAAGAAAAATATTTGAAGTTGTTTCAATCTTATAAAGATGTATTTGCTTGGTCCTATCAGGACCTAAAAACTTTTGATGTTAATATAATTCAACATAAAATTCCTTTGAGGGAAGATGCAAAGCCTTATAAGCAGAAGCTCAGATAGATAAATCCTCTGCTGCTTCCCTCTATTGAAAAAGAAATCAAGAAGCTACTGAAGGCCAAAATAATTATGCCATTGAGATACTCAGAATGGGTAGCAAACCTTGTTCCTGTTCGAAAGAAAAATGGAGAAATAAGGTTGTGTGTGGATTTCAGAAATTTAAATAGAGCATCATTAAAGGACAATTATCCACTGCCTAAGATGGACCACATCCTGCAGAAAGTGGTGGGAGCATCCAGAATGTCAATGATGGATGGTTTTTCTGGCTATAATCAGGTAGCTGTGTTTCCAGAAGATCAGAAGAAAACTGCATTCACTACACCATGGGGAACATTTATGTATGCCAGGATGCCATTTGGATTAATTAATGCAGGAGCTACTTTTCAGAGGGCAATGGACATAGCCTTTGTTGGAGAGTAGGACAAGTTTCTGGTGGTATATCTGGATGATATCACAGTGTTTTCAAAGAATGATGATGAGCATATTGAGCATTTAAGGAAAACTTTTGAAAAATGCAGAAGGTATGGCCTTTCCCTCAATCCTCAAAAATCTTTATTTGCATTAGATGAGGGAAAACTCTTAGGGCACATTTTAACTAAATATGGTGTGAAAATAGACCCTAAGAGAGTTGAAGTAATAAACAATATTCCTTTACCTAGGAATAAGAAGGAAGTGCAGGTGTTTTTAGGCCGAATAAATTTTCTGAGAAGGTTTATTCCTAACTATGCTGAGATAGTTAGGCATATAACTGATATGCTTAAAAAGAAAAATGAGGTGAAATGGTCCCAGGAGTCTAGAGATGCATTCACCAGGATAAAACAGGCATTTGCTAAAGCTCCTGTACTAGCTGGACCAGATTATACAAAGCCATTTATGATATTTTCATTTGCTTCACCTCATACCATAGCTGGAATATTATTGTAGAAAAATGAAGATGGACATGAGCAGCCTATTGCTTTCTTCAGTCACGTGCTTCATGATGCTGAGTTAAAATATAATATATTAGAGAAGCAGGCATATGCACTAGTAAAGTCCCTGAAAGCTTTTAGAACCTATGTTTTGCAATCTCACATTACTGCATATGTTCCCACAGCAACTGTCAAAGATATTCTTGTTCAGGGGGATAGTGAAGGTAAAAGAGGAAGATGGATTGAAAAAATACAGGAGTATGATCTAGACATAAGGCCTACTAAGCTGATTAAAGGTCAATGAGGTCAGTGGAAATGCTGAAGAGAGTCTTCTAATAAAACCCTGCGAGGGCCTTTGAAGAAAACAATAAATGAAAATCAAAATAATTGGGACTCCCAATTGAAATTTTCTCTAGGCTAACAGGATAACTAAGAAGAGGGAAACAGGGAAATCACCCTATGAATTAGTATATGGTCGAGCAACCGTGTTTCCGCCGTGTTTCCCGTGCAATTGGCTTTTCCTATGGCACGTTTCAGCGGTGAAAGCTCAAAGGAAATACCAAACATGACATGGTCAGAAGAATTAACCAACTGGTAGAATTGGAGGAAACACAGAACCAAGTGAATCAGAGATTAACGGAGTATCAGGAGAAAATGAAAAATGTATTTGATCAACATGCAAAGGATAGTAAATTTCAGATTGGGGACCTGGTTCTCAGATGGGACGTTCGAAGAGCAGAAAAGGGCAAACATGCTAAATTTGATCCGCCGTGGTTTGGCCCATTCAAAATTGTGAATCAAGGAGGAAATAATACTTTTATGTTAGAGAACCTACAGGGTGATCTGTTGGATGCCCCTGTGAATGGCCAATTTCTCAAGCCCTATTTCCAGTTTTTATGCAGACTTAGATGGATTGTTGTACCATAATATATATAAGTGTTATTTCAATTTTAGTGTAAGTAATGCAAGTAAGTCGATGAGTTTTGAAGAAAATGCAAAGGGATTGCAGAATAAAATTCACATACAGGATGGCCTAAGGTCTGCATGTTCTCAACATGTCCAAGGATGAACATGCCGTCCCCAGATGGAGCCAATGTTGTACATGTGAACCCCTTCATCCAAATTTCTGGCTTAATGCTCCCCCATAACCTTTCAAACTGGTTATCATGACCGAAGAGCCTCAAATTTTGTTGTCGTTATGCTTTTCCACCCGAAAAAATCCACCCTGCAAAGGTTAAAACCCATAATTTAAAACTTATTGGGCCTAGCCCCTAAGATCTTAGCCCTCCTTGTTTTGGTTCCCATGTGACTCAGGCTCGAAACCATATGCTAAGTCAAAAGGAGCTCGTCGCTTTACGTTTTCGGGCACAACCGTGGCCGTTAGATCCAAAGCCAATCGATGGAGCGGAATTTGATTCATCGTGGTGGTCCCCGCACCCTGAAACTGGCGCTTTTATTTCGCACCACTTTTATAAGACTGGCGGTATTTTCTATGGGGCCAGCGATCCCATTGAACGCGCGACAAGTGTCCCCATGTACGATTTCCAAAACCACCATTTCGCGCATTAAAGGTTGGTCAATGGCCGGGCAGCGGAATCCACCCGCGCCGTTGGATCTGTCGACCTCAATCCAATGGCGGATATCCTCCGAAGATGCCCGCGCATTAGCCCGTGTCTATCGTGTCCCGTGGCCCACCATTGCGTTGCCCCCAGCGTCTTCGAGCCGTTGATTTGGTTTCAAAATCCAACGGTCCAAGCCGTGTTCTCCTCCGCCTGTTGACTCCACAGCCACATCATTCTTCCACCTGTCCTTCGTACACCCATGTGTCA
Organism: Pinus albicaulis; assembly: GCA_034641835.2. Taxonomy (NCBI): domain Eukaryota; kingdom Viridiplantae; phylum Streptophyta; class Pinopsida; order Pinales; family Pinaceae; genus Pinus; species Pinus albicaulis. Next base: position 1,686,811,298 of record CM076580.1, read on the forward strand.
TCATCTCGCGTGTCCGTAGTATTCTTCCCATGCCGGATATATATGTATGTTTTTCATTCATATTCATCGTTTTACTAAGTCATCACATTCAAACTGTTTTACGTGGAAAATTTGTGTTCCGTCTATTTATCAAAACCTCCATCGTATTTCCTCCACCACCCTGCACGTTCTTGCTATATGGCCATGTCTTCGTCGTCACCATCGTCCCCATCTCCATCCCGGTCTGGTTTTCCTCAACTGGTTTGTGTTTTTTTTGCAGGTTTGTTGCGGTAGAAGATTCATCATGATTTGCTGCTTTGTTCGCAGAAGTCAAGAACACCGCCCTCGACAGTTTTCGAGGAAGAAATTAAGGAGTGAAGCTGAGGGTAGTTGTATGATATGACCATCCTTAAAGAAAGCGAGGATATGAATCTATAGAACCCTCCAAACAAAATCAAGGGACAGATTTGAGTAGGCGAGAGTATTAATGGGGCAGCATGAAATATCAACGAAAGATTAAGAGACACAGAACCCTGCATTAAAGATCAGGAGTTTAAATTCAAAGTTAGAGGTCCAAGAGTACTATGCACAATCACAAGCTATCTCAAGGTTTTATGGCAGCAGATTTTCCCTCTTTCAGTTAAGGGCATAACATTGTATATTTTATTATTTGTGTCTTGTTCATGAGGATATTTTCATCCTCAGCATTTATTTCTGGATGTAAATTGTAAAGTACAGTCATTTATATTTAGTCATTCACAGTGTGGGCGCGAATGTTTTCCGCCATTCTGTTCAAATCAAGTCATTAAATGTGCTCCATCTACCTCCTGCTCTAGAATTCTCTATCTTTTCTATAAAAACCGAGAAATAAGACCTTAGAAGGGTTCCAGATTTCTATCAGTAAACTGTGCAGTGAAAAGGCTTTTGTATAAATCTTTGTAAAAATTCTGTATGAAGGCTCAGAGCCCGTAGGGTCTCAGTGAGGAGGAGTTATAGTTGTAATGAGGATTCTGGTCTTTGGTATCCCACAGTATGTAATTTTCTCTTATGTGTTAATATAAAATCTCATTTCATGCTATTTATCTTTTTGTATCATGTTCTAGAATGCGAGTGGCTCACTGGTCTTAAGTAAGGATTCATCCTAGTTGGTGCCCATACTTGGATTAGTCAAGCGCTTTAAATAGGCCTAGTCATGATATACTGTTCCATGTTCATTTCATCCACATTTTCTGCTATATTAGTTACTTGAGAAGGGTGCTTTTAAAACGCCATTGTCATGTATGGATTCTTAGTTGGATAAGCCCATATGTGGTTTTGTTGTGTATCTGGGTATCAGCCTCATGTTAACTAGTATCTTCTCCATGTTTCTTCACCATATCCATTTTCTGATATTTGATTTCTGTGGTATATTATTTGAACTGGCCCTCTTTGCAGTAAGTTGTCTCTTAACTGTCTGATGCCTTTGTATTGGAGTTTTGCATGATGTTCCTACATTATTCTTATCTTTGTATCAGCTTCTGAGAGAGATTGGTCCCATTTAAACTAATTTCCTTGTTCAACAAGAGATAGTAAGAGAGATTTTGGATTGACAACCCAAGCTATATGATGAGCTCCTTGCTATATTAAGATGTCCTAGGCACTGGTCTATAGCAACTCTAGGCTGTCTCTAGGGGTGACAAAATTGTCCACAACACTATCAAAGGTTGGAGGGTTGTCATCTACAGGTTTCCAAGGATTTTTCTAAAATTTTCACTGGAACAGCTTCATGCGAGGCCAATACCAATACCTCTGTAGATGTGCCACTGTTTTTCTTACCCCAAAGTTTCCAACAATAAGAGATGAATGAGATTCTCTCATGACAGTTAGCCTCTCTCCTTGTGGTATACACAGCTTGCCCAAATGAAACAGCAAATTTTTATGCATGTGATAATATTTTTCTTCAACTTGATTCCCTTCACTCAAACTAGCATACACATCTTGAAAATCAATGCCATGTGCATATTGTTCTATGTAACTCTCATGTACAACAGAATCATTTTTTAGTAAAGTAGAAGCACTAATGATTGGTCTCGAAAACATATCTGCAACTTTATTGAAAATACCTTTATTGTACCTTATAACCAAGTGAAGCTATTGATGAAATCCCATCCACCTGAAATTTCTTGATTCCTGCAATTTTGTTTGTGACTGCAAGTACTGTAATGGTTGGTGATCAGTATGTACAATAGTCTCTTTACCCATTAAGTAGTGTTTGCACTTCTTAACACTTTGTACCAACGCATATATTTCTTTGTCATATGTAGGATAATTAGTCACAGCACCATTAAAATTTTCAGAATGAAAGGTGATGGGCTTACCATGATGCAAAAGTACTGCACCCATGGCATAATCACTAGCATCAGTTTGTATCTCAAATAGTTGTCTCAAATTTGGTAATGCAAGGACGGGATTTGAACTGATCTTGTCTTTTAAAGCTTCAAAAGATTTTTGTTGTTTGCCTCCCCATTGGAATCCTTTATTCACACTTTTCATTGCATGCATAGGAGCTGTGATGGAAGAAAAGTTAGCAATAAACTTTCTCCAATATTGAGTTGCACCTAAGAAACTTCTTAACTCGGTTACTATTTTGGGTGTGCGCCAATTCACAATTGCCTCCACTTTAGAAGGATCAATCCTCAATTCTCCTCCTCCTACAATATGTCCCAAATAGACCAAAGAAGTATTTCCAAACTCACATTTTGACATCTTAAGAAACAACTTCTCTTTCTTCAAAATATCAAGCACTCTATTCACATGAAATACATGATCTTCTCTTGTTTTTCTGAAAATTAAAATGTCATCTAAGTACACAATAACAAATTCATCAAGAAATGGTCGCAAAACATTATCCATAACTCGCATGAAAGTTTCTGGTGCATAACATAAACCAAAAGGCATAACTAGCCACTCAAAGAGTCCTTGTTTGGTTTTGAATGCAGTTTTCCATATATCACTTTCTGCAATTCTTACTTGGTGATGTCCACTTTGTAAGTCTAACTTAGTGAAAAAAATTTCTTCTTTCAGCTGATCAAGAAAATCATCTATTCTTGGGAGTGGGTAATGATTTTTTACCGTAATCTTGTTCAAATCTCGAAAATCTACACACAGGCGCCAAGTCCCATCTTTCTTTGGTATCAAGACTATGGGTGAACCGCATGGCAAGGTGATTGGACTTATGATTCCTTTATCCAACATCTCTTTTATTTTCCTTTTTATTTCATCATTCTCCATTATCGACATGCGATACATACCTATATTTGGAAGAGGACAATCTTGCTACAACTAAATCTCATGTTGAATTTCCCTTTTTGGAGGAAATCCTGCTGGCTCCTGAAACATCTCATGATGTCCATTAACCACATCATATAAATCTGATTTCAACTTAGTATCACATCCCTCAAAATATTCATGATTAATATCAGCTTTAGGCTTAATCATAAGAAGAAAAAAAATCTTACTTGAATTTACTACCCTCTTTACGTGTCCAGCATTTACCATAGCAATATTTGTATTCTTGCGATGTGATCTAAAAATGAACTCCTTGCCATATTTGAATAAATGATACTTTTTCTCATGGCGATAGAAGATTTCTTTCCTATCATAAAATTAAGGACTCCCTAATACAATACAAGTTATGTCAAGCGGAACCACATCTAATTGAACTGTGTCAACAAAACTTGCAGTGATTGCAAACCTCAATATGCATTTCTTTGAAACCTGTAGATTTGCATCCTTACAAATCCAACCCAAAGGATATGGTTTTGGATTGGGTATGGTCTCAAGGCTAAGTTTCTTGACCAAATATTTAGAGATTAAGTTTGCTTGTGACCCACTGTCAAATAGTATGTCAATATTGGTATGCTTGGATATGACCCTCACATGAAATAGTTATATTCTTTCTTCTTCATTTGGAGTGTTTATGTGGCAGTTTGATGTACTGGTACTGGGTTTAGTTTCAATTTATTTTCCCTTCATCTTCTTCATTCCCATGGCTGTAATCTTAGATTCATCACCTGAATCAGATCCTAAATCATGTTGAGCTGTAGCCGTATTTTTTTGTTTCCCTTTGTTTTTGGGTTTCTTTGGCCTCAATTCGGGATGTAATTTCCAACAATGAGTTTCATCATGACCTTCTTTTGAACAATGTTTACGAACCACTTTTTCTCCCTCTTTCTTAACAGATGCATTCTTTTTGTTTTTACCTTTTGAGGTATTTTCCTTGGCTTTACCCTTAAAATGTTTCTTTCTACCCTCTTTAGAAATGTTCTTCCCTCTAGCTTCGAAATGTGTGGCCTAACCACAAAGTTCATCTAGACTGGTGGGGTTAAACAAGAGAATAGTATGTTTTAGGTAGCTATGTAAGTCTCCTATGTACTTTAGCAAAGTGACTTGGCTTTGAAAATCCACCCCTAATAAGAGAGCTCTTCTCCTAAATTCTTGGGTGTATTCTTGCACATTTTGTCCCTTTAACTGCCTAAATTTATGCCAGTTCATGATGGCTTTCTGCATATGAGCTAATGGATAAAACTGTTGTTTAATAGCAGTAGTGAAATCTGACCATGATAGAATAATCTTACCATGTTTCTTGATTTCCTCCTTTGTCTTGGCTTCCCACCAAACAAGTGATGCATCTTCCATTCTCAATGAAGCTAATTGAATTTTGGTATCATCATCTTGAAGGTTCTGTATTCTCAAATAGACCTCCAATTTCCTGATCCAATTATCTAGCTTTTCTTCATTTACTTCACCATTAAAAATTGGCAATTCGAACTTAACATCAAGTTTTAAAAAAGGATTTTTACTAGTGCTCTTGGACTTGTGTGGATGATGTATTAAAGAAGAAGTAGAGGATGATGATGATGATGAATATGAGGGTGAAGATGGTGGCTTTCCATTGCCTCCATTTTCTCCATTTCCCTTCTTTGACTTATCTTCATCATGTTGACCTCTTGAATATCCTTGTCCTTCCTTGTGAAGTTTAGATCCTTCTCCTTCTAGACTCTCATTCCTTTCTTGATAAAGGATTCTAACCATCTCATTCATGTCAAGAAATGTTTTCCTGAACACTCTTTCTTCCTCCTTGGGATCAACTTCTTCATGGATTTATCCTTCCTCATTAGGCATGCTTAATGGAGCTTCTACTTTTTTAGGAGGTGAACTAGGTGGTGGAGATTGTGGAAATCTTACTCTACTTTGCTTTGGCTCTTTTTGAGACCCTTATGCTTCCACCAATTTGCCTTCTCCTCTTTTGATCTTGAGCCTTGTAAGCATCTAAAACTTGCAAACAGTTAAACAATTATTTGCACTAAAAAACACTAGAGAATAACCTCTAGCTCTCATACCAACCTGATCTGAAATGACTATATTAGTTTTGTTGTGCTAAGTGCCTTTTCAGTTTAAAAACATGTGCATAATCATTTCATTAGTTTGCATAAGGATTGAGGTATTTTTACATGAATTGTAGATTATTTTTAGTGAATTAGAAGCATAAAACAAGTTTAAATAACACTAAAAAGCAGTGTAAAACAGAGAAATAAGTCACCACATGAAATTTACACAGTAGGCATGACGAAGCAGTTCACCCCTCTTGGGCTATATCTGTTGGTCCAGCTCCCAATGGCATCTCCATCTTTCATTATGCTCAAAATTTTTCTATTACATGTAGTTACAGTGCTCTAATGGTTGTTTTCTCTACACCAATGGCTCCAGAATGCTCCAATTATTCAAAAAATGACTCTACATTCACTCAGAATGGTTGAAAATTGGGCCTCCTACACTTTTTCCCAGTTTCACCTAGAAAATCTCCACCAAAAGTGGAGAACTCCACTTAACTGGAGTTAAAAAAGGAAATCCCACCATTTTAGGTGTGCCCATTCACCTTCCCGCCATTTAAACCATTGCATTAAATGTGCGGTTGGGGGTGGCCACATGCACACCCCCAAAACCGCGGTTACATAACCATCCAATAGGCGGAACCCACGTAATAAATCGTGGTTTGAAATTTGAACTACGGGTTGAGCTGCAGTTGGTTAGCGCTAACCGCACGGTTGGATTTATCATTTACATTTCCATGTAACCATACGACGGGAACCGCTGGAGGGTTGGGACCGCCGGCAGTACCCAACCCCCATGTGACATTTCATTAAACCATAAATACAACCCGCGCCCTTAGGGGTTAAGTAAAAAAGTGTAGGGCGGACGATAAGGCGTGCACGTGCCCAGCGGGAGGGCTCAGCGTTGATTCCTGCAGACCCAACAAAACTTTATAATGTAGTTTCGGGGACACGTGACAGCCTCAGGGCTGGCCATGTGGTACCCTATGATTGACTCCTCCAAACCCATTCAACCAATAGCATTGTGACAATTGTCAAACAGTGATTAGTGCAATGGAAAGGAATATTCTGAGGAATATTCCTTTTTGCTGACCGTACATCCACCCACTTTGCTGATTGTGCATCACAGTAAAACCTGGTCAAAATTTCGCAATTTACCTGTTTGGCATTTCGATCAGAACGTGATATCTTCCTCACACGTCATCAGTTTTTTGAACCGTTCAAGGCAACGGAACAGGAAGACGAGATCTATGCAACCATCCTAGTTTCAACCCAATCCTATAATTTTGAATTTTGAGCAAAATTTATGAACTCCTAATCATTCCTCCCCATTGAGAAGCTTTTGGACCCCAAAAGACTTGATTACATGTTCAGTAGATGAGGGTACATGTCCCTCACCTTTCCAACCTCCATCCATTTTTCTTTGCTTGTTTTAGTTCCTTTGAGCCCAACTCGAAGTTGGTCAACACTTCCCCTCTTGGATGCTCTTGTCCTCTTGTCAAGAATTGTATCTTCTTTGACCTCATCCAGAAATTCTGGCGATAAATCTTCAATAGAAGGTAGTTGAACATCACTTCCTTGATCATCGATCAAAGGTGGCTCATACAAGTGTAAGTTTTCAACATTAACAATTGAATACATTTTCATGTAAGAAGGCAACTCAAGTTGCAATGCATTGTTACCAACTTTCTTTATGATCTTGAAAGGACCATAGAAAATGGGTTTGAGCTTTTTACCTTCCCCTTGCATCCTTTCTTTGCTAATGTGCAACCATACCTCATCTCCCTGTCGAAACTTGTGATCAACCCGGTGTTTGTCATGCCTCTCTTTGTATTTTCTTTGAATTTTCTCAAGTTGTTCTTGAACTTGTTGATGTATAATCTGAATTTTCTCAATGAACTTTCGATCCTTATCAATGTCACTATGGCCATCAATTGCAACATCCTTCCCAAAGATGAAGTCTAATGGCAATTTTGGCAAATACCAAAAGCATACTTCAAAAGGTGAGGTTTGTGTTGAAGAGTGATTTTCCCGGTTGTAAGCGTGTTGAATATAATGCAGTTGTTCATCCCACAAATTAAGATGTTTGCTGCAATATCCTCTCAATAGATGCACAACATTTCTATTCACCACCTCGGTTTGTCCATTTGTTTTTGGATAAAAATCGGTACTCTTTTTCAACTTTGTGTCCATCATTCTCCATATATTTGACCAAAAATTCCCAATGAACCTGGAATCCCTGTCACTAACAATAGAAGTTGGAAATCCAAAATGAACCCAAACGTTTTGAAAATAAAGTTTAGCAGTAATGGTTTTCTTACATGCCATTAGTATACACATTTTACTGAATCTATCCACAACTCCATAAATATAATCATGTTGCTTTCTTGACATAGGTAGACCTCCAACAAAGTCCATGGAGACACTCTCCCATGGCCTTGATGGTACCGGTAGTGGTGTGTACAATCCAAGCCTCCTATTACTAGGCTTACTTGTTGCACACATAGAACAACCTCTTATAAAATGTGACACACTATCTACCATGTGAGGCCAATAACAATACCTCTGTAGATGCGCCAATGTTTTCCTTACCCCAAAGTGTCCAACAATAAGAGAAGAATGAGCTTATTTCATGACACTTAGCCTCTCTCCTTGTGGAATACATAGCTTGCCCAAATGAAACAGAAAATTTTTATGCATGTGATAATATTTTTCTTCAACTTGATTCCCTTCACTCAAACTAGCATACATATCTTGAAAACCAATGTCATGTGCATATTGTTGTATGTAACTCTCATGTACAACAAAATCATTTTTGAGTAAAGTAGAAGCACTAATGATTGGTCTCGAAATCATATCTACAAATTTATTGAAAATACCTTTCTTGTACCTTATAACCAAGTGAAACTATTGAATAAATCACATCCACCTGAAATTTCTTGATTGCTGCAATTTTGTTTGTGACTGCAAGTACTATAATGGTTGGTGATCGGTATGTACAATAGTCTCTTTACCCATCAAGTAGTGTTTCCACTTCTTAAAACTTTGTACCAACTCATATAGTTTTTTTTAATATGTAGGATAAATAGTCACAGCACCAATAAAATTTTCAGAATGAAAGGCAATGGGCTTACCACGCTACAAAAGTACTGCGCCCATGGTATAATCACTAGCATCGGTTTGTATCTCGAATGGCTATCTCAAATTTGGCAATGCAAGGACTGGAGCTGAACTGATCTTGTATTTTAAAGCTCTAAAATAATTTTTTTGTTTGCCTCCCCATTGGAAGCCTTTCTTCACACTTGTCACTGCGTGCATAGGAGCTGCGATGGAAGAAAAGTTAGCAATAAACTTTCTCCAATATTGAGCTGCACCGAAGAAACTTCTTACCTCGGTTACTATTTTTTGTGTGGGCCAATTCACAATTGCCTCCACTTTAGAAGGATCAATCCTCAATTCTCCTCCTCCTACAATATGTCCCAAATAGATCAAATAAGTCTTTCCAAACTCACACTTTGACATCTTAAGAAACAATTTCTCTTTCTTCAAAATATCAAGCACTCTATTCACATGAAAGACATGATCTTCTCTTGTTCTGCTGAAAATTAAAATGTCATCTAAGTACAAAATAACAAATTCATCAAGAAATGGTCACAAAACATTATCCATAACTTGCATGAAAGTTGTTGGTGCATTACATAAACCAAAAGGCATAACTAGCCACTCAAAGAGTCCTTGTTTGGTTTTGAATGTAGTTTTCCATATATCACTTTCTGAAATTCTTACTTGATGATATCCACTTTGTAAGTCTAACTTAGTGAAAAACTTTGCTTCTTTCAGCTAATCAAGCAAATCATCTATTCTTGGGAGTGGGTAATGATTTTTTACCGTAATCTTGTTCAAAGCTCGAAAATCTACACACATGCGCCAAGTACCATCTTTATTTGGTATCAAGACTATGGGTGAGCTGCATGGCGAGGTGCTTGGCCTTATGATTCCTTTATCCAAAATATCTTTTATTTTCCCCTTTATTTCAGCGTTCTCCATTATCGACATGCAATACATGCCGATATTTGGAAGAGGACAATCTTTCTACAACTGAATCTCATGTTGAATTCCCATTTTTGGAGGCAATCCTACTAGCTCTTGAAACATCTCATGATGTCCATTAACCACATCATATAAGTCTTATTTCAACTTAGGATCATATCCCTCAAAATATTCATGATCAATATCAACTTTAGGCTTAATCATAAGAAGAACAAAATTCTTACTTGAATTTACCACCCTCTTTACCTATCCAGCATTTACCATAGCAATATTTGTCTTCTTCTGATGTGCTCTAACAATGAACTCCTTGCCATCTTTGAATAAATGATACTTTTTCTCATGGTGAGAGAAGATTGCTTTCCTGTCATACAAGTAAGTACTTCCTATTAAAATTCCATTTATGTCAAGTGGAACCACATCTAATTCAATTGTGTCAACAAAGCTTGCAATGATTGCAAACCTCAATATACATTTCTTTGAAACCTGTAGATTTTCATCCTTACAAATCCAACCCAAGGGATATGGTTTTGGATGTGGTATGGTCTCTATTATTCATCAGTAATTTTTGCCATTTTCTAGATGACTAAATTCTTATCCTAGATTTCTAAAAACAAAATTCATGAATATTGTGAGTTTTAGAAATCTCACTGCCTTCATTATCCTTAAGAAAAAAATTTTACTATTTCATTACTTTTCCATTCCCTGATTAGACTACCACTCCTAGAAGATCCCTCATGGACTTATGACACTCATCTCTGTCCCATTTTCACACCCATAACCCCAATACTCTATTTTTCTTATGCTTAACCCTTCCACTTTCCATCTAGGATTGCCAAACAACCTACCGTTTCCCATGTTCATCAAATTCCTCAAGCATTGATGGTCTCAAAACTATCTCTGTAGACTCTTTAGATAAATCAAGTACATTGGATTTTGGATCTTCAATACATCAAATTGTCAAGAACTTTGTTTTTCATACTTAAAGACCCTAAGCCAAGCTTTCAGTCAAACAGCCTCTCACTAGCTCACTAGGGTTTCATAGGTTGTAGGGTTAATCTTGGTGTTCTTAAATCATTGTTTTTAATGACTAAGAGCTGAAATCAAATGTGAAAGAAGGGCAGCACCTGTTTTCCCAAATCAGATCAAGAAAGGTCTTGAAGAAAGGTCACCTTATCAAGTTCAAGTTTTGCAAAGGTAAATTGTTCATTTTGACATTTCTGCAGGACTGTCAAGGTGGATATCAGCAGGAAAAATTAGGTACGGTAAGAGGCCAGCTCCTCACTAAAGGACATCCAAAGAAAATAAGGAGGAAGCAGGCTATGTTCAAGGAAAATTAGGGTTTCTAGGGCTGATTGGACTAGCAGTATGCCAAGCAAAGATCAGAGTAGAAAACCACAAGGACAGAGGCACATCAACACAACCAAGCATGAATTGAAGATTTTTAGAAACTATAAATGAAGAAGGGAAATAGGTGAGGTGAACTGGATAGAAATGAATGAAATTGAAAGGGCTATAGAGAAATTAGAAGAAAACACTAATGATTTTTCTCTAACAGTTCTAAAACCTAAGGTTTTGGAAAGATAGGCAAAGTAGGTGAAATGAAGATGAGGAGCCTCCATAATGACAGCAGGTAGAAGGTTTTAAGGGGTTGTTGAAGGTGACTTCTAGGTTTTTCCAAGGTAACAATGCTTCACTACCTCAAAGGGAAAAAATGCAAAGAGTATCAGTGTGAGGGAGATCAAGCCTTCAAGTACAGTCAAGTTCCCCCAAATGGTCAAAGGAATAAAGGCATAGGTTTGAGTTAGAAGGTGAAAAATCAACATGATCATGAGGTTGTTGCTGTGTGAAAAAAGTTGTCAAACTCCAAGAATGACAAAGGGGACAAAAATCAGTGTGTCATGGCACCTGCAACAAATCATAAGTGGCCAAAGAGAGTTAGCATACAGGATGGTGAAAGTTGTGATGCTTGTCAAAGACGGACTTAGCATGCCTAAGGATCAAGTGAGGAAGATGAAAAACAGGTTTCTCAGTCACCCATTAAGCAAAGGGAAGTTTGATCTCCAAGGCAAGGACAGAGAGGTCTTAAAGAGGCTACCACCATTGTAAGTGCTTAAGGTTGTTAAAAAATTTTAAGCATGTCCCAAAGGATCAGAGGAAAAGATTTATTTCAAGGTTTTCATGGCACTCATTCACTGAAAAGTGATTGGAAGGCATGGACAAGCCAAAACATAGTGAATCATATGACTCAAACAGCCATCTGCAAAACAAGTTCTAAAAGCATCAATGGGTTAAGAGAAATCAAAATTCACCATGTCAGCTACCTAAAGAGCAAAAAATAAAATGATCAGGAGGGAAAAGGCACCATTTTTATGTTTTTAAGTCACCCACTGCAGAAAATTAAAATAATATCAGTGAAATGACAAAAAGGTTAAAAAAACATTAAAAAGTAGGTTTGGAAAAGATAAATTTGTTTTCCTAAAGGCTATAAAGGGTCAATTTACTTATCACTTAGCTCATTATGCATTTGAGGAGAGAAAAAACCCTTCAAGGAAGAAATTTCTGAGCTTCACTAAAAAATTTGGGCAAGGTTATCAGCGCTACGCCCAGGACCCGATGATGCGCGAATAAAGGTTCCCACAGTTCATTTTTTGCACTGCACTGCATGTATAGCTTCATGCACTGCACGTACAGCCCGGCACTGTGCCCAGGAAGACCCAACTCACCCAGGGGCTTGGCATTGCGCTCAGAGGCCGACCCGATAGGCCCGACAATGCGCGTAGAGGCCTAACTCGCCCAGTTTCTGCCCGACGTTGCGCACATGGGACCCGACTCACCCAGATTCTGCCAGGCGCTATTATTATGCTAAAAACCCTCCAAACTGCAGAAAAGTGCCAAAAAATCAAGGGAGCACCCTTCAAATTGCCTTAAAGAGCCTGCAAATGAGTCAAAGGTGGTAAGTGGACATTTTTCCTCATCCTCCAGGTGTTTTTGTGTTTTGATGATTAAGGGAAAATTATCAAACCTTAGTGCCTAAAAAAACCCTAAGTCTTCATAATTAACACTCTCCTTTGACCTTCGAGCTAAATCATCAGTTAGGGGAGGTGTCAATGAGGGTTATAACAGTCAGTTCAAGTTAAAGCCCTCATTAAGTTCAAATAAAATCATTCATAAACCCATCTCCCTATCACTCATTTTCAAAAGCTTCCCGCATCATCATTTCATTTCACTCCTCATGTCCAAGTTTTATAAGCAGACCCAATTTTGTCTAAAAGCCACACCAGTCACCATGTGAGGAGAAGAAAGGAGTGATAATAGTGAAGGAGTTCAGGTTCCTATAAGGACAAAGCACAAGGGAGGGAAGGTCAATATATTTGAACCCCATAGCATAGTGGATATTAATTCATCTCCCATGATTCTCACATGCTTTCAGAATGTGAGGTGTTTTCAATTTTGTGAGAAACTCAGACAAGTGCAAAATCACCCAAATCTTACAAGGTTGTTTGTCCTCAACCTACACAACAAACAGGTAATTCTTGTAGGGGTATACTTTGAACTATCAACAGATGCCATCTCTAATGCCTCAGGTATACCTGTTTTTGGTGAAAAGTGGTTCAAGAAAGCAAGATTAAACATGAGCTATTATGAGCCATTTGTCAAGACTAGGTACAGAGAAGGCTGCAAGGCTATTATCCCTTTCTCACACCTAAAACAGAGGTTTTCACCCTTGATGAGGGCTATCATGAAGTAATTTACCTGTGAGGGGAGGTACTCCAGACTTTATTCCTACCATCTTAGACTCGTCATGCATTTTACCAGGGTTAAAATGCTTCATTTTCCTTATTAATTGTATAGGAGTATTGACAAGATGTCTTATGTTTTCCGGAGGAGGACCTATTCCCAGCAAATGCATAGTTTATTCCACCACTCCTTGATCAAGATGGTGTTCCTACATCAACTGGAACAAAAGGGCATACCTTGGGAGGTGTTCATAGCCCATGAAGTCTTCACAAGCCCACAGCCCCATCATCAACCAAACTTGCCCTCATTATCTCATCCTCCTCCCTCTACTCCTCCATCACCTCCTACTGACCATACCTCATCCTCTACACATATATAACCTCCTCAAGTAAATCTCCCTTCCTCCCCTTCTCATGATGCATCAGATGAAGAAGGAAGTGGAAATGAAGAATCGAGTGAAAATGAGGGAGAGGATGATAATGAGTCAAACCAAAATGAAGATGAAGGAGATGATGAGTTGATCCCACAAGAGGTAGAAGACATGGAAACAGAGGAGGGTGATGATGATGAACAAAATGAAAAGAGGGTGATAGTGAAAATGAGTCAAGCTAAAATGAGGATGAGGGAAATGGTGAGTTAAGCCAACAAGAGGCAGTGAACATGGAGACAGAGCAGGGTAATGACAGTGAAGAAAATGAAAGGGATGACACTGAAAATGAATTGAGCAGTGATGAAGAGGGCAGCCAAGATGAAGATGAAAACAGTGAGGAAAGTGCAAAGGCTAAAGGCAACAGTGACACCCAAGAAGCAAGCCTCAGCGATGGACAAGACATCAAAGAGGAAAACAATCATGAAAGTCATGACAGTCATGAAGACAGTGAAAACAGTGGAGAGAGTGATAATGAAAATAAATACGATAGCCATGAAGAGGTAAGCATCTTTAATGAAGGACAAAATGACAATGCAGAAATCAGTGAAGAGAATGAGAGTGGTGATGATGTTGAGAACAAAAAGGACAATGATGAAGCAGAAAATATGATGACTAATGATACTAATAATGAAAATGAAGATTTTGATGATAGCAGCAAGGATCACAACCATGATAAAGACACCAACAAGACCACAATCACACCTCTTTCATTAACATATCAAAGAGGGCCAAGTCTTGTGTTTGTTGCCTCCAAAAGGAAAGGGACCATGCCATCCACCTCAGCTCAACCACTAGACAAAGGCAAACAAAAGGTGAAGAGAGGTAGGAAAGGTAAGAAGGATCTTAAACAAGGACTTGGCATCATTGACGTAGAAAGTGAAAATGAAGACAAGGAGAGGGCCAATAGCATACTACTTCAAAGCAAGAATGTAGAGATTAAAGACCTACAAAGGAGCCTTGGCATGGCACAATACATCATCAACTATTACAAGGATGAGCAAAAACATATGAAGAAGATGAAAAGAGACCTTGGCCTATACAAAAAGATGGCCAAACACTATGCCTTGAAAAACAAGCTCACTAGTGCCAAGCTCAAAGAGGCCCTCATTGAAATTCAAGCACTAAAAGGAGGAAAATACCAAGAAAACCTCGGATTATTGGCTCAAGCTTCTCTACAGGTCTCCCAAACCCCATTAAGGATACATATACCATATTTAAATAAATTTTGACAAATTTTGGTTTTTTGTGAATTTGGAGGCCTATAAGCGCAGCACCCCTGGCGCTACGCTTTTTCATTAGACATCCTCAAAGGGATAACTTTACATTTTTGGATTTATCATGCCTACTACACTATGCTTACCAAATTTTAGAGCATTTGGAGCATTTTTGACCCCTTAAAAGGTAAAAAAACACCTCATTTTTCACCTTTCAGCCTCATTTTCAGGCTTGGCGTTGCGCTTATAGCAGTTTTGGGAATTTGGCTTTTTGGACAGGTTACAAGAGCTCAATCATAAAACCAAAGGTATATTTGGAAATCAGACTCAGCCAACTTTCCAACGAGCCATCACGAAGAAATTTTTGACATCAGGAAGGTCACCAAAACTTGGCTGCAAGTGGACCTATTTTCTACCCGGGAAGGTGTTGTGCGTTTAGACCAAACTGTGTGTTTTTGGCCAAAATTCAACAAAAAACACTCATTTAAAGAAAAATGATATTTTAATATTTTTTGAGGAAAATCACTCTAAAATTAGGTGCTAGGAGTTATTTTGGTATTTATTTCATGAGATATTTTGTGCCTTGGGCCTTGCATTGTCTCTTAGGCATAAATGACATTTATGACTATTTTTGACATTTTCAAACCCTAGTTAGGGTTTTTGCCCTCCTTTGCTAAATAAATATAGCATGAGGGCTTCATTGTAAAAGTTTACATTTGATGACTCTTTGGAGAAATACATAGTTTTTTTGGATATTGGAGAAGAAATTAGTGTTGTGGAGTTTCTGGATGGCTTGCGTTGATTGATGATGGAGAAGGCTGCTTGCAGGATCCCTGAGCTTGGTTAATGGTAATGTGCTTCTATTCAGTTATTGTTTTCTGATGTATCATTATGTTTCATCCTTCTTTATTGTAGTAGGACAAAACTTTTAGACTAAGAAATTTTTTCAAAGGCAGCTTAGCTCTGTTTGTTATTCACTGCCTCTATGTTTTCGTCTACTATGCCTTTTTAGAGAATTCTTAATTTCTCTCTGGACCCCCCAAGCTTGTTTATTTCATGAATGGTTTAATACAGTAGGTATCAAAGATGATTTATGGTTAGCTCTTCTTGTTTGATGTCTCTAAACATTGTTCTTGAGGTCTCTCTCCAAATTACCATTGATTAGGTTTGCCAAAGAGGCTATGTTTCGATCATACCCTTGTCCATGCTTGAATAATTGTTTTGGAGATCTTCATAGTTGTGATAAATGATGTTTAGGCATTCTCTCTTCTTTGATTAAAGTCGTATATGTATCTTGAATGTTTTCTAACTTTGAAGGTTAAATCACTAGAAGTTAAATGAGTTTCTCGCCTTCTATATTTCATTGGATTGTATGCCTGAAATGCTTATTTTCTTAAGTTGAATCAAAGAGTTATTGGTGTGCCATGTCTATTGATTTCTTCTTCATGCTAAATAGTGTTGAGGTCTTTCCTTGTTTTAAGTACATGATAAAGTATTCTTAATTTCCCTTTTTCCTACTTTTTTCACAAACTTGATGTTAATTTCATTTCACAAAAAACTTGAGAATCCATCTGACCAATGCTAGATTTGCCCTGTGATTCACCCTGATTTAATATTGAAACTTTCTATGACTTTTATTGACTCCATAGCCCAATGACTTGAATATTTCCTCACTCTATCTATTCTTCTTGATCATCTTACCCAACCAAAACAAACAAACAAACCCTACACTTAACAACTAGCCTAAAATCAAACCCTAAAAGAAAACAAGTTCACATCCTTTGCACAAATAGAGAGAGCCCTCTCTAAGTCCAGGAAGGCTAGGTCCTAGAAGTCCAAAGACTGTTCTGATGTTACCCTGTGCATTTGATCTCACCAATCTAACAAATCATGGGAACCTAACAGTCTCAAGGTTAAGTTTCTTGACCAAATTTTCAGATATTAAGTTTGCTTGTGACCCACTGTCAAACAGTGTGTCAATATTGGTATGCTTGGATATGACTATCACATGAAACAGTTATATTCTTTCTTCTTCATTTGGAGTGTTTATGTGACAGTTTGATGTAATGGTAATGGGTTTAGTTTCAATATCTTTTCCCTTCATGTTCTTCATTCCCACAGCTATAATTTTATATTCATCAACTGAATCAAATCCTAAATCATGTTGAGTTGTAGCAGCAGTTTTCTATTCCCTTTGTTATTGGGTTTATTTGGCCTCAATTCAGGATGTAATTTCCAACAATGAGTTTCATCATGGCCTTCTTTTGAACAATGTTTACAAACCACTTTTTCTCCCTCTTTCTTAACAGATGCATTCTATTTTTTCTACCTTTTGAGGTCTTTTCCTTGGCTTTACCCTTAAAATGTTTCTTTCTACCCTCTTTAGAAACGTTCTTCCCTCTAGCTTCTAGATTTCTGGCCTGAACACAAACTTCATCTAGACTGGTGGGGTTAAACATGAGAATAGTATGTTTTAAGTAGTTATGTAAGCCTCCTACGTACTTTAGCAAAGTGTCTTGGCTTTGAAAATCCACCCCTAATAAGAGAGCTCTTCTCCTAAATTCTTGGGTGTATTCTTGCACATTTTGTCCCTTTAATTGCCTAAAGTTCTGCCAGTTCATGATGGTTTTGTACATATGAGCTAATGGATAAAACATTTGTTTAATAGCAGTAATGAAATCTGACCATGATAGAATAATCTTACCATGTTTCTTGATTTCCTCCTTTGTCTTGGCTTCCCACCAAACAAGTGTTGCATCTTCCATTCTAAATGAAACTAATTGAATTTTGGTATCATCATCTTGAAGGTTCTGTATTCTCAAATAGACCTCCAATTGCCTAATCCAATTATCTAGCTTTTCTGCATTTACTTCACCACTAAAAATTGGCAATTCAAACTTAACATCAAGTTTTTAAAAAGGATTTTTACCAGTGCTATTAGACTTATGTGGCTGATGTACTGAAGAAGAAGTAGAGGATGATGATGATGATGATGAAGATGAGGGTGAAGATGGTGGCTTTCCATTTCCTCTATTTCCTCCATTTCCCTTCTTTGACTTATCTTCATCATGTTGACCTCCTGAAGATCCTTGTCATTCCTTGTGAAGTTTAGTTCCTTCTCCTTCTAGTCTCTCATTACTTTCTTGATAAAGGATTCTAACCATCTCAGTCATGTCAAGAAATGATTTCCTGAACACTCTTTCTTCCTCCTTGGGATCAACTTCTTCATTGATTTCGCCTTCCTCGTGAGGCATGCTTAATGGAGCTTCTGCTTCTTTATGAGGTGAACTAGGTCGTGGAGATTGTGGCAATATTGCTCTCCTTTGCATTGGTTCTTTTTGAGACCCTTATGCTTCCACAAATTTTCCTTCTTCTCTTTTGAGCTTGAGCCTTATAGGCATATAAAACTTGCAAACAGTTAAACAATTATTTGCACTAAACAACACCAGAGAATAAAATCTAGCTTTGATACCAACCTAATCTGAAATGATTGTATTAGTTTTGTTGTGCTAAGTGTATTTTCAGTTTAAAAACATGTGCATAATCAGTTCATTAGTTTGCATAAGGATTGAGGTATTTTTCCATGAATTTTAGATTATTTTTAGTGAATGAGAAGCATAAAACAAGCTTAAATAGCACTAAACAGTAGTGTAAAACAAAGAAATAGGTCACCACATGAAATTTACACAGCAGGCATGATGAAGTAGTTCACCCCTCCTGGTCTACATCTGTTGGTCCAGCTCCCAATGGCATGTCCATGTTTCATTATGCTCAAAATTTTGCTATTACATGTAGTTATAGTGCTCTAATGGCTGTTTTCTCTACACCAATGGCTCCAAAATACTCCAATTAGTCAAAAAATGACTCTTCATTCACTCAGAATGGTCAAAAATTGGGCCTCCTACATTTTTTCCCAGTTTCACCTAGAAAATCTCCACTAAAAGTGGAGAACTCCACTTAACAGGAGTTAAAAAGGGAAATCCCACCATTTTACGCACACCCTCTAACCTTCCCGCTATTTAAACTGTTGCATTAAATGTGCGGTTGGGGGTGGCCACATGTGCACCCCCAAAACCGTGGTTACATATCCGTCGGATAGGCGGAACCCACGCAATAAACTGTGGTTTGAAAATTGAACTGTGGGTTGAGTTGTAGTTGGTTAGCACTAACCACGTTGTTACACCATTTTTTGGTCAGCTAACCCATTATCGTTAGATGAACCCAAGTACACCATGTAAGACTAATTTTACCCCAAGTAAAATCTCTTTCACCACATTCATTTACATTTCTTGGTCATATTTAACCCAAAAGAAGGTAATCAATTAGATAAATCATTATTTATTTAATTATTTCCTAAGAATAAGTTATTTAAATCATTATTTAAATACTATTCCTAGTTAAATTTGACTAAATCATTTTTAAATAATTAAATAAACCATTATTTATTTAATTATATTCCCTTCATTTCCCTTAAATAATAAATAAACCATTTATTTATTTATTATTTATAAATAAAGGAATTGACCCAAGTCAAAAACCCTTTTCCCTCCAACAAATATAATAAAATATTCCTAAAGGGTGATTCTAGAATGTGATTAATAATATTTTATTCATGCACCAAGTTTTAGAACACCCCAATATTTTGTTATAAATAGAAGGGTTTTCTCCATTCATTAGTCACCTCCATTGCATTAGATCACACTAGATCTACTCTTGGTCACCATTTCCATTTGTTTGCATTTTGAACTCCCATTGAGTTCCATGTTTGTTAGGGTTTTCCACATTAACCAAAGAGAGGAATTTTAGATCTGAAACACCGAGGACTTCCAAGAACCCATCCCACTGAGGAGAACTAGAAAACACCTTTCTTGTTTTCCTCTCAGGTGCCCCATTCTTTAATATAATATAAGATTCTTTTTATACATTGTTCTTGTCTTGTTCATTGGATGTATGGAGCTATTTTATATCTTATCTGCTTAATATCTTTTATGCTTAGATCTAATTTTATGTAGCAAACTTAAGGATATTTTGCAGCCATACTTGATGTTAGGGCTACTTGATATGCATAGCTAAAGTGATATTTTACGACGAAAGAATCATACTAACAATTGGCGACTCCACACGGGTTTTCTTTTGCGACCACTGTCGTTTTCTATATTCCTGCATATCCAGCTGTTTCAGACCCTAGGGTTTGGGTTTCTCTTCCATTTTTTATTTTTCCTATTTTTTCCCATTTTTATGCTAGTTTTCCCCTCTAAAACCCTCAAACATTCCAATTTTTAACTTTCGTGTGTCTCTGGCCTTTTTGCGCAGGTGACCGACATCAGCCGCTGCTGAGACGACAAAATTTTCTGAAATCTGCCGCCGCCAGACCCGGATCTGCAGGTCACACTTATCGGCCCAAAAAGTGCGACCTGACCTTGAGGCCGCACTTTTCTACCCTAAATCTGTGACCTGGCCTGAAAACAGGCCCAAATCTGCAACCTGCAATTTTTTCTGCAATCTGCCAGCACTTTTTCTGGGTTTCACTAAAGCTTCTGTCAGGGTTTTCCAGCCTATGTCTCCACCTGTTCAGACCTGTTGCTGATCGATTTCACTCACCTAAGTGGGACTCTTGCCCCTTAGGGCTTTAGTTCCCTCCACTTTTTGTGGGAGAGTTTGTTGTTGTTTTCAGACATCTGAATTTCCAGAAGTTTCAGCCTTATTCCAGATCTGATACCTCCTGTTCAGATCCTCACAGGTCAGCTTTTCTTCCCTTTTTATACACTGCCTTTCGCGGGCCACCTCTTTGGCCCCCCTCTTTTTAGTTGATCTCCTATTTTCTAGCAGCAACCTTGCCCCTGCCTCTTTGCTGCTTTCTGCACCACTTTCCAGCAGATTTCTCCATTAGATCCAAGTCCCTTCGGACCTTAGATCTATTGATCTCTTGTTAGCGTGCTCTGCCCCTACTAGACTAGTTTTGAGAGACCCACCTTCTTGGGTTCAATTGCTGCCTTTTTAGTTGTTCATTTTCTGTTCTTTCAATCTTATTTACTACAGATTTCTTTTCCATTACGCAGCGCACTTTTTCTTTTACTCTCAAAACGTCTGGGTTTAATCAATTAAAATTAACGCACGCCACACACTGACCCTAAGTGAAGAAGAGCCTAGTTAACATCGTCTGGCAAAGACTCTAAAATTAATCGACACTGCACCTCCTTTCCCTTGTCGCGTCTTGCTTTTGCACCTTGCTGCCCTTGTCGGTATTTCTTCTTCCCGTCATCATTTCGCCTCCAAGGCGTTTATCCCGGCGACTTCTTGGACTTTCACCCTCAGTTTCTGGTTGGTCGACTTCCTCCTTCCCGTCGTCATCGAGTAAGTCCTCCCCCGATTCTGCACTCCGACTCTTCCTCTGATTGTTCAGGTTCTCCCCATCCTTCTGGTTCTCCCCCCTTTACCTCCACCATGTCTAGTTCTGGACCTAGCCCTAACCCCAGTTCTACTCCTGGGTCTGCTTCCAGTGGAACTACTACGGGACCTACCTCGACTGCCCCATTACTTCCGTATATGTCCGGCCTCAGTCTCCCCGACTTCAATCATCTTATCAATGATCCTATCCGCCATGATGTCAGTTGGCCTGCTATGCCAACCAAGCTCCCCTCCGACATTCCCAAGTTCGAAGGCCTTGTTATTGAAGATCCCTCCAATCATATCCGATCTTTCCACATGTGGTGCTCCTCTAATTCCATCACCAATGACTCCATTCATCTTCGTTTATTCCAACACACCCTTACTGGCGAAGCATCCAAATCGTATGTTGATCAAGCCACCTCTTCCCATACCACTTTTGCAGCCATTGCCCAAGCCTTTTTGTCTTATTTCCAGCTCCCTCTCCGATACGACATTGGCACTGAACTATTGACCTCCTTTCATCAATCCTCTTCAACGCATCTCTCTGCTCATGTCCAGGAGTGGCGACGACGACGAAGCTTATGTCGTGCTCCCCCCTTTGAAGAACGTGTTTACATGGATTGGTTCCTTCGCTCTCTCTTACCTCCCATTGGAAAATATGTCGCCTCCCATTTCCCCCAAACTGAAGAAGTCGCCCTTCAAATCGCCTTAAAATATGACCTTATATATGCCCAGTCTGGTTATGTTTATATTGTCCTTCCTGATCTCCCCAAGCCCGGGGGCACTAACGCCTCTAGGACCTCTCACTCTATCGACAGTATCATCGGAGCCATGTCTCATACCTCTGCTCCACCTCTTATGCCCTATGGTTTTCCTCCCAGCGGGGCCAGCACCTCCAGCACCTTTTCCCATCCTGGTAACATGTATACAGGCTTTGGAATGCCTCCTCATTTTTCCCACTCTCCTGCTTACCTCAATGTTTCCCATTCCCGCCCTTACCCTTATCCGCCGCCTGGTGTCCCAGCTCCTCCAGTATTTGGACCTCTCGCTCCCTTGCCTCCTCCACCCCCACAGCTGCACTTACTTCCCCCTCCAGGGCACGTATTTGCGCAACACGGTGCGACTACTCCTCCTCCTTCTAAACGGCAGAGGAGAGGCAATCCATCTTCCCCTGGTAATCTTGGACCCAGTCCTTCTAGTATTGACCCTACCACTGCTACCTAGCCCCAGGGCTCCCAACCCAAGCAGGACAGGCCACTTCGCACAAATAAAACCTGTTCATGTTGCGGTGTTTTCGGTCACTACATTCACGATTGTCCCCTCTTACCACCGATAAGACAGATGTGGGAGTCTCGGGCCACCATTCGGGGACAACATTCCTCTCCCCCTGTCCCCCCCATTACTTCTACCTCTCAGCCCACTGTGTTTACCGATCTTTTCCCTCAACAAGGATTTGTGGCTACTCAATCCCCTCATGCCCCGGCATCCACTCAACCTTCTCCTTTTGGTTCTTCCAATTACCAGATTCTTATGATGTCCTCTGACCAACCTCTCACTGTTGACCTTAACCTTCAAACTCAATCTCGTCAATACTCCCCGCCTCCCGTACCTTCTGTCTCCGAGTCCCCATCCTCAACTTCTACAGAGCCTCTATCGACACCCAATGGTCCCTTACAACTCCCTCCACCCAAAGTTGAGGTTCACTCAAAAATTCATAAGGGTCCATTCGCTGAAATGCTACCTCTGGTCGGGCTGCCCATTCTTACAGCATAGTAGATGATCTGGCGCAATCTCCAGCTGCCATTTCAACACTGGAACTCCTCCAGTCGTGTCCGTCTCAAAATAAAGCTCTACTATCTGTCGTGGGTGCTGTAAATCCTTCTGATGACCTATTAATTGTTTTCGACGCCTGTCAGTCTGACCATCCCCCTCTTCCTCCTTCAGTTGCTTTCCAAATCCCAATCAAAATCTGAAATTCCAATGTCGCTCGATGTATTATTGATGAGGGGGAATCTACCTGTGTAATGTCCGCTTCGGTTTGGAAAAAACTCGGATCCCCTGAGTTGGCCCCTTCCACCATCACCCTCCGTGCATGGGATGGCCATGCCTCCCAACCCATTGGTCTTTTTCGTAACTGCCCTTTCACCCTTGCCGGTAAGACTGTCTATGTCGACGTTGAAGTTATTGATGCCCCTCTCGACTACAACATCCTTTTGGGGCATAGTTACACCTATGCCATGTCTGACGTCCCATCCGCTGTCCACCGCAAGATGTTTTTCCCTCATAATGGCAAGATCGTCACCATTTACCAGTTGTCGTATCATGAACCTAAATCTCAGACCTCACCTGAGTCCACCATTTCTACTGTCACCAATAAGCAAACTGTCGATTCTTTGACCAGTGTCTCCCCTGGCATCTACAAAGACTCCTCTTTGCTTGGCACCTTCCCCGGTCCCCCCCCCTCCTCCTATCTCTGATCCTAGCTCGGTGAATGTTTGCATGATGCAATCATCTCGGGTTGCCCTCCCGCAACCTGCTCCGGCTAGTCAGCAACCCTCACCTCATCCGACTCACCCTACGCCTCACCCTTCTCCTCAGCTGTTTCCAACTCTCCCACCGGGTCCTTCACCTCCCCCTCACACCCGGAACCTCCTTATCCTCCCGCCTCGGTTCCCTCCAGTCTCCCCCATTTAGGAACCATCCCTCCTGGCCATTACTTTGCCAGTCAAATCCCTTTCCTTGGCCCTCCCCGTGGAATCTATTCGATTCCTATCATGGCCACCCTTTCTCTACCTAATTTAACTTTGGGCATACCAGTATGGTATCTTACTCCTCCAACCGAAACCCCTCCCGGCCACCCGAAACCATACATTGCTATGACACCAGTTCAACCGATTCTCGTTGCTCCTCCCACCGCTACGGTACCTCTAGCCCCGTCGCACGACCCTCCTCATGCTGAGACTGCTACGGGTAAGAAAAGAAAAACTCGCAGGGGGGCATCCCAAGATAAAGTCACCGCTCCCGATCCTACTCCCCCTCCACCCACAAATCCTTGCGCTTTGTGTGATGTTATCGGTCACACCACCCATACTTGTCCTGAGTTGCCCCGTCTCCAACCCATGGTCAAAGTCGCGTTCCCTGAATCGTCAGCCCCGGAAACCTCTATTTCCTCCGCCCCCATACCCAAGAACCCAAAGGCCCTTCGCACCAACAAACCCTGCGCTTTATGTGGTGTCCATGGCCATTATTCTCACCATTTTCCTCATCTCACGCATTACCGCGCCTCTTTAGAGGTCATTCGCGAGTATGAAGTGGAACAGAATCAATCTGCCTCGCCCATCCTTGCTCAGTATGCGTTGAGCTTACTCGAGGATCCTCCAGCCACCATTGACATCCCTCCCCCTGATGTTGAGATGTCCGAATCTGATGCTCCTCTCTTGTACCTATCATCATCTGCCCAACCCTCGGAGAACATCCCCTCCATATCCACTCCGCCTTTTTCCTCTGATCCCCCTTCAGCGCCATTCTTGGGCTCTTCATGTTTTGACCATGTTTTTACTTTCTCTTCTGTCATCTCCCCTGATGACCCATTTCTGCACCTTTCCTCCATGAACGATGATCTCAGTAGCTTTGCAGCCTCTTACGGTTTCCACCACCTTCCCCTCTCTTCATCTAAACCCAATACTCCCATCTGTCTCTATGATGTACGTCACAACACAAGTCCTCGATCTTCCTCACTTCTCTTATCTTGTGATGTTGTTCCCTCGACCCTCTCGTCCACTCATTACATTGGTTACGCCGATGGCGCAAGTCGGTATTCCCGAAACCTTGCCTCAGCCGCCTGGGCCATCTTTACCCCTATGCATACCCTTGTTCTGGCAAATGGGGTCTGCATTGGCACCGCCACCAATAACTAGGCCGAGTATGATGTCGTTCGTGGTCTCTTAGCTGACGCTCTCTCCCATCGCATCCTCCATCTGCAAGTTTATTTAGATTCCCTGCTTATTGTCTTACAACTTAATGGCTACCGTGTGCATAATCCTATCCTGTTTAGACAATATTTACGGGTGAGACTTTTTATACGGGAATTTAGATTTATTTCATTCAACCACATCCCTATAAGTCACAATCACTACGTAGATCAGATCGCAAACCATGTTCTAGACTGGCATTTATCACACATAAGACAATAGCATCCACCAAATCCACAGAAAACTCATATATATATAACATGTATTTTAAAGTCCATATACTTTGAAACATATGACATACCCATAGCATGTTACAAAAACCACTACTACAAAAATGGGGGCACCACTTGCCCCTACATCACTACTAGGGGGCACCACCTGCCCCACACCTAGTCACTCTCCGGAGGATCCCGTGCCAACGGCTCTGCTCCCGCAGCTCGTAAATCACGCACCGTCTGCCCGGCCATCGCCATGCGTCGCATGATCCCTCGCCATTCCGAGGGGAGCCCAATACATAGCTCTATGTATCGGTTGTCTAAATCCTGCCATCCACGCTCCGACACACCGGTCAGTAGCCCCTCACATCTACGACGGAGGTCCTCCACCAGTGCGGCCATCTCTTCATTCTATCCTGTCCTCGATCCACTTGTGCCTGTAGCACCTGCTACTGCTGGTTGTCCCATATATCTAGCCGGTTTCACCGGAGCTATATCTGCATCCCAAAAAATATAAGGATCAGTACCATGAATACTAGTCACAAACTATAAAAAGGAACATAATAGATTAGTTGCTTGTCACTTACCATCCGGTCCCCATACTCGACCAGGTGGCAGTGGCAAGTCCGGATCTCCCCAATAACTCATCCCACTATAGGGATAGTCGTATATGTATAACGGCATCTGGTCCCAATGGGAAAATAACTCTGGTCGAAACACCCTCCCGACCTCCCCTCCTCCTCCTCTACTCAGTATTCGTCCCCATCGATGCATCTGGGGCTCTCTCGGGCCCCCATCAGGCAACTGTATACGAGGTCGTAAGGTCGGGATCTTCTCAAAGAAGAAAGAGCACAATACTGTCCCATATGCACAATCATGATTCACTTGCCGCTTACATAACGACAACTGTCGTTTCAGCGACACCAACATCATCTAGGCCCACACATAGTAGGTCCCACCCAACACACTCTCTACAATCATCATCTGCCCTCCAGTGATGTGATGGAGCGCCTGACTGCCCAAGATCCGCAACACTACTACGGCCACTACCCGGGTCTCCAACCTCTCTAGATCCCCAATGGATATCCGAGTCCCCTTGACTCGGACACTCGGTCGACAATGTCGCTCAACAAACTCCATAATGTTACGCCCCCATGGTAACACTGGCTGCGTATTTCCCACCATCCCCAACGGTGGGAGACCAGTCAAGAAATACAAATCTTGGACCGTCAACTCGGTCCTGTGCCCCTACACTACAAACGCCTCATGATCCGGATCCCAATAACTGATAATCCGGGCCAACAAGGGCTCTCCAGCCCTCATCAAAGGGTTCTCCACAAATTTCAGAACCCCATGTCTAGCCAGTGCATGACGGACACCCTGATTCGCCTGGATCTCCGTCCGTAGTGTACCTAAGTCTCTCTCTCTCCAGTTTATTCGTATATCTGCCATATCTGCACAAAAACATCATTTTTGTCAGCCTCCAGATCAACATAACTGAATTATCTTACACCACAATAGAATTTCAGCCCATAACAGCACTAAAACCTCCCACACCCAGGAGGTCGCACTTTTTGGGCCAAACCTGGGCCAAGTCGCACTTTTCAGGCCAAAACCTGCGTCCCAGGTCACATATTTTGCCCCAAAAAGTGCGACCCGACCGTAATGAGGAAGTAGGGGCAGTTTCTAGAATTTAAAACCCTAATCTGCAACTTCAATCCATGAAAAACAAAGCTTAGGATTAGGCCTCTTACCTACAACTGACGGATTGCAATTCCAACAGTCGGTTTGTCCGCTATGATCACCGCAAGATTTAGGGCCTTCTCTCCTCTCCACATTCACCACAGCTACACAAGCAAATGAATGATTTTGGAGGGAAAACGCCCTATTAGAAGAAAACCCATGTTTTTTCTTTCGCCCGCTGCGACCAAACCATAGCCCCGTTTGACACACCATCCGCACCATTGGAAAGCTCTCACCGAGAACTCAAATGGGTATCTATCAGTTTTTTATGTTCTGATACTTCACCAGGACACATTTTGTCCATGAAGGCCCTTTTCATCTCTCCTCCAAATCGAATTTCTTCACTTACAACACTTGTACCTAGGGGCACCACTTTGCCTCCTTACTTGTCTTTGTTCTTGTTGATTTTCGTCATGAGATACCCTCTTGTACTCATGTTTTTATGGTTCCCCATCAAACCGTTACTGTGTGGCAGCACCATCGAGTCGCCCTTGTTTAGAGCATCCGAGTTGAGTCATCATCAGTCATGGAGTCTATCTTGTGCCCCTTTTTATCCCGCTATAGTCCTCCATCCTTCATTGCTTGGTCCCTCCCTCGTGTTGCACAGTATGGCCCTCAGTCCCATTGTTCCCTATCCCTCCTGATTTTGTGTTAGTCCCTACCAAGCCATCCCTGCTTTTTATGCTCTAACAAGGGAAGTCGTCCATCCGCCACTTAATATCCCTCATTTTCATCATCATTAGTGTCCGTCTGTTCATCGCTTCACTATTTTCTCTCATGCCTTAGTTGGGGTTCCCTTATTTCCCTACCCATGATGGCCCGACTTCTGTCGACATCAGCGCCTTTCATCCAGAAGTCAGGTCTAGGGGGCATTGTACCTTGGTTTGAGCTCTTTTCAGCCTGATCGTGATCTATACACTTGATGGTTCAGTGATGCAGCAGCAGCTATTGGTGATACCCGGGTATGTGTGAGATGTCTCAACCCTCAGGAGGGGGTGACCCTGAAGGTAGCCCCCCACATACCCGGATGACTTCTTCATTCCAACACTTGATGTAGCTCCTCTCATTTGATGATATCGGCCTCAGTCGCTTGTAGCACCTCTTCGATTTGCACGTGTCGGTCCGATTTCACGAGCCCTTCCCCGTGTGTAGGGAGCATTTGGTTGTATTAATATCTCATGTACCACCATATTATTGTATAAGTCCTGACGATTATTCCAGGCATCGCATGTATGTGGGATTCATCATTCTTGATTTCTGGCTCATGATTAGGCTAGCACTGGTTTTACTATTGCGTTCCATGGTTTTCCGGGCGCCTTATTCTTTGTACTATTGTCTCGACGGGCATAGGTATGCCTCCCCCGCCGCCTTTTCACATTGGTACCACATCATACACTTGAGACTTGTTGCACCTGTAAGTCTCATCTCCTCAGGCT
Organism: Pinus albicaulis; assembly: GCA_034641835.2. Lineage (NCBI taxonomy): Eukaryota > Viridiplantae > Streptophyta > Pinopsida > Pinales > Pinaceae > Pinus > Pinus albicaulis. The sequence continues at coordinate 1,686,839,836 of CM076580.1, forward strand.
CTAGTCCTCCACCACTTTAGATTACCTTACATTCCTCTCTTTCATTTCTATCTTGTTGTTTAGTGATTCAGTTCTTACAACGTACTTCGGTCATAATATTTGCTCCTAACACTCGTACGTTGGGGGGCAATCTATTACACCATTTTTTGGTCAGCTAACCCATTATCGTTAGATGAACCCAAGTACACCATGTAAGACTAATTTTACCCCAAGTAAAATCGCTTTCACCACATTCATTTACATTTCTTGGTCATATTTAACCCAAAACAAGGTAATCAATTAAATAAATCATTATTTATTTAATTATTTCCTAAGAATAAGTTATTTAAATCATTATTTAAATATTATTCCTAGTTAAATTTGACTAAATCATTTTTAATAATTAAATAAACCATTATTTATTTAATTATATTCCCCTCATTTCCCTTAAATAATAAATAAATCATTTATTTATTTATTATTTATAAATAAAGGAATCAACCCAAGTCAAAAACCCTTTTCCCTCCAACAAATATAATAAAATATTCCTAAAGGGTGATTCTAGAATGTGATTAATAATATTTTATTCATGCACCGAGTTCTAGAACACCCCAATATTTTGTTATAAATAGAAGGGTTTTCCCCATTCATTAGTCACCTCCATTGCATTAGATTACACTAGATCTACTCTTGGTCACCATTTCCATTTGTTTTCATTTTGAACTCTCATTGAGTTCCATGTTTGTTAGGGTTTTTTTTGTGTAGATTAATCCGTCTTGCGAACAAGACCGATCTCTCTAGTACTAAAAGTAACTAGCAACAAACAGCCAATTATACTAATCTCTCTCTAAGCATACAAGATTCATAAAAATGCTATATAGGTGTAAGGCCTACCTTATGTCCAGCGCTTGCTTGATCTCGTTGAAGTCCTTCCCGTGCACTTGAAAGAACGTTCCTCGTGAATCTACAGTCACAAACAAGCAAAAAGATTACACAACACTCGTATAGACATTATTATAAACCATACTCATCATAATGATCAAGGAATTTATGAAATAAACCATAAATAGATAGTTTAATGAGAGAAATGAGTATATTTGTATTAACTTCAAATAAAGAAAACCTTTACAACCTGTGCCTTGATGTCGTGCAGGTCCTCCCGGGGTCCGAAGCAGGAATCTCTTCTAATTTGACAAGCATTGCACTCTTTGAACCAAGACGGATAGAGGTGAGTGATTTAACCTCACAGAAAGTCTTAGTTAACTGAGTCTGAATCTCAACAGCATTTAACCTCAAATATCTTAAAGCTTGAACTCCCTTTCAGGCTATCCAAGGCCTCTTTTTATAGTGGAAAAGAGGAGGTTTTCTGTTCCAAATATGAAGGGATATAATCCTCCTTCAAAGGGATTAGCTCCTTACATCAAAGGGTTAGCTCCATCAAGTGAGGGATGCATGAACCTTCTCAAAGCGTATCCATTCCCGAAAATTCCCATCTAGAATCTTCTAGAATTCATTTGAAATCAACTTTTTATCTTTACTTTCTCGCCTTTTTGAGTTTTACAGAGGTCCGCACCCATAACACAAAGAACGTGCGGTATGGTTCCGCAGGAGAGCTGAACTTTAGGTGCGGGACCGCAGGCAATGAATAGAGAAAGTGCGATACCAATGTTTAGGGGATTTTTAGGAACTTTTCTCTGATTTTGAAAGCTTGACATGAGGAACTAATATGTTAGACTTGCAAAAGGAGGAAGTATGAGTAATAATGAGCTCATACTCATAGAAAAATGTCAGGATGACAGTTTTTAGTGTAACAGTTTTCCACATTAACCAAAGAGAGGAATTTTAGATCTGAAACACTGAGGACTTCCAAGAACCCATCCCACTGAGGAGAACTGGAAAACACCTTTCTTGTTTTCCTCTCAGGTGCCCCATTCTTTAATATAATATAAGATTCTTTTTATACATTGTTCTTGTCTTGTTCATTGGATGTATGGAGTTATTTTATATCTTATCTGCTTAATATCTTTTATGCTTAGATCTAATTTTATGCAGCAAACTTAAGGATATTTTGCAGCCATACTTGATGTTAGGGCTACTTGATATGCATAGCTAAAGAGATCTTTTACGACGAAAGAATCATACTAACACACGTGGTTGGAGTTATCGTTTACATTTCCCTGTAACCATACGATAGGAACCGCTGGCAGGTTGGGACCGATGGAGGTTCACAACCCCTATGTGACATTTCATTAAACCATAAATACAACCCATGCCCTTAGGGGTTAAGTAACAAAGTGTAGGGCGGACGATAAGGCATGCTCGTGCCCAGTGAGAGGTCTCGGGGTCGATTCTTGCGAACCCAGCAAAATTTTATAATGCAGTTTCGGGGACACGTGGTGGCCTATGGGCTAGCCACGTGGTCCCCTATGATTGGCTCCTCCAAACCCATTCAAATAATAGCATTATGACACTTTTCAAATAGTGGTTAGTCTAGTGGAAAGGAATATTCTAAGGAATATTCATTTTTACTGATCGTACATCCACACACTTCGCTGACTGTGCATCCCAGTCAAACTGTTGCAATTTACCTATTTGGCATTTCGATCAAAACACGATATCTTCCTCATACGACATCGTTTTTTCGAACCGTTCAAAGCACCGAAATCAGAAAGACGAGATCTATGCAACCATATTATTTTAAACCTAATCCTATAACTTCAAATTTTTAGCAAAATTTATGAATGATCATTCACATGCCAAGAATCATAGGCACCCGGAAATAGATGTGCAACAGGGAAGGCACACTATATAGAGGTATTTTCTGATGATGAGGAGGAGGAAGAAGAGGAACCAGAAGGAGGTCACAACGCTGGGATAGTAGGAGAGGATCCACCACCACCATGATGTGAGAAACGAGCATTTTCTCCAGTTGGAGGGGCCCTTGCCTCATTGAGGGGAGTACCCTAGTTCTTGACCTTGAGAGTTAGAGGTTCCATTCTGTATCAGAGGGTATCAGTGTTGATTTATAGTGGGGCTACCCACAACTTTATTGATGCCCAACTAGTGCAGAGGAGGGCAATACCCACAGATGACTTTGATGGATTTTCAGTTTTGGTCCTAGGAGCTAGAACCATGTAGTGCATGCAGTATGTTCTGGCATTATATATCACCATGGGGACATATACTTTGACTGATCACTTCTTTGTGGTTGACATCCCTGACACCAATGTGATATTGGGTGTGTAGTGGTTGATTACTTTGTGGAAGGTCACCATAGATAAGGAGACTTTACAGATGGAGTGGATAGATAAATAGAGTGGTAAGCATTAGGTGATTAGGGGCATGCACACTTATCCCTCTCATACATCTTCCACATAGAAAACAGAGCTGGATTTGTGCAGTGGAAGAAAGGACCTAATATTCCATTCAGTTATGCAGTTGACTTTGGCCCATGATAAATTATTGTCTAGAGGCATTCTGCCTGGGAGACCACTAGACCGGGGGTTGATGGGAGATGTCTCACAACAAGTTGCACCACTCATATATCCAGGAGGGGTGAGAAACTTGGGAGGACTTGGCACAGCGTAGAGAGTCTTGGGTAGGCTCAAAGAGGAGGGAGACATTCTCCCAATATCAGTATCATCCACTCTCACCAAACATCTTCCGCTGAGAGAAGATGTTTCAGGGATGGAGGATGGCACCATCATGGTGCAAGGAGACCACTCCATGGCTTTGGAGAATCAGAAGATACTTCCACATAGGGAGTAATCTTCCACATATGGTAGAGTTTGGTGGCCACTCATGCATACATTGGCCAAACTCATAAGGTTTTGGATGGCTTATAGCTTCCCATGGAAGGCTAACCTCCAAAAACTTCAACCTTTACTTGAGCAGGAGAAGCTACGAGAGGAGCAGCAGAGGAAGGATAGCGGCATCCCGGCATATGAATTTGGCATGGGATATATCAAAGGAGAGGGCAGCAACATGATAAGTGCTTTACATTGTATATCAGTAGCGTTGTCATTATGGAGTATAGATCCTTATTGGAGATCCCAGATGTTGGTGGAATACTCCAAGGATCTCTTCTCATCCAGGATACTTAATGGTCAGTTGTGGGAGATATGCAGTGAGCGATGGGGTCATCTATTATCAGAGTAGGATCTTCTTGACTAGAGCTTCTGAGCTCAAGGAGAAGCTACTACATGCAACATATGAGGATTTTCTCTCCAGTCACACTGATTTCATGAGGGCATATCATAGTATCATGGAGGGATTCACTTGGGAAGGCTTCAAAGAGGAGGTGCACCAGCATATTAGGAGATGCATGGGTTTTTTGGAGATTTGGGAGAGGCACAACTTATTGGTAGAGTTTTCATAGCCATGTCCTTGTCCAATGGAGATGAAGGGAGGCCCATCTATGAGCCACTTTACCAACTTGCTCAAAGTATATGGTAAGGATTATGTTTTTGTGCATAATGATCTACTATATGAGTACTTGCATTCCTTTACCATTCATGTATAGCTCATTGCTCCAAGAGGGGGCACTCTTTCTTATAGACTTCAGGGTCTACTTGGGGCCATAAGCAGTGATGAGGATAGCTGCTCCTTAGGAGATTTTGGGGAGATGGTACCTTATTCAGGGTGTGCTCAGTTGACACCACACATCATTCACCCTCTCCAGGTATGTGATAGGATTGTGGCAACAAGCAAGTGGTTAGGGAACCACTTATCATACCATATTCTGAGGCATTCAGGAGACATACTATGTTCGTTCCACTTTTGGGACTATGATCCTCCTCCGGTATTTCACATGGTAGCTAGTGTTGCCTCTATTTTGATCCCATATGTTGATGATGTTCCTATCATTTTTGTGGGCATGATTGGAGGGATGACACATGGATTGGATGTGCCCATTTGGAATGAGATTCCCCACATTTCTTATGCCTCATGCTTCAGGGAGAACATTGGGCAATAAATGATTACTACATTAGACTTCTTTTTTCCTTATGGGATGAGCCATTTGGTTAACTTGAGCACTTGGGAGATGCATCTCATGAGCACTTGGGAGGAGCATTTCAGGGATGGATTGATTGGGGGAAACTTGGTTCATGAGGAGAGCTTATCACATGGAGGTGTCACAAGGGGAGGAGGAGAATTTTTGCAACACTCACCTTTTCAGTTGCTTGAGGACAAGCAACATTTGAGAGAGGAGGATTGTAATATTCCCAATTAGCTTTCAACTGGTTGGAATATTAAATTTTGTTTTGGCTTCTTAGTTAGAAAAATAAGAGGGTAGGGTGACCCATAAATCTCCTTAGTAGGAATAAAATCACTCCTAGTGTGAATAAGGAGCATCAAAATGGCTGGATAAAGCACCGTTAGGTGTGAATATGGGATGAAGCATGTGGATGGGGTCAAGTTTGCCAAATCAACAACGTTGGTATGGAGGGAGTGGATAATAAATAAGAGGCAGAACAGTTTTGGAGGGAGAATATATGCATGGAAGTAGTGGCTTTAATGAGTGGAGCCTAGTAGGGTCCTATAAATATAGGATTCATAATTTTTGAATTTACTTTGATAGTCTTGTAAATATGTACATACCTTGCTTTCTGCAAGTTGTTTTCCCATATTTGAAAATAATAAAAAATGAAAAAAGAGGGTAAAGGTCCTAAAAATAAAGATCAAAGGACTTAGAAAAATATAAACGCCAAAAGAAAATAAATATGACCTGAAAGTGAGCAAGTTCAAATGCCACTACTTTTACTTTTACTACAAGAATAATGATTGTGTGTAGAGTGTCAATAAATTCCATAATCCATGATCAGTTAAACAGTTTAATCTTAACTTTTCATGTTTTCAATTTCATGTTTTAGATAGTGAATAAAGATTTGTTAAACAGTTTAAACTTTACAAATCAGTAGATAGGTAGAGAATAATGAGGAGCTCAACAATTTAATTTGAAGCCTTGGATGAAATAAGGTAGATTTAGGTAGTTGTGTGCTTTGAAAGAAAAATGTTTTAAGGTTGCAAGCCTAAATACACCTACAAAATGAAGAAAAAATGTTAGAAATAAAGTTGGGTAGGTAGAAAGCAGTTGAGTAATCATGTAAATAAGACATAATCAGGAAAAATCATAGGTATTCAGTATTATAAACTATCAGTCAAAAGGGCTCAAAGCATTTCTCTGACTTTTGTTGGAACCGGACCCAAGGCTTGATGACTGGTCAGTTTAAAATATTGAATTCTTACCTTGAACCCTTTTTCATCAACATTTACCCTTCATTCATACACCAAAACCCCTTTTTCCTATGTAAAGACACATTCTTACTTAGTAAAATTGAAAATCCTAAAATAACTATTTTCCCTTCAAAATCATTCATAAAACCCTCAAAATTACTTTTATCCTAAGTCTTAGTGAAGTAATATAAAAGATGAGCTAGGCTTTATTTTTACACTTTACTTGGAGATAATATGTCTTTTATTTCCATTTCATTACCCTTTATCATATTAACTTTTAACCTATTTTTACTAAATCCCTAATTTACCCTCCCGTAGAAATTAATTCCCCTATATCTAAATAACCCCAAATATCCACTATTTTAAAGTTTAGACCATAGTTTATTATCCCCACGTGCATAAAATAAAAACCCCGCCTATAAATCCTTTGGTCTAAACATATCTCTATTGAAATACCCCACCCCTATAGTTTTTAAACTATTCAAAAGGTTAAAAACTATATAAATATAACTGGCTCCCGCATATGTTTTATTAAAACATTTCACAAATGTTTTAATTTAAATACATGTTATATCTATTCCCCCCGCTTATATTCATATAACCCAAGGTTTTGAATTAATTAAAATGTTTATTTATAAATTCAAAACCCATTGCCGCATATACAAAAGCTCGGTCCCACCTCCCATTCCAATGCACCTTCCCATCAGATCTCGACCATTCGCGTTCAACTCTCAGATCCAATGGTTGACATCCAAAATCGCGTGGAAAAGATGCGCGATTATTCAAATGCCAAAGCTGCGCAAAATGGGCGGTTTCACACTTTTATCTCTCCTTCACGTGGCAAATTCCTACTGGATCGCATTCGATCCATCCCAAACCACTTACCACTTTTAACCAGTGCGATAACCGCCTATGGTTTTCTGCCTCACACTCCAAACCGCCTCTGCTCTGATATGACATGTGTTCAATGTCGATACTATTTTAAGCCTAAAACATTATAAAAACTTCATATTGCATGCAGTTGAACCCTTTTCTGCATTATATGTCCCTTTTCAAAGCTTTTTAGACTCAAAAATCGAGCACCATTACACCATTTTCACACTCAAAGAACCTAAAATCCATTGAAATTGTTGCCAAGAACACTGGAAGTGTCTAATCTATCTCCAAAAAACCTTCAATAGCCATCAGAAAAGTCTGTTTGACGCCTCAAAAACCCTGTTTCAAGACCTAATACCTGCGAAAATAGGTATTCCTCAAGAAAGTAACCTTCTCGTCATCAAAAAGAGTTATTTCTGTCAATATTGAACTTTGTGAAGCCTATTTCTCTACAGAAAGACCTTAATTACCTTCAAAGAGTGTATTTGTTGTAGAAATCCTTTGAAAGATTCAAATTCTTTTACCAATGCTCAGAATTCAGAATTGTTACACTCAATTACTCAGTGCCAACAAAGTTAAACCTCCAAAGTCAAAATTCATTTCACAGGTCTTCCCAATTCATCAAAGCCATTGTCCCTTCTTGCAGACCTCTGTTCCATTAACAAATTCTTTGATTTTTGCAAGTCATTAGAAAAAGGAGAATTTGGATAAAACAATCTAAATACTAGTTAAATATATGTTTTATTCCAAGAACTTACAAGGAAATGAATTCAAAGGATTTTCCTTAAAATATTCCAGGCATCAGAGTTAAAGAACAGTCATCCTGTGAAAGATAAAAGAGCATTTTAAAGTAAATATTAAAACATGGAATTCATAATAGTCAGGGTAAAAGGAAGAACTCGCAGTAAAGGTTAAAGTTCAAAGTAAAGTAAGAATTCACAGTGACAGTGAAAATAGAACAGTCAAAGAGCATCAAAGTTAAAGTGTATTAGATGAAAGTCAGAATGAAGGTTAAAACAAAGTTACAGAGCAGTCAAGGTAAAATAGTAAAAGTAAAAATAGAAGCAGTAAATGGTAAATAAATATGAAAATACTTTTAGCAACAATGAAGTTTATCCAAAGTGAAAGTAAAAACAGTTAAAAGAACAGTAAGGCTAAAAGATGAAAGCAGAGCAAGAAGGGACATTTTGCAGAAATTTCCTATTTAAAGTCATTTTTTTGCAGAAACTATTGTGACCAATCCAAGATGAATTTTGCAAAACTGAAGGACGTTTATGTTCCTAAGATCTCCAAATACAAAAACCTTTATCACGTTTTTAACAACCATTATGGATTTGTAAATATTAAACAATATTTGAAAGCACTTTTTATAGAAAATTCTTGTTAAGCCATCAGTTTGCAGAGAAGACGGTGGCCAATCAAAAATACATCTTACAAAAATGAAAGATTTTTTTGTTCCTAAGATACCCATCTACAAAAACCTATCTCAATTTTTGCACAGGTATTACATAATTAGAGATACATGCACATATTTACAACCTATATTTCAGACTGTGGAAAACTCTGTTTTACACACCTTTTTTCAGAGCCTATTGTGAACATCTGGAGACGAATTTTATGGAACTGAGAGAGGTTTATCTCAGTAACATATTTATCTACAAAAAACTCTTTCACTTTTTACATATATATTTTTGATTGAGAAATAAAAAGGTATCATTGGACCCCAATTTTGCAGAATTGTTAGAGCAGAATGCACAAAGAAAGGAGATAGTTACTGACTTGGATGCCTCATCATCAACTAAGAGTTGATATCAAATTCGAATTCTCCTCTTTTTCATCACCTATCCATAAAAAATAGTTCCAAATAGATGCATTAGTTTTGAGTGTCCTTCACTTAAGTTCTATTTATGTAAAACAGTTGGAGATATTTGTAAACCATTCTTGATATTTTTTCAAGATATTCTAGTTTAGAATTTGTATAAATACTTCACTCTTTGAAGTATTTTGGTGGAATAATTTTTTTGGAGATTACTATAGATATTTTGTTTACTTGAAGGCTTTGGATTTCGATTTTGAGTAGCAGGTTGGATCAACTATTTGGCATCATACTTCAGGATCCCTGTGAGAAGCTATCTGGAGTGAAGTACTCTTTAAAACTTGTCGTTGTTAATATTTCTTTGTTACATGCATACATCTGTGTTTTAATTCTAAATCTAAATGTATAACTAGGAGTATTAGTACAGGACATGTTAATAGCACCATGTTTTTAACTATTTATCATTTATTTTTTTTCTTCTGATTTCCGGTGTAGGGAACCCTTAATTGCTCCCTCTCCTGTTTCACCTCTATCTACTACTTCCCTTTTCCGGATAAAAGGATCCTTAAGTGCCCTTTATCCCGATCATACCATCTCAAAAACCAATTTTCCAAGATCTCCAAGGGTTATATATCTTGCCCTGAAGACATTTGACCTTTTAGGCCTTGATCCGAGTTCTGTTAGCTTGAATTAGACTTCATAGCCCAATGGACAAGTAGATTTCCCTCTATCTATCCCTCCAAGTGAAATTTTCCCACGAAATCCTACAAAACCAAACCAAATTACACTTTCATAGCTAGCCTAATATTCACAAATTAAAACAAAGTTAAAACTTAAAGAGAGAGCCCTCTCTGAACCCTAGGAAGGCTAGATCCTAGAGTTTGAAGTAGGTTTGTGATTACCTCTAGTATTCTTTGACTAAAAACCAAAATCCCACAACTTAAGAATTTACTAGAGTGATAACATTACTGGCGACTCCACTGGGGAAGACTAACATTTTCTTCAGAAATATTTTACAAGTTCATATCTGATCTATGATGGTGGATAGTGATCAGACATACAAAAGTTAAAATCATCCACTTGGCGACTCCATTTTCCAAGATCCAGAACTTTAAAGTTCAGAAGAAACACCATTTAAAAAATAAATAAAAATAAAAAAAATCCATATTCCAAATAATTAATGGTGATACAAGATGACAGGGTCTGTGGCAAACCTTTCATCTCATGAGATTTTTAATGAATTCAGGGATAGCTTATTAGAATTTCAGCTTGATGAGGATTTTCTAAGAGTTGTCTTTCTTATTTTTAAATCAAGAAAATACTCTCCTCAACTTAAAATACGTGTTCTTGAGTTAATTTCTGAAAAATATGAAAATGGCATTAAACTTTTGCATTCTCAAATTCAATCTTGTAATTTCCAAGATCCTAAAGAATTCTTGGAAAATCTTCCTTCTCCAAAGCAAGAGGAAATTGTACTACCTTTTTACTTGCAGATTGAGGGTGATTATTCTTTCAAGCACAATACTGAATAAATAGTTTCAGGGTTTAATATTAAGAATACAACTAATCAATTGGTCATTGAAGGCCTAGAAGCACAAATCATACATTATGCTTTTGATGATCCTATAGCAAATTATATAGAGACTATTTTTATCTCAAGCCTGCAAACATGTTTTATCTATGAGGATCAAATATATCAGCAATTGCCATTACACATCATATCTTTGATTATGAAGACACATGATCAAGTTATGCTTCCAAGTTTGATGACAAGCAGTCAAATTATCCATTCATTTTGACAACTACTTGGCTGGCTTCATTGGCATTTTTGTATTACCTGATTCAATAAGATTATCAGTAGATTAGAGTAGGTAGATGAGTGCAAATAATCTCATAATTCTAACCATCTTTTCAGTTGTAGTTTTCAGCTAGTTTTGAAATAATTCATTAAGATTTGAAGCCAAGGAAAAAACCTACGATATTGATTATTCAGTAGTTTATTTTGAAGGTTGCAACACCTTTTAGTCTCAGATCAGATTTCAGTTTGCAGAAAAAGGTGTAAACTCAGTTCAAGAGTTTCAATCACAGAGATTTTATAACAAAGAAAATGCATGTTTGGGATTGGCTCAAAGGATCAGGCTATAGTCGACGGTGTTCTTGACATCTCACAAGGAGATGCCAAGCCCATGTGAAGCCGCTATTAGGGTCCTATAAATATAGGAGTCATAATTTTTGAATTCACTTTGATAGTCTTGTAAATATGTACATACCTTGCTTTCTGCAAGTTATTTTCCCATATTTGAAAATAATAAAAAATGAAAAAAGAGGGTAAAAGTCCTAAAAAGAAAGATCAAAGGACTTAGAAAAATATAAACCCCAAAAGAAAAGAAATAAGACCTGAAAGTGAGCAAGTTCAAATGCCAATACTTTTACTTTTACTGCAAGAATAATGATTGTGTGCAGAGTGTCAATAAATTCCATAATCCATGATCAGTTAAACAGTTTAATCTTAACTTTTAATGTTTTCAATTTCATGTTTTAGATAGTGAATAAAGATTTGTCAAATAGTTTAAACTTGACAAATCAGTAGATAGGTAGAGAATAATGAGGAGCTCAACAGTTTAATCTGAGCCCTCAGATGAAAATAAGGTAGATTTAGATAGTTTTATGCTTTGAAAGAAAAATGTTTTAAGGTTGCAAGCCTAAATACACCTACAAAATGAAGAAAAAATGTTAGAAATAAATTTGGGTAGGTAGAAAGCAGTTGATAAATCATTTAATAAGACGTCATCGGGAAAAATCAGTAATTTATTCTCCCATATAGGTATTCAATATTCTAAAATATCAGTCAAAAGGGCTCAGAGCATTTCTCTGACTTTTGTGGGACGGGACCCAAGGCTTGATGACTGGTCAGTTAAAAATATTGAATTCTTACCTTAAACCCTCTTTCATCAACATTTACCCTTCATTCATACATCAAACCCCCTTTTTCCAAAGTAAAGACACATTCTTACTTAGTAAAATTGAAAATCCTAAAATAATTAATTTCCCTTCAAAATCATTCATAAAACCCTCAAAATTACATTTATCCTAAGTCTTAGTGAAGTAATATAAAACTATTTTTACACTTTACTTAGAGATAATGTCTTTTATTTCCATTTCATTACCCTTTTTCATATTAACTTTTAACCTATTTTTATTAAATCCCTAATTTATCCTCCCGTAGATATTAATTCCCCTATATCTAAATAACCCCAAATACCCACTATTTTAAATTGTAGACCATAGTTTATTATCCCCACGTGCATAAACTAAAAACCTCGCCTATAAACCCTTTGTTCTAAGCATATCTCTATTGAAATACCCCACCCCTATAGCTTTTAAACTATTCGAAAGGTTAAAAACTATATAAATATAACCGGCTCCCGCATATGTTTTATTAAAACATTTCACAAATGTTTTAATTTAAATACATGTTATATCTATTCCCCCCGCTTATATTCATATAACCCAAGGTTTTGAATTAATTAAAATGTTTATTTATAAATTCAAAACCCATTGCCGCATATACAAAAGCCTGATCCCACCTCCCATTCTGATGCACCTTCCCATCAGATCTCGACCGTTCGCGTTCAACTCTCAAATCCGACGGTTGACATCCAAAATCGCATGGAAAAGATGCGCGATCATTCAAACGCCAAAGTTGTGCGAAATGGGTGGTTTCACACTTTTATCTCTCCTCCACGCCACAAATTCCTACTGGATCGCATTCGATCCATCCCAAACCACTTACCACTTTTAACCAGTGCGATAACCGCCTATGGTTTTCTGCCTCACGCTCCAAACCACCTCTGCTCTGATATGACATGTGTTCGATGCTGATATTGTTTTAAGCCTAAAACATTCTAAAAACTTCATATTGCATGCATTTGAACCCTTTTCTACATTATTTGTCCCTTTTCAAAGCTTTTCCAACTCAAAAATCAAGCGCCATTACACCATTTTCACACTTAAAGAACTTGTTGTAGCCCCTAGAGATAGCCTAGAGTTGTGATAGACCAGTGCCTAGGACATCTTAGCATAACAGGGAGCGTATAATATAAAGTATGAAGTTGTCAGCTTCAGCTCGCATGCTATCTTCTGTAAACAGGTAAATGAAATAGAATGGGACCAAACCCTCAGAAACTGACACAAAGAAATAGATACTGCAGAGGCAAGATGCAAAACTCTAATACAAAAGCAACAGAGAATTCAGAGACAGCTTACTGCAAAGCGGGCCGATTCAGAAATACTTCACAGACATAAATTATCAGAAGGTGTATGTAGTGAAAGAAATATTGAGGAGATACTAGTTAGCCATGAACTGATACCCAGATATACAATACCACCACGCATGGGCTTACCAATCTAAGAATCCATACATGACAATAGAATTTTAAAAGCATCCTCCCAAAGCAACTAGTATAGCAGAAGTATGGTTAAGTTGAATAATGGAACAGAATATCATGCATGAGCCATATTTAAAGCGCTTGACTGATCCGAGTATGGGCATCAACTAGGATGAATCCTTACCAGAAATCAGTGAGCCACTCGCATTCCAAAATATGATACAGGAAAGATGGATGAGATGAAATGATATATTAAATAACATATAAAAGAGAGTTACAGATTGTGAAATACCAAAGACCAGAATCCTCTTTGACAGATAGAACTCCTCCTCACTGAGACCCTATGGGCTCTGAGCCTTCATACAAGAGTTTTACAAACTGTATGCAAAAGGCCTTTCACTGCATAATTTTCTGATAAAATCTGGAACCCTTACAATGTGTTTTTCATCGTTTTTTATAGAAGAAACAAAAACCTAGTAAAAGAGGTAGGTGATGAACATTTAATTGTCTAATTTAATTAAAATGCGGAAACAGTGCCCGCCCATACTGTTGAATGACTAGGTGGTGTTGTGGGTACTCTGTAGCCTGCTCTCTGAAGTAAATGTGTTGGGTGAAAGCCTCTTCAGGAACACGGTATTGAGATAAAACCATATGAACATTATGTCCTTTCCTAAAAGAAAACTCAGCTGAAATAAAACCTGGGGGGTATTGTTTCTTGTGCATTGTACTCTCTGCCTTCTAAATCTTGTATCAAGATTTAAAATCTTCAATGTTGAACGCTAGATTCATTCATCGTTTCACTGATACTCTTTGCAGCAACATTAATGTTTCCATCTGCCACAATCCGTGCTTTGAATGACTCTGGAGGGTTTGATAGATTTTACCCTTGCTTCTTTAATGAAATTCGTGTCGTAACAGCTTCCCAAATCCTTTTTCCATAATTCTACCTTTGATAAATGGTCCTTTGGATCGTACTCATATTTTGCAATGGAGGCTGGAACTTATGGTAATTCTCCGTCGCTATAAACCTACAAAACCCGAGAACATGTTAAGAAATACAAGCATATGAGGACGGAAGATGTGGCGGGGTTAATGGAAGTGGTCGTACAGACTAGCGAAATGGTGAAGCAGCGTAGGATGGTGACGAAGAAAATGCAGCGCAACAGTGTGAGATGACCATAGAAAGAACTAATGGAATGCGGAAATGAACGTGAAAATACGTAAGGGATGAATAAATGAGCGAAATATAGGTCTGGGGTGGGGGAGAGCACGTGGAGGAAAACTGGAGGACATGTGGCACGATATCAAAACAACGAGGAATGGATGACGTGGAGGACTGACTTTGGGAGCTGGTCAAAAGCGGGGTGAGCAGATCTTGACCGTTTGATCTCGGGAGGAGATCGACGGTTGAAAGAGCGTCGGAGGCGATGGATTGTGGGCCAGGAGCACGGTACGCTTGGACTAAATCTCGTGCAGCTTCGGAGCGCGATGACCGTCGGATGATGACCTCCAGATCAGACGATTGTGGTAAATATCGCTGCGTGACTTCAGTTGAATGATAGCGCGCGATGAACGGCGGTTTCGGGGTCGTACGCAGGGACGCGTGGCAGGCGTTGAATGGAATCACTGGCTCATGGAGAATTACCGCCTACTGCCGAAAGGCAGTGCGATATAAACTGTTGGTTCTGAACAGTGTTTTGGGTGCGGGGGACCACAACGGCGGGAGGGCTGAGGTACGTTGATCTACGGTCTGATCGGAAGGCTCAGAATGCGCCCGATATTCTTTGATAAGCGCCTAGTGCCTTTGCTCTCGGTTCTGGCTTTTGGTCCTGTGGAGGAAAGGAGCAGAGGCTTAGCATAAGGGGCTAGGCCTGTGAGATTTTCAGCTTCACGATCTGTGGCTTTTGATAATGTAATTTGAGGGAAAAAATTCCATGATAGTCGTAGAAATGATTTTTCAGGGCTGGAAGAGGGGATTTGCAGGATTATAAGCTAGTTTGCCTGTGGAATTTTTATAGGAAGCCGATTATGATCAACATTGGCTCCACCTGGGGATGGCATGTTCATCCTTGGACGTATTGAGAACTCGCAGACCTTCTGATCATCACGTATGCAGACTCTGCCCTCTAGCACCTCCATTTTCGCTTTATCATTCATCACAATACCAACATTATTTGAACAAAAACAAAAAGGAAACTATCATACAATATAATACATCAGGCTGCCTTTGCCTAAATCAGAACTGAAAGTAAGGCTTAAGGAATTGACCATTTACAGGGGCATCCAGCAAGTCGCCCTATAAATTCTCCAACCTGAAAGTATTATTTCCCCCCTGTTCCACAATTTTGAAAGGACCAAACCAAAGGGGGTCGAATTTACCATGTTTTCCCTTCTCAACTCTCCGGATATCCCATCTGAGCACCAAATCACCAACCTGCAGCTTCCTGTCTTTTGCGCGCTGATCAAAAATGTGTTTCAATTTCTCTTGATATTCCATTAGCCTCTGATTCACCTGGCCCCGTGTTTCCTCTAATTCCACTAATTGATTGATTCTCCTGATCATATCATCAGTTTCCTCCTGGCTTTCTTGTATGAAGCGGGCCACTGGTAAGGCTAATTGTACAGGAAAAACTGTTGCTCGTCCATATACCAATTCATAGGGAGATTTCCCAATTGCTCTCTTGTTGGTGATTCTATTAGCCCATAGAGCAAATTTCAATTGGGAATCCCAATTCTTCTGATTTTCATTAATAGTCTTCTTCAAGGCCCTCACTAGAGTTTTATTTAAAGACTCTACCAAGCCATTTCCTTGTAGATAGTAAGTTGTAGAGTGACTCAGTATGATATTGTATTGCTGGCAGAAATTCATAAATTTTGTAGACTTGAAGGCTTGTGCATTATCAGTCACTATCCTAGCAGGAAAGCCAAACCTAGATATGATATTCTCCTCCATGAACTTTATGATCACAGTATCTGTAGCATTCCTTGCAGGTATGGCTTCCACCCATTTAGTGAAATAATTTGTGGTTGTTAATATCCATTTATGTTGTCCACTAGATGGAGGATGTATTTCACCTATAAAATCAATACCCCATTGTTTTAATGGCTCATCCACATGCACTGGGATCAGGGGAAATGGTGCTGATTTCTGTCTCTCAGCAAATTTCTGACACTTATCACATGCTCTTACCCTGGCAAAAACATCTCCAAAAAGCTTTGGCCAATAGAAGCCAGCCTTCAGAATTTTATGAGCTGTGGCCCTCTAGCTGTAGTGGCCTCCACAGGTCCCTTCATGAAATTCTGCAATAATACTCTCGACTTCATTCTCTGTGAGGCACAGGAGTAATATGCCTAAGGGATCTTGCCAGTATAACCGACCATTGGTGACTATATAGTTCTGGGATTTCAACCGTAATGCTCTGTATTTTTTTTTATCACAACTTGGTGGGCAGCTAAGTGTAAGGAGATATTCTATTATCTCTTTGTACCACAGGCTGGTGAGGTACTTTAGATGTGTTTCTGGAGTAGCTACTCCAATTCCATGTCGTTCTTCTTTCTCCTCAGATTCCTCGCCTGCTATAATGGACAAATTTATGCCCAGGGCTTGATGGTTTGATTCCGATAACATTTTAGCGAGCCCTTGTCCTTTAATTAGCTTGGTAGGGTGGATGTCCAGGTCATATTCCTGTATTTTAGCAATCCACCTTCCCCTTTTTCCTTCACTATCCCCCTGAATAAGGATGTCTTTTACAGCAACTCCAGGCACAAATGCAGTGATGTGGGATTGTAAGATATATACACGGAAATCTTTGAGGGATCTCACTAGGGCGTATGCTTGCTTTTCCAATATGTTGTATTTTAATTCTGCATCACGGAGCACCTGACTAAAAAAGGCAATGGGCTGCTCATACCCCTCCTCATTTTTCTGTAATAAAACTCCTGCTATTGTATGAGGTGATGCAAAAGAAAAAATCATGAAATGTTTATCATAATCTGGTCCAGCCAGCACAGGGGCTTCTGCAAAAGCATTCTTTATCCTGGTAAATCCCTCCCGTGATTCTTGCGACCACTTTACCTCCTTATTCTTCTTCAACATATTTGTTATATGCCTAACTATCTCAGCATAATTAGGGATAAACCTTCTCAAGAAATTTATGCGCCCAAGGAATACTTGTACTTCTTTCTTATTTCTGGGAAAAGCAATACTGTTTATAACCTCTACCTTCTTAGGGTCTATCTTCACCCCATCTTTAGTCACAATATGGCCCAAAAGCTTTCCCTCTTCTAATGCAAATAAAGACTTTTGAGGATTTAGAGAGAGACCATACCTTCTGCACTTCTCAAAAGTTCTCCGCAGATGTTCAATGTGCTCACCATCATTTTTTGAAAATACAGTGATATCATCAAGGTAGACCACCAGGAATTTATCCTGCTCCCCAACAAAAGCAATATCCATCGCCCTCTGGAAAGTGGCCCCTGCATTAATCAATCCAAAAGGCATCCTGGCATACATAAATGTACCCCAAGGTGTGGTGAAAGTAGTCTTCTTTTGATCCTCTGGAAGTACAACCACTTGATTATAACCAGAAAATCCATCCATCATTGACATTCTGGAAGCTCCAACCACCTTTTGCAGAATGTGATCCATTTTGGGCAGTGGGTAATTATCCTTTAAGGATGCTCTGTTTAAATTTCTAAAATCCACACACAGCCTTATTTCTCCATTCTTCTTGCGTACAGGGACAAGGTTTGCCACCCACTCGGAGTACCTCAAAGGTACAATTATTTTGGCTTTTAGCAGTTTCTTAATTTCTTTCTCAATAGAAGGCAGCAGCAGGGGATTTATTTGTCTGAGCTTCTGCTTATGGGGCTTTGCATCCGTTTTCAGCGGAATTTTGTGCTGCATAATATTAATATCAAAATTTTTCAGATCCTGATAGGACCATGCAAACACATCTTTGTAAGACTGAAACAATTTCTGATATAGCTTTTTATATTCTCCAAGGATCTTCTTGGAAAGTTTCACAATTTTGGGGTCAGCCTCAGTACCCAAATTCAGGTCTTCAACCTGATTTTATTCTGCCACTTGGCTTGGCTGCAATGAGACAACATTCTTGTCAAATAAACTTTCTAGAGGCACCAACCCTCTAGGTATTACGTTTCCCTTTAACTGCAACACTTTATTTCCTGCCACTTTCTCCTCCCAATTTCTTTTAGGAGTATCTTCAGATTCTACCTCTTCTTCATCATCAATCTCCATATTGGAGAATTCTCCTATTGTCTCTAGAAATATTTTCATCTGTTCTTCATCTTCAAATACCTGCCACTGCTTGATATTATCCGGGATTGAAGGCCGATAACGCACCTCAACTTCATATCTTAAAAGAGGGTTCTGAGGTGGTCGAAATGTACTAGCAGCCACAGCAAGAGAATCAGCCATCCTATTCTGTTCTCGGGGCATGAACTGGATATTGAATGCCAAGAAGAAATTCTCTACCATGTCCCAAACTTCATTCCTATAAGCCCTTAGCCTTGGATGCTTGGTTTGACATTGATTCCTGACTTGTCTGACTACTAGTTCTGAATCTCCCAGGACCTTTAAACTTTGTATACCCATGCTCCTGGTTGTCTGCAATCCCAACAGAAGAGCTTCATATTCAGCCACATTATTGGTGGCTTCATATTCTAGTTTGAATGACAATGGCACCCATCTGCCTGTAGGAGAAATTAATAATATACCTGCCCCATTTCCTTCTCTTGAATTTGCTTCATCAAAATGTAGTGTCCATATTCCTGCTTCAATGGTCTCTGAGGACTGTTTAGGCTTGATCTGGGAGAAGGATGGTTTATGAGCATAATCTTGATCTTCTTCCAGCATCAAGCACGAGAAATCTCCTTCTTTACCGTAGATTGGTGAGCTTACAGAATTGTCGGCCGTAGTCACCATCTTGACAAATCTAGTCTCCCTGTACAACCTCCTTTCTTGGCCACCAAAAACTGGGATAGTGGCATATGTTAAATCCAACTTGATTGATCTACCAATTTTTGTTCCCCAGGACCTTGGTAGCAACATACCAAAACGAGCTGGGATGTCAGCCACCACAATGTCCATTACCACACTTTTTGCTGGGATTTGGGCCAAATTGACTACCAAATCCTTGATCATCCCTAAGCATTTAACTCTTTTGGAATCAAATGAATAGAGGTCTTTGTATGGACGTGTGATCTGTAAACCTTGTGATCTATAAACCTAGTTGTTCCATGACTGACAAAGGCATAAGATTATGGGAAGCTCCAGAATTTAACATGCAGTTATGTAATAGTAGGTCATGGATTACTAGAGACACATAGAAGGGAGGAGTAGAGGGATCTATTTCCTCAACATGTGGGCCAAAAACTACCATGGTTCTTTCTTCTTGAAGGTTGAGGTTATCTGGGATGATTGGTGCTTCTGAAGGGAGCATGAAAGATGTGACTTGAGATTGGTATGATGGTTGTTTCAATAGTTCAGTCAAAGGAACTGGTATTTTGACCTTTTCAAGTTCCTTTTGCAGACTGAAAGCAGGAGGGGGCTTTTCTATTACAAACTCTTTTGACTCTTTATTTTCAACTGGGGGTTGGGCTTCTTTTGACACAGATTTGGCATTAGGAGAAGTGACAGCTTTTGAGGAGGAATGAATTTGATCATTAGACTGCAAAGGTTTATTTAGAGGCTGCTTACCTTTGTCTGTAGCTATCTGCATTGTAGACTCCTTTTGAACAGGTGCTTCCTTCTGGGGCAGCTCTTCTTCTTGCTCTTGGGTACGAGTCCTCTTCCTAGAAGATCTGAGATCATATCTTCTATTGAAATGTGCTTGCATGAAATCATCAAATTGTTTACAATAATGATCAAATTCCGCTTCTTCAGCGTCTCTGATCTTTTCTTATTTTTGCAATGAACACCCGGCTTCATCATTCCCTTGCAAAGGGCACTCTTCTCCATCACTATTTGAAAAGGCAAGATTTGCATCCTCCAGTCTATAGGCAGCATCTTCAGTGGAGTCATCTACTGGACCTTCCAGGTACAATGGGTGTGGCACTTGATCCTGTTGCTCCTCTGCTTCCCTTGGCAATATTTGCAAGGGTGGTTTTCTATATTGAGGATTGTAACCTCTGTTTGGAGCATTCTGGAAATTCTTGAAGGCTGAATTCTTGGCTTCCAATTCGAGCTTGACCATCTTCTTAATTAATTTGCTCATTTCTTCCATTTTTTCATTGGCTGAGTCTCTGTCTTGGTTAGAAGTAGATACCTCCTCTTTGCCCCTTCTTCTGATATCTTGTTCAGATTTTCCTTTTGATTTACCTGTGGAGGCAAAGTTTGCTTCCAATTCTAGTGCATCTGCCTGAGCATCATCTAGGGTGGCAGGCTTTCTTTCTCTGAGAGAGAAGCCAAATTCTGAATCAAGGGCTGCTATGAAAACAACTTTAGCAGCAGTTTTATGGGGTTTCATATCAGCAGGGAGACTCAGATACAATTTATTAAATCTCTTGATAAATTCTGACACTCCTTCATTGTGTCTTTTATTAAGTGTATTGAACTCAATGAGAGAATTTCCATGATCTTTCTTCTCTCCCCATTTCCTGAGAAAAGTGTCTTCCATGTTATCCCACGTGGTAATAGAATGGCCAGCCAATGTTTTAAACCATTTTCGAGCTTCACCATCAAGAGACTGCACAAATAGTCTTAAGACCACATCTAAATGTTCAACATTAAAGTTCTCTGCAAAGGAGCAGAAAGTCTCAAGATGTTTTTGAGCATCAATTTCGTTTTCTCCATTGAATCTGGGCAAGACCTTCAGATAGTCTTGGGGCATATCATTCAGCACTTGGGGTAATGCCAGGGGAGCATATTTATTCATCAAGAAAGCCGGAACATTAGCCATTGGAGGAGGTGGAGGTAGTACAATAGTTTGATGAGTAAGAGGAGGAGGAGGAGGAAGTGGAGTATGAATAATAATAGGAATATACTCAACTGCAGCTTGAGGAGTTGAGGGGAACAAGGGTCTGTTAACAGCAGATACTTCGGTTACTTCCTTGACCTCTTCAACCTCAGGAGTAGGATGAAGATTGTTTTTATTTCTGATTCCCTCTCGAGGTGGACTGTCTGAGTAATAATAATCAGTATCTCCCACAGTGGAGTCGGGAATTTGCAACTGAGAATCTTTAGAGGAGGAGGAAGGAAAATCTTCTATAGGCACTTCAGGGATTTTGGAATGGGTTGATTTCCTTTCCCTCCAATTTCTTCTATGTATAATCTGTTCAGGGTCAGACACTGAAGGTGTCTTTGGTTTAGACGAATCTGACCTCAGGTGTGGCTTACGGGGAGCCAGGACTGCAAATAGATTTATCAACTAACAAATGTGGAGTCGCCAAGGTGAGGGATATACAACTCTCAACTCTCTGTGCTCACCTATTTAGAGAGTGAATATGATTTTGTCGAGGCCCGGGGACTCTAAATTTATTAACTTCGATCCCCGGCAACGGCGCCAGAAAGATGTTGTAGCCCCTAGAGACAGCCTAGAGTTGTGATAGACCAGTGCCTAGGATATCTTAGCATAGCAGGGAGCGTATAATATAAAGTATGAAGTTGTCAGCTTCAGCTCGCATGCTATCTTCTGTAAACAAGTAAATGAAATAGAATGGGACCAAACCCTCAGAAACTGACACAGAGAAAGAGATACTGCAGAGGCAAGATGTAGAACTCTAATACAAAAGCAACAGACAATTCAGAGACAGCTTACTGCAAATCGGGCCGATTCAGAAATACTTCACAGACATAAATTATCAGAAGGTGTATATAGTGAAAGAAATATTGAGGAGATACTAGTTAGTCATGAACTGATACACAGATATACAATACCACCACGCATGGGCTTACCAATCTAAGAATCCATACATGACAATAGCATTTTAAAAGCATCCTCCCAAAGCAACTAGTATAGCAGAAGTATGGTTAAGTTGAATAATGGAACAGAATATCATGCATGAGCCATATTTAAAGCGCTTGACTGATCCAAGTATGGGCATCAACTAGGATGAATCCTTACCAGAAATCAGTGAGCCACTCGCATTTGACTGATACTCTTTGCAGCAACATTAATGTTTCCATCTGCCACAATCCGTGCTTTGAATGACTCTGGAGGGTTTGATATATTTTACTCTTGCTTCTTTAATGAAATTTGTGTCGTAACAGCTTCTCAAATCCTTTTTCCATAATTCTACCTCTGATAAATGGTCCTTTGGAGCGTACTCGGCTTTTGCAATGGAGGCTGGAACTTATGATAATTCTTCGTCGCTATAAACCTGCAAAACCCGAGAACATGTTAAGAAATACAAGCATATGAGGACGGAAGATGTGGCGGGGTTAATGGAAGTGGTCGTACAGACTAGCGAAATGGTGAAGCGGTGTAGGATGGTGACGAAGAAAATGCAGCGCAACAGTGTGAGATGACCATAGAAAGAACTAATGGAATGCGGAAATGAACGTGAAAATATGTAAGGGACGAAGAAATGAGCGAAATATAGGTCTGGGGTGGCGGAGATCACGTGGAGGAAAACTGGAGGACAAGTGGCACGATATCAAAACAACGAGGAATGGATGACGTGGAGGACTGAATTTGGGAGCTGGTCAAAAGCGGGGTGAGCAGATCTTGACCGTCTGATCTCGGGAGGAGATCGACAGTTGAAAGAGCGTCGGAGGCGATGGATTCTGGGCCAGGAGCACGGTACGCTTGGACTAAATCTCGTGCAGCTTCGGAGCGCGATGACCGTCGGATGATGACCTCCAGATCGGACGACTGTGGTAAATATCGCTACGTGACTTCATTCGAATGATAGCACGCGATGAACGGCGGTTTCGGGGTCGTACGCAGGGACGCGTGGCAGGCGTTGAATGGAATCGCTGGCCCGTGGAGAATTACCGCCTACCGCTGAAAGGTGGTGCGATATAAACCGCTGGTTTTGAACAGTGTTTTGGGCGCGGGGGACCACAACGGCGGGAGGGCTGAGGTACGTTGATCTACGGTCTGATCGGACGGCTCAGAACGTGCCCGATATTCTTTGATAAGCGCCTAGTGCCTTTGCTCTCGGTTCTGGATTTTGGTCCTGTGGAGGAAAGGAGCAGAGGCTTAGCATAAGGGGCTAGGCCTGTGATTTTTTCAGCTTCACAATCTGTGGCTTTTGATAATGTAATTTGAGGGCGGAAAGGCCATGATAGTCATAGAAATTATTTTTCAGGGCTAGAAGAGGGGATTTGCAGGATTATAAGCTAGTTTGCCTATGGAATTTTTATAGGAAGCCGATTATGATCAACAGAACCTAAAATCCATTGAAATTTTTGCCAAGAACACTGGAAGCGTCCAATCTACCTCCAAAAAACCTTCAATAGCCATCAGAAAAGCATGTCTGATGCCTCAGAAACCCTGTTTCAAGACCTAATACCTACGAAAACATGTATTCCTCAAGAAAGTAACCTTCTCGTCATCAAAAAGAGTTATTTTTGTCAATATTGAACTTTGTGAAGCCTATTCATCTACAGAAAGACCTTAATTACCTTCAAAGAGTGTATTTGTTATAGAAACCCTTTAAAAGATTCAAATTCTTTTACCAATGCTCAGAATTCCGAATTGTTACACTCAATTACTTAGTGCCAACAAAGTTAAACCTCCAAAGTCAAAATTCATTTCACAGGTCTTCACAATTCATCAAAGCCATTATCCCTTCTTGCAGACCTCTGTTTCATTAAAAAATTGTTTGATTTTTGCAGGTCATTAACAAAAGGAGAATTTGGATAAAAAAAATATAAATACTAGTTAAAGATATGTTTTACTCCAAGAACTGACAAGGAAATGAATTCAAAGGATTTTCCTTAAAAGATTCCAGGCATCAGAGTTAAAGAACAATCATCCTATGAAAGATAAAAGAGCATTTTAATGTGAAGATTGAAACAGGGCATTCATAATAGTCAGGGTAAAAGGAAGAACTCACAGTAAAGGTTAAAGTTCAAATTAAAGTAAGAATTTACAGTGACAGTGAAAATAAAACAGTCAAAGAGCATCAAAGTTAAAGTGTATCAGATGAAATTCAGAATGAAGGTTAAAACAAAGTTACAGAGAAGTCAAGGTAAAATAGTAAAAGTAAAAACATAAGCAGCAAATGGTAAATAAAGATGAAAACACTTTCAACAACAATGAATTTTATCCAAAGTGAAAGTAAAAACAGTTAAAAAATAGTAAGGTTAAAAGATGAAAACAGAGCAAGAAGGGACATTTTTGCAGAAATTTCTTGTTTAAAGGTATTGTTTTTCAGAAGCTATTGTGACCAATCCAAGATGAATTTTGAAAAACGGAAGAAGGTTTATGTTTCTAAGATCTCCAGCTACAAAAACCTCTCTCACTGTTTTAACAGCCATTATGGATTTGGAAATATTAAACAATATTTGAAAGCACTTTTTACAGAAAATTTCTGTTAAGTCATCCGTTTGCAGAGAAGACTGTGGCCAATCATAAATACATCTTACGAAACTGAAAGAGATTTTTGTTCTTAAGAGAGCCATCTACAAAAACCTATCTCACTTTTTGCACAGGTATTACAGAATAAGATATTCATGCGCATATTTACAGCCTATATTTCAGACTATGGAAAACTCTGTTTTACACATCTTTTTACAGAGCCTATTGTGAACAGCTGGAGAATAACTTTAGGGAACTGAGAGAGTTTTATCTCAGTAATATATTTATCTACAAAAACCTCTTTCACTTTTTACATATCTATTTCGGATTGAGATATACAAAGGTATCATTGGACCCCAATTTTGTATAATTGCTAGAGCAGAATGCAAAAAGAAATGAGACAGTTAGTGACTTGGATGCCTCATCATCAATTAAGAGTTGAGATAAAATTCGAATTCTCCTCTTTGTCATCACCTATCCATAGAAAATAGTGCCAAATAGATGCATTATTTTTTAGTGTCCTTTACTTAAGTTCTATTTATGTAAAACAGTTGGAGATATTTGTAAACCGATCTTGATATTTTTTCAATATATTCTAGTTTAGAATTTGTATCAATACTTCACTCTTTGAAGTATTTTGGTGGAATAAAATTGATGGAGATTACTATAGATATTTTGTTGACTCAAAGGCTTTGGATTTTGATTTTGAGTAGCAGATTGGATCAACGATTTGGCATCATACTTCAGGATCCCTGTGATAAGCTATATGGAGTGAAGTACTCTCTAAAACTTTTTATTGTTAATCTTTATTTGTTACATGCATACATCTGTGTTTTAATTCTAAATCTGAATGTATAACTAGGAGTTTTACTACAGGACATGTTAATAGCACCTTGTTTTTAACTAGTTATCATTTCTTTGTTTTCTTCTGATTTCCGGTGTAGGGAACCCTTAATTGCTCCCTCTCCTGTTTGACCTCTATCTACTACTTCCCTTTTCTGGATCAAAGGATCCTTAAGTGCCCTTTATCCCGATCATACCATCTCAAAAACAAATTTTCCCTTTATAACTTCTACAGTTCGGTAGGGCGCGATGAAAAACATTGTAAGAGTTATGACCTAATGATGTAAAACAGTCTCAATGCATATCGGATGCAGGTAGAAGGGAATGAAGCTTCGAGATCACCGACCACGTGAGGAGGTTTCCTAGGCCAAGGAGGAGGCAATGTTCATGGAAAAGTTCAGATCATATGCTACAACTATGGACAGACTGGACATTTTTCCATGGATTTTCATAATCCCACTACATTTTCCTGTAAGTATTCTCAAGAATTTGGTCATGAAGTCGAACAGTATCCCATTTTGTTAGCTAAAATGCAAGAGAAGCGCAACCAGAAGTTGGCTTAGAATATACAAATGATGAGAGTTGAACTACATCTCGCAGATCCAAGCATTAACATATTAACGCACAGTGGTGTGAATACCAGAGGAGACTGCGCAGAAGGAAGAAAGGTTGTGATGGAGACATGGGTTAGGAAAGCTAAAGATAAAAATGTTGGCTTCAATTTGCAGCGTGAGAATGAGATATTCATGGAAGCAAGGAAGACATTTATGAATCCTAAAGCTTCACCACCTACCGCGTAGAGCCAACTATTTACATTGGAGAACAAGCCTAAGGAGAAGACCAAAGTAAAGGAAGTGGATCAGTCTATCTTGGCCTCCTTCTTGCAAACGTGTATGAAATTGCTGAGGGACTAGAGGCCTGTAGAAGGGTTGCAGAAACTAATAGATAAATGTTCTGGCAAGGAAAGGTTGCAGCTGGAACTACACACAATAAACAAAGTATACAAGAACAAGAAAAGAACCGGTAGGGAGATGCAGTTGACTACACAGATTGGAAATTATGTGATGGATCAAGTCATTCTAGATCTAGGATCAGATGCCAACGTTCTTCCTATTAGGACCCTATAATTATAGGGAAATCAGGATTGCTAAATTATATATTTGTTTGGATTGTAGGGTGAAAACCATGTTTTATCCTGCAATTGCAGGGTTCACGTTCAAAAGCATCCCGGATCAATTTCATCGTGGAACGTACTTAAAAGGAGAAAATGATAAAATTTCCATCCGCACTGCTCCAAAATGCCGCAAAATAAGTATTTCTCATATGCTTTTATTATTCTGGGGTTGCGTGGATCAAAATTGTCTTCATATCTCGGAGCTCTTGTTCAAAATGTCATGGTTTATGTTTATAATTCTGGATTTAAAAACACTAAATGCGCAGTGAAATTAAGTGAAGCTAATTCAATTAAACGATATTGAATTTGTTAATTTTATATTATTAAATAAATTTAATATTTTAATTAAATCGTGGGCATATTTCCACTCGCAAATGATGATCGAGGATTGGAATGGATGGTTCAACACAATTTCGGACCCCCCATGAGCTTCGAAGCCAAAGGGATGAGGGGGGGCCCGAAATGGGTGGTTTTCAATAGCCATGTGGTAGTGGGAGGTTAATTCACACCCCCCCCTACTACCACTTAACACTTCAGGGGGGGTCCGAAATACCACTTCTGCTCCTTCAAAACCGCTTTCCCCAAATAAAAAATTGTTTTTAGCCTGTTTGACCAGTCTATTTGCGGGAGAGATTTCGCGCAAATGGGAGCGAATTTTGAAAAACCAAGAGATTTTTTTGTTAAGAACGGGCTGAAGAAAAAAAACCTCTCCCATATTTTCTATAGGTGTCTTTAGTTGGGATAATCGAAGCAATATTTTAGCCCTGTTTTTCGGATTTTCCGTTTTTTTCTTTTTTCTGTGTTGGTCATGATTTTGTGGCGACTGTTGTGGAGAGATGGAGATAAATTTTGAGAATCCAAGACACATTGCTGACCAGTACGAGGCAAAGAACAATAACCTCTCTCATATTTTTCGTAGGTGTCACCGTTGGAGAGAAATAACTATCTGAGTGTGCCCCTATTCTCAACAAATTCGGCCCAATTTTCAGCTTTGTAGCAGTTTGCCTATTTTTAGAGAGGAGAGATTCGATCAAGTTGAAAATTTCAAGGTACCAGGCCATACGAAGAGCCAGCTCCAGATTTTAGCACTCAAAAGGACTGTCATATATTCTGAGCGTTAAGGCTTAACGGGAGTTACACCTGCAAACATATGACAAGCCTAATTTCAAAAGAATGAAATAAATGACAGATGTCCAGCAATCTTCATAACTCCTGCAGTGACTTAGAGTTGGAGTGCTTTGCATGTTAGAGTTGTAGTGCTTCACATGTGGACCTATCTATCGTTTAGTTAAGTTGCACATTGAGGATAAAGTCCACTTTTTTATTGTTGGCCTTACTCACCTTTCATATAAATAAAGAGAGGATATTTTTTCCATTCATTCAGTCAGTTGCACACTTGTATAATTATATATGTCTAGAGCTAGAGTGAATTGGTATTTTTCACCGTATCTTCTTTATTATATGTAGTCTTATTTATTAAACCTTCCTCTCTTTGTCTTTATCACTAGGGTTATTGAGGATATTTAAAAATAAAGTTAGGGTTATGGTTTTCTCTAATAAGATTAAAAGAGACTAGAATTTGGCAGAAACATTGAAGGGGCAAATGCAGTACTTATTCATGCAGTGGTTGTGTGAGAAGAAAACTAGGTCTTTGTGGCATTTGAAAACCTTAATAATTGAGAAAATATGGGAGATTATCTTATACACTTGCATGATGTGCAAATACTAAGGAGGATTTGTTGGTGTGTATGTTACTTTGTTGTGGAAATTTGATGTAGTAACCAGCTTTGGTTGGAAGTGATTCCTTGATAGGAGTTGATGCTATAGTTTTCTTATGCCTTTTATTTTTATGATTTAGAGAACATCACTTGTATGAGCTTCTATGAAGTTGCTTGTTTGTAATTGTACTTCATCATGATTATGTATATAAATTTCTCATGTTGTCCAAACTTTTCTTAACTGTAGATTTGATTTTCACCATATATTACCTTGATGATTGAGTAGTCTCTAGTGTTGGTAATGTTGATTTGACATAACATTGAGTATATTTTGTTAATGATTTGACAAATATATAGAATCTGAAAATGGACAAATATATTGTTACAATAAATTTGTTGTAATATTCTCAGAGATATTATATACTTGGGAAGCATACCCTAAACACTAGAAACATTGTTCCATTGAAGTACACTCGTTTGATATTTATTTTCTCGAGTTGCTTTATGTATTTGGTTGAAAATAAGTGACGTATATGTTGTTATAAACAATATTTCAAATTCAATAAAATCAAAATTTGTTTTTTTCATGGGGGGCAATGCAATTCAAAAAATTTAGATAATATGTAGTTTTTTGTTCTAATTTCTTCTTGTAAATGTTATTTTCCTTTAAGGATTTCAACACCTTACTTTCTTTGAAGGAATGGCCTGCTTTGAAGCTGCAACGATGGGTAAATCCCCTATATACATATATTAATTTGCTTGTTGTGGTATTTTACTTCCATGTCTATAGATTTCCCTCATTTTTTATCATTCACTTGTTATTTTATTTACTTCAATGAGTTGTAGACTACCTCATGGATTTCTTGGAGATTGGTTGTACTTTATTTGATTGTTTTGTTTTGTTGTTGGAGATTTCCAAAGTAGAACTGTGTAGAATTTGTGATCCGTCCGACTGTTTTGTTTTGTTTAAATTTTTGTGGCTTTCTATTAAATGGGTTCTCAATATAGCTCACTTTATGTAAAGAGAAAAAGTGTTTTTTTCTAAATATATTGTTAATAATTTTTTAGTATATCTAGTTTCTTTCATTCAAAAGAAGCAATGGTTGATCTAGGCATTCTACTTTTGAATGGGTTAAAATAGATTGAATTTCCTCCACCCAATGTGTAATGATTGGTGTGTTGGTTTTGTTAAATGAATAATTAGTTATAGAACATTAGAATACATCTTAGTAAATACAAAACTTTTGGTTGCATACATAGTGCAAAGCACCTCCAGAATGTCACAGATCTAGTTTGATAATATAAGTGTCCCTTGAACTTTGTAACATTAATTAATTAGTATTGGAATACCATTGGCCATCACTTATGCAATATCAAATTTTCAAATAATAAATAGTTTTTTGTTCTAATTTCTTGATGTAATAATGTTTTACTTTGGGAACTTCAACCCCTCTATCCATAGATTATTTTCTCTGAGTCTTATTTAATTGTCGTGAATGTAGATTCTTATCTAGATTTTTTTTCAGTCACTTATTAGTTTATTTACTTCAATGTCACTTGTGGATTACATCATGAGTTGCCAAGTATTAATTGTAGTTTATTTGATTGTTTTGTTTGTTTGTAATGGTTGTAGCTTTATGTTACATGGGTTCTTTCGATAGTTTCCTTGATTCAAAGAGAAAGAATGTTTTGGATCTATTTCTAATGAATGGTTTAGCATTGCCACTTTTTTTCATTCAACATTAGTGATGTTTGCTCTGTGTTTTTTAATTTTGAATGGGTTACTATAGATTAAATTTCCTTTACCCAATTTACAATGATTGATTGTGTGGGTTTTGTTAAATGATAATTTGATTACATATCATTCATATTGCATTACAATATAGTAAAGACAACCTTGTAGTTGCATATAGTGTGGAGCACCTCTAAAGCATTAATTCCATGACATTGATTAATTATTGTTGGAATGCCTTGGGCCATCTTAACATTGAAACTTCACAAGCAATAGATCCGAGAAACCTCAAATTGAGGTGAAATTTCTAAATTTGTATTAATTATAGGGATACCAAAATTTCTACCCACTAGCCATGGCATGTATATTTTATTTATTTTCAAATGAAAGCATAGTTGCATGCATAAAAATTATTTTGAAGCTCGATTCATTACAATACGATAGGTCTTAAAATAGAGGTCTTGGGAGAGTCAACAATGATTACAAGGAGGGACACGATTTTAAACTTTGAGGCATTCATTTAGGCTTAATAACTAGTGTGCCTAGCACAAAAAGAAACAAAACCTAAACGCATGCAAGGATGTAGATGAAGGAGCCTCTTATAATATAGAGTTCCACATATTGTCATTTTAAGAAGTTGAGGACATAAATGGCAAGGATTTATTTAAGCTTCCTTGAATTGGGTAGCAACCAGCTCCAATATGACCACAAACAACAAAGAAGAAAATCCTTACAAAGCCAAATTGACCATTGCTACAGTGAAAATTAAGCAAGAGACATGTATACCTTCATAATCGTCAATGTAACTGTGAAATGTGCAACCATTGACTTTACAAATTTCAAGGTTCTCAAGTTCCATTCATGGCTTCAATGGTTTCCCCTCTAAGCAACAGCCTTGATAGATTACAATGACAAAGGTGGCCTCATCTACACTATGAAAGGTCAAGCTCGAGCTCCCCTCACCAAAAAAATCATGAAAAGGATGCATAGGGAGGACCATATTTGGTCATGAAGTGGCCTTTGTGGCCATTATTGTTCAATCATCTACAAATGGTGGAGATCATCCCATGCCACCATTATTCATGCATATGTTAATATAGTTTAAAAATGCCCAATACTACAATAGATGGGTGATCCAATTACATTGCACATTAATCTTAGTGTTGCAATTGCTATATCACTACAATATATAAATCTGGTGAGACCATTAATAGTGCAATTACTCTAAATATCAATACACCATGTCAAAACTTGTTCGAAGAGACCTTATAAGGAATTTGAATCATACTTCTACCATATATAGAAAATATTTTTATATTCTTCATTAACCATGTTAATTCTATGGATTTGGTACCATATGGTGGCCTCCATATAGATTTGGTATCTAGTTTCCCTCCATATGCCAACCCTCGTCTCACTAACATATCATAATGCTTAGCCATTATGGGTGTGAAATAGAACATGATGATGGATAGGGGTATTAACATCACACTTTCCAAGGCCAATGCATGCCAAGAGTGGTAGCATACATTCATTAGTGGTCTAATGATATTTACATAAAAACTATAATTTACTAACCCAAGGTATATGAGCTATACACTTCATTGAATAAAAGTAAATGGTGACTTTTACATATTTAACGATTTCTACTTCAAGCATACAAGTTTTACCTACAACCACCTCGTTGTTATCACAACGGCACATGCAAATTAATAATTGCAATATCACCCATTACAATCCAAATGTAACTGATCTCACACATAAAAAAAAACAGTATGCACAAATAATGCACTAATTAGACTATAGTTGTTGTTAGCCATCCGTAAATTTTTGTCAGTGCAAATGATGGCTAAAAATAAGCCATGAGCCTTCAAGAGGTTTTTTTCATGCAAAATTGCTCATTCTTGAAGCCTTCGTGTGCTGCCTAAACTCAGCAAGTAATATTCATTGTTGTTTCATTTAGAAAACCCACCAAGAAGCCATGCTGATATCCAAAATACTGTTTTTAGACCTTTTTTCCAGCATTATCTAAACCTATTTTTCACTCATTTTTCAGCCCACATTCATCCTCCATTTTACTCTGAAAAATCCTCTTTTCTCTTTATTCTATCCTCTCTATCCGAAGGGAACCTCCAAAAATCCCTTTTAAACTCACAAAAAATCCCTCTTTATTGTTTAAAAAACTCCCATTTCGTTTATCGGAACCCTTAAAAACCCCTCTTTCTACCTAAGAAACGCCCTTTTATGTAACACAGGTTTTAGCCCCCGAGGGCTTAAAATCTTTGGCCCCTTTCCTCCATGTGTCTGAGCGCTATGACCAAGCGCCCAAACCACATTGCATCGACTTTCCTCTATAGGCCTGCTTTTTTCCTTCGGAAATCTCTCCTCGCCGATGCGATTAGCACCTCGCCCTTAAAACCCCTAGTCATATATTGCTACATAGGACCATTGCCACATAGGGCCTAACCTTAGCCCTCATCGCATCGCTCCATCGGATTATCCCTTCCCCTTTTATTTTCCCCTTCGCGGCGATATGCCGATGCGATAAGCCCCCTCCTTCCATCGGCCCCTGGTTACCTTACCCTACCATGTGACCATACTCCAGGCCCTATCCTAAGCCCCCATCGCATCGGTGTTATCTCGTTTCCTCCCCCATTCCTTTGTTCCCCCGCCGATGCGATAAGCCCCTTTTTCCGATCGACCCTCCTACTACATGACAAACGATGTGATATCACCTACCGGTCCCACATCTCACTATTCAACCGCCCCTCCAACCATTGCATGACACCTGTCCCCCACTTCAAACTCCCGTCGTGCAACTTGTTCATCGCACCCGACCCGCACCGTCAGATCTCCTCCCGCTCATCCGACGATGTGCATCGCATGTCGCGCAATTTCTCTATCCGGAGTTTTAACACTCCAAGGTCACACGATACCTGAGGTATTGAAAATTCCACACGGCGCAATATCATTGGATCGCACTCGATTCATCCAAAACCACTTACCGCCCGAATCGAACGTGATAACCACTCGCAGTATTTCCAAACCCACTCTTGCCCAATTTCGCGCTAGAATCCATTTTAAACCGTTTTTTTTTTCTCCACCATAAAATCCCTCCTCCGCCTGCATCGCTCCTCCACTCCGCCAGCCTCCCAAGCAGTTTTACCAAAACACCGCAGGGTTTTTATAACATATTTCGTTATTTTTGCAGGTTTTTATCATGGTTTTCGGAGCAGAAACTTTACCCTCGACTCGCGAAGGGACAAAGCCAAAGTCTTCCATGTTGGAAGGCTAAAACATGAAGTAGAACGCTGGAGGTCTTCGTCAAATGATTTGATCGATGTTGTGAGAGCGCTGGTCATGACATTATACCCTCCACTGCACCAGAAAACCACCTGCACACATCAAAGAAGAAGAACAGTGAAGTTAAAGCTTGAAGATCAAAGATTAAAGGCGAACCCCGGAACTCTGAAGATTTAATCAATGATTTAAAGACCAAACTTAGTGGATTAAAAGGTTTAAACACGCAGTTTAAGGGCTTATACACAGTATCAAGGATTAAATATCAAAAGTTGAGGATTAAGGATCTTAAGCCCTACAGTTAAGGAAGGCAGGAAAAGGTAAAAGGCCGATGACAAAGCCCGAAACAGTAAACACAGTCAGCATATAAGGATTAAAGGCTTAGAAATAATTCTAAAAACCCTAAAGCAAAAAATCAGGGCTTAAGCAGTGTTTAAAGCCACCAGATCAGCACAAAATCAGTGAAGGAGCCTCCGAATGCCACAACATTGAGGTTGTAACTCCTCAAATTGGCCACTTGGGGGTTTATTTCATTAAAAGAGTGCATATTCATTACACAATCAGGGATATTTTTTAAAGGTAGCTCAACATTAACTACCAACCTACCAAAAGCCCCCAAAGTCAACAAAAGCAACTAAAGTTGATGAAACTTAATGAAAATTTGATTAAAACAAAGATGAGCATTCGAAATCTTCTCCTTTAGGCCTCCCAAAGGTCAATACACCATTACTCTGTATTAATTGAACAAATGAACCCTTCTTACACTCCACCTCCTCATTCTTCTATAAATACTTTGGTAGAAGACAGTATAAGGGTTGGTCTCTGGATACCAGTTGTATGTAAATAGTTGTTGAAGCTACTGTACCTCTATTTTGTAATTGAAGATACATAAGCTGAGATGAGAAGTTTGAGGCTGTAGAGACCCACTAGACTTGAATATTATAACTGGTTTGAACATCAAATACAAATAGTTGATTTATGGGATCCTGGTCTATGTCAATGGTGATGTGTTTCTCACTATAATTGTCATTTTTATTTATGTTTTCATTCTGTCCACTTTTCTCTGAATAAATAACAGCAAATATAGGCTAGGATTTACTTCTGAAGTACCCTAAGTCTCACTGATAAATCTTTATCCTTTATGTTTTCTGTTGATTGTTTATTTAAAGATAATTCAATAGAGTATAACCAATGAAGTGTTGGTAAGCCCATATTTCCAGAGTACAACTTGAGATGTTGTCTTTGAATGTTCTTGATAAGTTTGCTAATTAAAGATTGAGCTAGAGAAGTCTATGATTAGCCTTGTCCTCTAGTTTCTTCTCCAACTATTGCTTTGAAAAGCTCCCTTAAGAGTATGTTGAAAGCAGGCTAGTTTAAAAGTACTTACCTGATCTTAGACTACTTCTTATGTTTATCATGAATGTTTTCCCTTTGAATACGCTGAAAGCAGGCTAAGTTAAAAGTCTTTACTTGATCTTAAGCTATTCTATGTTTTTTAAATGTTTTCTCTAGAAAGTACATCAAAAGCAAGCTAGTTTCAAAGTACTTACCTGATCTTAGATTACTTTTGTGTTTTTCCTTAAATGCATGTCAAAAGCAGGCTAGTTTCAAAGTACTTTCCTAATCTTAGGCTGTCCTTTGTTCCCTCATCTGTTTGATTTCCCTCACTCCATTTCTTAGTGTTTCATTCCATAAAATCAACTTAAAGAGATCCTTTGACATAGATGACTTGCCCCATGGACCACTCTTGAACCTTGTTGTGAAATTAAATCCTCTTATGACTCCATAGCCCAATGGATTGATGTTGTTCCTTGCTTGTCTTATCAACTGAAACATTCCTTCACTTACTTTCACCTTCACCCTTCATACAGACTTCCTTCATCTTCATGTTATCCTGCCCAACCAAACAAAAACAAACAACCTTATTCTTCATAACTAGCCTAAAATCATACTTGAAGCCTTAAAGATCATATATTTGAATTCATACATAGAGAGATCCCTCTCTGAATCTAGGATGGCTAGGTCCTCAGATTCCAAAGTGATTTGATGTAGGCTCTGCAGCGTTTGTACTTGCCAATCTTGCAAACTATGGAGGCCTAACAGTTGTAAGGCACACAATACACATATTTTTACATCATTGGTAACAAGTGCTCAAAATAAACAACATATCCACCACCATGTTTATTTTTTTGTCATCAGATACAAGTGACATTGTCAATAGAGTGATTGAAGAAATTGGGGATAGCCACAACATAATATCATTGAAGAATGTAGTAGGTAAACATGATAAAGGATATACAATGACATTGGAGTAAATCTTGGTGCTATGTCCAATAAGAATGTGAAGTTTTGAATAAATTTGTTGAAAAGTATTTATCATGAACCTCCTAGCCATCAAACAATGATGTAAGATCTTTTTTTTGTAAATTAATTTCTATAAACTGAAAAGACAATGATGTAATATCAAAGACATGATTTGGAAACATGCACGATTGTGGTTTCTTTGTTCCTATTTGGATTTAGACACTAAGCATTGTTTTATTGTCATAGATAACAATGATGAACAAAAAGAAACAAAGCAAGGTTGTGTTATTAAGTGAATAATGTTTTCAAGGAATGCATGTAATAGAATATAATAGGTTTATCATTGAACCTATCTACATGACTGAAACATCATCCACATAACAACACCTAAATCACTGATCACATTGAATTCTCCCCCAAACTTTTTTACTTTGTACAACCATTCTCAATTAGGTGATGACACCCTTGAATTTCATTAGGGTGGAAAGGAAATATGACAAAGATGTATGTTAGGATAGGTTCCAATTTTAGGGATATATTAACTACTTATTTTGCAAAATTTAGAACATAAGTAAAAATGTTTTGTGATTCAATATCGTTCAACAAAATAAAGGACCAAAAAATGTTTTACAATTCAATATTGTTCACGAAAGTAAGTGACCAACATGATTAACGCAATGTAACCATCCAGGTAAGGTCAGTGGTTGAGAAAAAAATATCAATGAGACTTGGACCAATTAAAATTTATTGATGGTCAAATCACTTTCCCATTCTGCCCAACCTTTGGTTTTCCCTCTCCACTACATGGCCAAACGCAGATTATTTGGGTCGTCCTGCAAAGGCAAGCAAGGACGCTTTGGCCACTCCTCTCCTAACTTCAATCCTACCTCCATTTGTAGTACTCGTGCACAATCAACATCCAGAGCAGCCATGGAAAGATACAGGGATATCATCCTTGCGGTTGTTCAAAGAGCAATATCTAACATGGAAAAACAAGGTAATCTTGTAGGTACATTCTTGACACACACGTGGAGCAAGGCACTAGAGACTGGATCCTGGACATGAAAACTCTACCAAAGCTAGAGTCTCCTAAATGCAAATTTTCAATCTATATTGGCACATAAATATTCTAATGGGAAGAGTCCTCACAGATAGGGCTAACACTCGGAAGGAAATCATCACATGCATGGTAGAGCTCTTGGAGAAAGTGGAAAAAATCAATAGGAAGATCACACTTAACTAAGAGATTGATAGACATGGATCCCTCTACATCAAACTAAGATAAAGAGTGATAATCGCCTAGCCCAGAGGACACCCCTACAAAATGAAAGACAACAAAGCACCACAATGTAGCAACAATTTAATTTTCAATGCCTTTTCATGATTTCCAATCCATCTTTGGTTTTTTATGTAGCGCTTTGTAATTTGTTATCAAACTTTCAAGTTAAAAACAACATTAACAATCAAAAAAAATTGTGCCCACGCCACTAGTCTGGTTTGCTAAGTGGCAAACAAGTAGCGGCAATCACCAATGTACACCAAAAAATTTTATAGCAATATAACTATTATAATATTACGAAAAAAATAATAAAAATTAAAATATTGATGGAAACACTTGAAAATGTGACATGTAATGTGAATTAGTAGGCTTTTGCAATTTGGGTTGTCTTAAGAAAACAATTTTGTTATATCCAAAAAATATGGGCCCCATTGAATCCCACTCTTTTTAATAGCATTCGAGCCAATTTGATTACACAATTTTCCTCCAATCTACTTTCCATGACTCAACAATTTAGGCAATTGTGTATTAAGAATAGGTGAGAGTCATAATTAATTAGTGTTGAGAAATAAGTAGGGCAGCGTTGCTTGTGACATTCTTTTACTTGATTAATTAGTTTCATCTTCTTCTTGTTATTATTATCGTATTTATCATCAAACAACTGCGAAAAATATGAAGACAAATAAACACAAGATGTAGGGACTCAACGAGGGAAAAACCCCTCTCATAAGGGAAAACCCAAAAGTTCTTCTCATTTTTAGAATCAAATCAATTGAGATAACCTAATCCTTTGACCAAAGCATTGACACCCTCCCATTCACCAAGTCAACCTCCTATGTAGAGTCAACATAAATCACCCTTCCAAGATCTCAGTCAAATAGGGTCTTGGCCCTATTCAATTCCTAGACTTCATTTTATAACAGATCAGATCTGCAATAACCCTAGCTTGCACGTGTGACAGAAAAACTTGGAATTCCAATCGAATTCAAATCAAATTAATAGTGCAATGGAAACCATCGAATTAATTGCTTGATTATAAATATCCTAATAGGTCGAATGCATGGTTATTTATACTTGTTTGAAGCTCATTTTGAGGCTGACTTGAAGAGAAGGGCAAGTCAACTTGGTGGAGGAGTATAACATGACCAAAATACATAAATTGTTTTTTCTTTATTTGATACAAATAGCCCAAGAAGGGTCTAGAATATAAAGACATTGACAATGACTTATGACTCAACCTTAGAAACCTTCAATGGAAGCTTGACCTAGAAACAAAATACATAGAGCATGAAACCTGTTATCACAAAATTGCACTTGATAGGCTACTAATCAGATAATCTCATCTAACTGTTTCAAACCAATCTTTTGACTGAAGCTTAGCCTCTTCAGTCTAAGAGGGTTCTCTCAAGGTTAATGATATTGAATAAAGATGTATTTAGATGGCTAACTCTTCTTGGAAAACAACTTGCTTATGATGAATATAGGTTGAAAATAGTATCAGTATGCAAACATTGGGCTTATGGAGTCAACACTTTCAGTGATTCAGTAGTGAGTTCACTTGACATGGAAGCTGAGGCAGGTAAGAGTTTTTAGCAGTAGTACACACACATGAAACAGGAAATCACATAGTCAATTAATCTATAAAGGAAGTCGGAGCATTACATGAATGAATTCTGAGTATTAATGATGAAAACCACTACAAATGGGACACATAAAAGATATAGATGAGATAAGCACTAAAAACTCAGTCAAAATCTCAGTTTGGTCAAGAAACAAGTCTTTGTATTACTGAAACAGTGAAATTACATTAAGCTGCAGTTTTGCCAAAAAATCTCCAACCCTTGACAAATTCGAATCTCTACCCTTTAATAGACTTGTTACATGATCAGATGATCTGCCTCCTGGCTAGATTCATCGAATTTTTGCCTAATGACCCCTTTCATAACCATAAAACATCTATTTAATGAGAAATTGACAGCTATCCTAATTGACAGTCATTTTCCTAATAAGACTCAAACTATCCATTATTACATTTAACAACCTTATCTCTAACAACAATTACATCTTTTGACAAATATGCTTTCACATGTTCGAATAGGGGTGATGGGACTCATCACTACATAACCTCTTAATTGACCTTCTCTAAAACTGGAAACAAAACCCTGTTTTTTAGGCAAACTGGTCTTCATCTTCAACAAATGCTTTGGCTGGTAGTTTGTCTTCATTTTGTGGTCTTTTAGTGTTGGATAACTGTTTTCATGATCCTTTAACACTTGGATAGTATCCAGCTGTCCAAAGATGCTCAAAAACCTGCTTAAAAAACACCAACACAGTACGCTACGAAAGTAAGACAGTTTCGTAACGTACTTTCGTAGCGCTGCAAAAATGCCTTTTGCCATCATCCTTTTTTATTCTTTCTTTCTTCACGGTGTTCATTCTGTCTTGGTACATCTCCCATACAAATTTCACCTCTTGAAAGCTTTCAAAACTGGTTCAAAAAGAAAAAAGAAACCTACAGTAATTTCTTAGCGTTTTGTTGTTTTTCAAGCCCATGCACGCTACGAAACTGCTGAAAACAATCAAAAATCCATAAATTTGTGTAGCTTGAAAAAATATGTCCTCTAAGTGCAAAAACTCAGTTTCTAGCATGCCATTAATCTTCAAAACCATAAACCAGCTTACACTATGACTCTTGAGGGTTTTCTTCCTCATTTATGATGGGTTGAGCTATTGGCTCTTCAAGCACTGTCATTTTTAGGCCTTTTTTCTCCAACTCTTCATGAATTAATTCCAGCTGCTCCTGGAGGTCCTTAACCTGATCTTTCAAGTTCTTGTTGGTGGCTTTCAAATGTATGTTCATCCTCCTGACATGTTTGGCCTCTCTCCTCAATGGAATGGTCCATTTGATAAGCTGTTGTGTATTATCCAAAGTCTTGGAAACACTTTCAACCTGCTCCTCCCAAATTGCCTTCATCTTTTCAAACTGAACCTTCTCTACATTGTGTTTCCTTGCTTCTATTTTCATAATAGCAATTTCATGATTGGCCAACTTCAATTGTTCTTCAAGAAGTTGAAACTCTGTTTTTTCCATCACCTTCTCTTTTCCTTTCTTTGATTTGCTAATTGTATCTTTCTCTGCAAGTGATGAAAGATCAATGATCTCTTGTGGTGGTTGGAGTGTGTCAGTAGGTGGATAAACCTCTTTACTGCTCTCTAATACCTTCCTAGCAAACCTTGTCATAGGCTTTCTTGCTTGGAACATAAAACCTGCATCTTCTCCTTCAAATTCTAATTTCTTTGCAGATTTAGCCTTTTTTAGCTTTTGTCCACCTTCCTCTATGTCTTCAGCTTGGAATATAGGAGTTTCTTCTATGTCAATGGCATGTAATATATCTTCTAGATTTCCTTTAGCTACTGCTCTGTCTTCTACAGCCATTGTTTTCTCTTCTAAGGCCACTGTTTGGCTCCTTGTCATCCTTTTGGTTCCTTGTTTACTCATAGCTTGTTTTTGTTTTGCAGGTTTGACCACTTTTGACTTCTGTTTTGCAGGTGGGACATTTGGTGTATCAAAACCCTGCAATTGCTCTGTCTCCATCATAATTGGCTCACTTGGTTCTACTCTTACAGGTTCACTTGGTTCTGCTACCAATGGTTCACTCTGTTCTGCTACTAATGGTGATGGAATTCTCCTAGGTTTAGGAGTTCTTGAAGGAGTAAGAGAATCCAGCTCAAAACCACTAACAAACAAAAATGAAGACAAGTCTCTGCCTAACCTTTGAAGTTCATCTAAAACCAGCATTTTCATTAAACCGTGATGAAACAATGAAGTCTCACTCCCTTCAGATTTTGCTTGGACCTTATCTGCCATTTTTGGCAAACTTCTATGCAAATAGAAAGGCAGATCAAGGGAAATCTTACCAGTAAAGTGTAGAAGTAGCTTGAAATAATATTAGTAGACTTTATGGTATCTCCCTTCACAAGTAAAGTACTTTTGGATGATGAGCAGTAGTTTTGAGTAGTTGTCATTTATGCAGCGCCTTGGAATGGCATTGGTGAGATCCATTTCATTGTTTTCAGGCTTCATAAACTCTTTGTATTGCTCCATGTTGAACTTGAAACCTTTGAACCATTTCTCTTGTCCCCTTGGAATCCCTATAGCTGCTGCAATAACCTCTGGTGTGATCGAAAAATTAAGCATTCCCACTTTGGTGGTTGTTCCACTGGAGTTTAAAGCAAACTCTTTGGAAACTTGTACATGGCAGCCTTGTAATTTCTCACAAAACTGTAAACAACATGTCCTTCTGAAGACTTCCACAGCTATTGGGTCTTCATTGATCAAATTCATATCTGCTAGTTCATATCTCAGACATTGTCCACCCTTATTTGTCCTCCTTTTTTCTGCCATGGTTTCTTTGATGTCTTTACAACCTCGCTTGATGATTTGCAACCTCGCATGATAGTGCTCAATGTAAACCTTTGAAAACATCAGCCTCAGCTTTGGCTTAATGCAATAGCTCTCCAGAGCTCGATATCACACAAATAAGGAATGAGAAATGAGAAATGACTGAATTAGGAAATATTTTGAAGTTTTGATGTCTTCTCATGACACAATGATGACTCATACATACCTAAACGGGTGACGATGACTTCAGACCTGACCATGTACCTTGGTTTTATCCCTCCATGACTCGAATGGCATCTAACTTGCCCTTTCCCAATGATATTCTGACACCTAACAGCTAATCTAACAAGACAGACAGGAAACCGTGCTTTCATAGCGTATCTAGTGTAAATCTGAGTGTTTTCGCTACGAAACTATTAGCAATTTCGTAGTGAAAAGTGACATTTCTCAGTGTATTTCACTACGAAACTGTGGTTTCTTGGCTAAAATGACATTTTTGGTACAAAAACCTTGGGAATTGAAATCTGTCAGAAAATAATGAGTGATATGACATGAGGAGATTTGAAAATGCGTGGGTTTAGACCTTGGGTAAACTTAAACAAGAAAAATTTAAAATTTCCCTTCACCAAGAATTATAAAAAATGAATCCTACAACCCTACTTTTGACATATGAACTTATTTAACTTTGTTAAATGATGCTTCATTTTTTGGGTGATAACAAAACCCATGCTCATAATAATATATATTTTTTATAATGATTTTATTTTCTTTCTTTTGACAGATACATTACATCATGACTCAAATACATTTATAAAGACCAATACTAGTTACATTTCTCAACAAATAGTACCTTTATTAATCATACCCACATAAAATCAGCCACTCCCAACCATCATATAGTCTACATACAATTCAAAAAATCGGCATTCCATAATTGTGTTGTCCCTTGAGCTAGCACACTCTCAACATCGGGATGTCTAATTAATCAACTTCCATACCCCTTGTTTACCAAGTTGTTAAGTCATCTTATCATGCAAACCTCCTTCAATTCCTTAAGAATCCAGCTAAAAAGATTATACCCTCATGG
The DNA here is from genome assembly GCA_034641835.2 of Pinus albicaulis. Lineage (NCBI taxonomy): Eukaryota > Viridiplantae > Streptophyta > Pinopsida > Pinales > Pinaceae > Pinus > Pinus albicaulis. Next base: position 1,686,882,460 of record CM076580.1, read on the forward strand.
TGAAAATAGCAGAGCTTGTTTAGATCAATATAGGAATTAAAAACTATGATTATTAGAGTCTAGCTTACATTAAAAGTCAATATGTTTCTCACACCATGTAGGCTTTTGAAAAACTTCACTAACTTTCCATTAACTCATGCAAGGTGAACAAATCAATATGCCTCCAATTCAACATTTGATTTCTTAACTATGATGCCACAACCCTTATTCATTTGTGGCACTTCTACATAAACAAGATGGCTCCCTTCTCACCACAGTTATTCATGATAGAGACAAAAGTATTGGACAAAGAAGCAATTGCTGGAATGCATGGTCTGAAATCTTCTCATTATATCTCATGCATCTCAAGAATGCATGGCCTGAAATCTTGTCATTTTATCTCGAGAAATAGTTTGTTCATGTTTTTCTGTTGAGTAATAGAGGTAAACTTAAATGTTCTATAAAAGTCGAGGTTTTTAGCTATTCATTCACTTTACTTTCTATTATTGTTAATAATTTCAAATTCACAAAAATCTTTTATGATCGTATCCAGGAAATTGGTATAAAAATATATATGAAAATCAATGATAAAAGTTGCAGAACATGAAATAAAACTACATCAATCAATAATGGTGGTCGGTTGTCAATGTCAAACAGCGGGATTCTTTCTAAGATTGATTTTCTGGATAAACGGCATCTTTGTTGGGATCAATCTAGTGTGGGAAAACAAAAAGAATATGACAACAGTTACATAATATTAAAGACAACGGAATTGGAATTACAATCTGGTGAAGGAAATCAAATAGCATTTCAAAATATTTAGTGCAATTGAATTAAGTTTGATAAAATTATTTCACAAGAGTGCAAGGTATATCCTTTAAAATTAAAAGGTTTTAATTTAAATTATTTAACCAGTTGTGTGTATTGTCTTGTGAGTTGTAAGTTTCATATGATCAAATATAAAATCTTTGAAAAGAGACATCATACATGATTTTTGGCAATATCATTAGTATTATTGAAGGGAGGGGCTAAAAAATTATATTCAAAGTATTATTCTTGACTGAAATTTTCAAGTAGTTTAGAGTTTCCTAATTATAATTATACCAATTATATATATATATATATATATATATATTAAGTCCCTCGTGTAGTTATATAAATTAAGTAGTTGGTAAGTGTCGATAGGGGTCAATATATACTAAACATCAAAACACACACCTCATGATATATTTGCTAAAATTTAAAAATTAACTTTATTTAAAGTATTGTTAATAATAATAATAATAATTAATTAATTAATTAATATACATGTTCAACACATATACATTTAAAAAAAAAAACATGAAACAAGATTTTTAACCATAGAGATTTGCCTCCACTTTATCATGGAAATTCTTAATTTATCTCCACTTTACCATGGACCAATGTCATGATTTATTAGTAACACATGTCTAAAAAACCATAATTCACTTCATATGACAGTTTTTCATATGATTTTTTTAATTAATCAATTTAATTAAAAAGGTTAAAAAAACAAAACCATTTTGGAGATAAATCTCAACCTTTGAATTTTGTATACTACTATGAATATTCTACCATATTCTACAGAGATTAAATCTCTATCATCCACCTAATAATTATTGATGATTAAATTAAAATTCTAAAAGCTTTATTCCAAAATAAATACGCACACTATTTTTGTGTCCTGCTCACCCATCCATCCCAAAATCTTGGTGGAACATAGGAATAACATGTGGACACTAGAAATGGATAAGATAAATATAGTGCATACTAAAAATAGTTGCTCATTTACGTCTACCTTGTGTGTTTCCCTGCTCCTGCTCACCCATCCGTCCCAAAGTCTTGGTGGAACATAGGAATAACATGTGGACACTAGAAATGGATAATGGAAATATGGGTGCACATTAAAAATAGTTGCTCATTTCATTAAGGTGGATGGTATAAGAGAATTGGATAAGAGAAATGATGTGGAAGTTTTGGATCAATAAAAAAGAATCAGTTTTATGTGTCAACATTTTCTTTTGCTTGTGGTATTGGGACCATGTTACAAAATGTAGAACTCAACTGCACTTACATGAGTGACATGTTTTCCGTGTTTGTGAGATAGCAAGATAAAATCAAATGTAAATTAAAAAAACACAATTACATATTCATAAACAAATCAAATATCTATTAGGAAAATTTAGAGACAAAGGGACGGCGAAGTCCCCAGGTAAAAGAGGAACTATTTTTAGTGTTCATCCATATTTCTCTTATCTATTTCTAGTGTCCACATGTTATTCCTATGTTCCACCAAGATTTTCGGATGGATGGGTGAGCAACACACCCTAAATTTTCCTAAAATTTAGGGAAGACAAAGGAACGTCAAAGTCCCAAGATTTTGGGATGGATGGGTGAGCAGGAGCAGGGAAACGCACCCCAAATTTTAGAGAAATTGAAGGGACCCCAAATTTTAGAAAAATTTAGGGGAGACAAAAGGACGTCAAAGTCCATAGTGTAAGGGTACATGTTTCTAAAACTATAAAAATAGTAATAATAATAATAAGTTTCGTTGGGTGAAACCCACGAGACGGAGGTTCAAATCTGGCTGAGTATATGGTTTGTTATGATCTGGCTCAAGGAGTAGGCTCCCCCCTCCCCTGCGGCGGAGTCTCGGCTCTTGCTAAATCATAAGTTTCTGGTATGTCTGACTTGCAGGCTGTTGGATATACTCTTGGTGTTATAAGGCAGCCACGAGGATTGATCCTGGGACCTCCCTTAGATTAGTCTAAAGAGTTACCGATTCACCATGGCTAAAAAAAAATAATAATAATAATAATACCCAAAAATAACAATTCTCCCATACAACTTCATCATATAAAAACCAATGGAAACTCTATAATCCTTCCAATCTCAAAATACTAAAAACTATCAAGTTCGCTGAATTATAAATGGAATTTATAATATTTTTATTTTATTGGTTTTTTGGGGAGGGGGCACATGCCCGAAAGACATCCCCTTGGAAAACGTTTTCCCATGTGTTCCCGCAAGGGGATTGTGGGGAAAAATTTTCCCAAGGCACCCAAATCAAATCACCGGAGCATCAGAAACCTGGGGCCACGCCCACCATCCTGGGGATGTGTCCACATGGAACAGTGTGCTATTCTATATTAGAGTCGTCCATGATGTGATAATCCCAAGCTAATGAAATTGGTACTGATTGGATCATGCCACTCTCAGTGCACTTTTAATAAGCTTTGGATCATGCCCCGCTGAGTGCACTTTTAATAAGCTCTACCGTAAAGTGATTTCATGAAAGACACTTGAGCATCAATAAATACGAGATTAGTTGATGTTCATATCGTAACGCAACTCTGTGATTCAGTTTGAAAGATCTAAACATGAACCTCAATCTGATCCCACTGGCCCAAATAATCTCTCACATCTAGATATTGCAATATCGTTTCAAGTTCGATTGAATGCAGCGGAGACTAAGAATTACCGAAGTCCATTACAGCAGGTAGCTAGAAATCCAATTTCTATTTTTGCGTCCCTGTATTACAAGAGAGACAAAACCACTTTCCGGTCTGATTTTTCTGACAGAATAGAAAAACATGTATTTCTTCAGCAAAAGCAAGTTGAGTTTGACCTGTAGAGAAGATGCCAAATGAGGCAGCTCGCTGCTAACACTATGCAGTGGATTTCCTGTCTATATTAAAGTATAATAAAATACTTTAAAAAACGCCGATATAAACCAATGCAACTAAAAAAAAAAATCAAAATACAGGTCTTTGAAGCAGTCGCCAGCATTAGAAAGGAAATCAGCTTAGATATCACGTCCTGATTAAAAAATTACTGTCAGAAGACACCAAGCTTGGAAAATAATTGGCCTTTCGAAAAGAGTAGTTAACCTTGCTTCTAGTCTATAGCACGCAAAAGATAGAGTAGTTAACCTTGCTTCTAGTCTATAGCACGCAAATATCTTTTGCCTAGATTGCCAAATTATGGGGTAGGCACCTTTCAGTCACATATTCAAATCCTTGGTATAATATATCGGAAAGAAAAAAGCATGCATAATGTGATGTTTCAACGGAATATAGAATGAAAAGCCAAATAAAAATTACTTCCTCACGTTGGGAATAATTCTAGGAAAATAAATCGTTTTTGCCCCACAAGAAAAATGTTGCTATTCATTTTGGGGTACAATGCAGCGTCTGAAAAAAATTATCATTTTGAGATGCTTTCATTCCATGTGTTTGCTTTGGACTACATGGACTTTACTCAACGAAGAAAATGGGAAAAAGCTTTTCTGGTTTTAGTCTGCATCCATGTCTTCTTGTGCTGCCTTGGCTGCTTCCTTGGCTTCTTCTAAAAGATCTGCTGGAACCTGCAAATATGAATTGCAACTGAATGTCAAGTAAATTTCATGGTAAAATAAGCAACAGATCTAAAGAAAATTTCACTCGTAATTTGTAAGATCTTTCTGTCAGTCAATTTCACTCCATTAAGATGTGTTGTCTAAAATACAGTGGGTCCAAACAAAAAGCATATGCATAGGGAGAATACAACAGCGGTGATGTTTAAATGTCCTGAATTTTATGGAATTTTAATAATAGCAAGGCATTAGTGCAAGGGGTTCTCCTCACCAAATATCTGGGCATCCACCAGCTACAGTTGAAAGGGGACTTTACAGGTAGTGATCAAGCTCCTCAACAGTAGGGCAGAAAAAACCAGTCCACGCGGGAGATCCAGACTATGGTTTCCATGCCAAGGCCTTCTCACAGCACCTTCCAGCTAATAGAATTTCAACCCGAGACAATATATTGCCAGACATAAATGCCAACGTCAAAGTGGAAGGACAGGGAGGCTCCACATATTCCCCCATTAATCATATCCTGGGGGATTACGTGGACTACTGGCAAAGCTCAAGGGTATCAATTAGCATGGATTCCAAAACTAATCATCACACTCAATAATAGGAGCCGCCCCCTAACTAACTCCGAAATGGCTTAAAAACTTGTACTCGTGAGCTCTCATTGCTATTGTATAGAACATCACCCTTGTCTAGCTAGCATTAATGTTCACATGTTTGCAAGCTTTGGCATATCCATAGGTATTCGGATTCCCATCCCACTCTGTAATTACTCAGGCATAGAGGCCGATCAAGGAGGCACCTTCTTACTGCCCCCTCCTGATCTCGTGCCTGTTCATCCGTGCATAGTAGTTGAGGAATTCATGTTAACAAGAGAAGTAGATGGTTACTTCAATGCTACTTTTCATTGCTCTTATCCCTAAGGTGGGTAAGCCAGTATCCTTTGATGACTTAAGCCTATCTCACTATGTAATTGCATTTATAAGATGATATCTAAAGCACTTGCAATTAGGGTGAAGAAAATTCTATTAGGCTTCATCTCCCCAAAGCAATTTGGTTTTTCGGAAGGCAAACAATATCATGAGGCCATTGTTTGTGCACAAGAACTGTAACATTCCATTAGATCGAAGAAACTTTCAGGTATGGTATTAAAGCTAGACCTCTCGAATGCATTGGCAGGATATGTTAGTTGTACTTGAGGTTACTTCTAATACATATAGGTATAATTTTACTTTTAGTTATCAGATAATGCGATGTGTCATGTCAATGTCTTTTGTTGTTAGTATTAATGGAACCGCCTCTCTTTTCTTATGTGTTTTTGTTGGTAGTTGAAAATATACGTCGATGTGTTTTCCCTGTCCAAATTAAACCCAGTCAAATCTCTTCCAATAGCACAACTTTGACCTCCAGCTACAGAATTTCGGACTCCACTACAAACCTGGAATTTTCGGCCCTCCTACAATTGTTGTTGCCACGTGTGAGCTTCTTTTAGCCTCCCAGGGCTTCCTAAGACCTTCACTTGACTTTTTCTTACTTCTGGAGCTTGAGGATGGCTTCTTTTAGACCTTCTCTTGAACTTCTAGCCTTCTCTCCTTCAAGATCGAACTTGTATAGGAAAACCCTAGATCTGTTGCAGAAACCCTAGCCTTCCTTCGCACGTGTGAGAGAGAGATAGCCCAAAACCAAGTCTTCTTTGTCCTCTTCCTTTTTCGTTGCCTTCTTCCTCTTCCTCTTTCGCTTGGATGAGTGAGTGATGAATGTGCATCAAGGTGGTCGAGTTTCATCCTTTATATAGGCCCTCTAAAAAAGTGAATGTGACTCCTCAAATTACGCCGACTTGCCAGCGACCTGTTAACTTGATCTTGGAGGGTATTTTGACACTTTTAAGGACAAAAATAATTTTCTTTACAAGTTACAATGTGCTCGAAGGGGTCTTCAACTTATGACAATGACTCTTTTGACTTCTTGACCTAGGAAAAACCCTAAAAGCAATCAACGGGTGCTTGATCTATAAAATAAAAAGACCTTGAGCATGAAACCCATGCTCCAAAAATAATAATAATAATTTTATTTCATTTTATAATTTACAAGAATCAAAAGTACATTTCATATTTATGAAGACCGAACCTAATTATACATTTTTCAACACAATCGACATTTACATACTTATGAGTCAATTGGGACCAGTCTTGCAGGAATCACCTGCCACCCCATAACATTTATCATCTCACATACCTTAAGGAGACCAATGGACCGCAGATAACTCTTTCTATATATCTCCCACTTCTTCATGATGGCAGCGATTTGGTTTATTCACCAAAGGCAAACTTGTATTCTTAGGAGGAGACATATCCATTGGAGATTTTGCAATGTCCTTGTAGTTGCTTGAGGACAAGCAACATTTTGGAGGAGAGGACTGTAATATTCCTAAATTAGCCTACAGCTAATGGGAATATTAAAATTTTGTTTTGTCACATTGATAGGTGAATAAGTGGGTGGGGAAACCCATAAAACTTTTTATGGTGAATAAAACCACTTCTCGTGTGAAAGTGGATCATATTTTCAGCTGAATAAAGCACCCTAAGGTGTGAATAGGGGCTAAAACATGTTGACTAGGTCAACCTTGACCAAATCTACAGCGCTGTCAAGGAGGAGTGGCCATCAATGAGGGACAGCGCAGTTTTAGATGGAGATGCCTTGTGTGAAAGAGATGATTTCATTCGAGGTGGTTTAGGGTTTGCAAGCTCTTGCCTTATAAAAGACAGGAGATGGCAACATTAGAAGGTTGTTGATGATATGATATTTTTCTGAGTATATTGTCTGTTTAGACATATCTCATTCTCTTGTTGTTTAGCTGAGAATAATGTTGTTTATCATTGGGTGGTCCTGGTCGGGAATCTCACCTCTTCCCATTGAGTAGCTCTTGAGAGAGTTTGTATTGCATTGTCCACTATCTGGCTTAGGGCCAAGCTTCTTCTTTCAACTACAGCGCAGATCCCGTTGAGGGTTTGATTGTTTTTGCAAGCTCCAGCAAGTGGAGATTAGATCTTTCAGATCTAGTCCATTTCAGTGCTTCTTTTCAGTGGAGGATTCTACTTCATTGGGAGGATAGTATTGAAGATCTTGAGCATCATTTTCACATCTTGGCTGCAAGCCAACTATATTTTGATCCCTACAGCGCAGTATAGATCCAGATCTACGTTATTCCCGTAGGTGTATTTGCAGGGTGTTTCAGCTCACCAATTGTAGAGTGATTTTCTAGGTGTTGGGGATCCGCCCTTCACTTTGGAGATCTTTTGGAGGAGATCATTTTATTGTATATATCAGATTAGATCCACTTTCCAGATCTGAATATTTCCATAGATCTGCAATCTTAGATCTCAGATTTACATCTTGTACTTGGTATTTTTCTCAAAACCCCAAGGATAATTGTTAGAAGAGCTTGTATAGTGTATGGATCTGCTATAGATCTAACTTTTTGTCCACATACTTGCTCTAGATCTTATGTGTAATCTACAACTGTTGCAGAGCCAATAAATAACGTTGTAAGGCTTTTTCTGTCTTAATATATGGTTGCAGCACCTCATTTTGAGGGATTTCTATCATTGGAGACTTGTATTTTCCTGTTCTGCATCTTATGGGCCACTTGTAATATGTATTTTGTAGCTGTAATGACAAATGGAAGGTCTCCATATGGGCCTCATGCTTAAATAAAGATGATCTGCGTTATTTTTGTATCATTCTGCATTCTATTGTTGCATTCCCCATTTGGGAATACCACAAAGGAGGATAAATTAGTAGATAGATTCACAGTTCACTACTCTTTTTGTCATATTCTATAGATGATAGATTAGAGTCTTGGACTTTAGTGTTGTGAATTTGAACTTTTCAATCTTCCTAGTTCACTGTGCAATTGGTGGTAGCCAGGTGGCCTATTTTGTAAACATTATTATTTGGTCATGACAACAATTGCTAACTTGCTAGATAAGTTATTTTATGTTTATCTTCTAATGATCCACTTTCTATTATATGCTTAAAAATTTGATCTATGTTTTAAATTGCTAGAATCTAGATGGTTGATGCTCAAATAATTGATCATTGATGTACAATAGATGCCATATCTATCTTGGTTGATGTACAAATATGCATGTTTTCATATCTTTCGCAACTAATTTGGTATTTTGGATTTTTTTTAAATATATAAATGCAAAATAAGATTATGGGGGCTAAGATCTGAGACATGCGATGAAACTAAACACCAAACAACATTAAAAAGAAAGAGAGATAACTAGGCAATAAAAACCAAACAATATGATAAAAACCCAATTCTTTATTAAATGGGAAATAAAATACTATTACATGTACATCATGGAACCTGAATGTCCTTTTGAAAGGTGAGGCCCGTTATTTATAATATTTTCAGTGCCTCCTTGAGTTATATCTGTTTACCATGGGCGGATACCACTTTCCACTCGGATCAATCAACCCCCCTTAGGAAGCAATGGTCCCCACTGCATCTAGTGCCCGCATGAAAAGCTTCTACTAAATGTGGCTCCTGTTGAATTTTTGTCGCTATGGTCAGTCTTCATAAATTGTTTAAGCCCTCAAAATATGAAAGAAATGACAAATATAAATGTATACTTCAAGTCGCCTTCAAAAGAGGGAAATTGAATTTTTGAAATTCAAATTAATTGTCTCCACGAGTTCAAGTCAGCCAGCGTAAATGACACAGCAGTTCAGGCTCAAGAGATGAAAATATAGAGGCTACTCATCCTCCTCCTCAAGGCACCAACTTCGATCACATATACTCGTCTTTTGTTCACACATGGGAGTTTAGAAGAACAAATTATGAGGCAACAAACAGACATTCTTTTGAGGTAGCAGACCGGGATTCTTCTAAGGTAGTAGACCAAATCTTTTGAAGCATAGTTGATCGAATTCTAAGGTTAGGCTGATCGAATTTTTAAGGTTGTCTCAGCAGGCCGAATTTGTCTTTGGTTGACCAAGTTTGACCTAGATATGTTTGTGGTCAATTTGACCTAGATTCTAAACGGAAATCAAATTGTATCTCTTGTTGAATTGGATAATTTTTCTAAGAAAAGGTTGTTGGGTTTTTCCCTAGTTAAGGTTTTCCTAGAATAAAGTTTTGTCTCCTGTGTTTGGTTGTCTCTTCATGATCCTACTGTCATTATTGTTTAATTGTTGATGTTTTGTGTAATTGCTTAATGATAAATGTGACAAAAGAAGACTTGGCTAAATAATCATTAAAAGTAATTATCAGATTAGGAAGTCTTGAAAAATAAACAACTCCTAGTGATTCATTTGCCTTGATGAAGAAGATATGAGCCAAGGGGAGTGGTTAACCCATAACTAAGTGTTGTTGAGGACAAGGGTTTTATGTGGTTAACACATAACCGTGGGCTTGTGGATGACCCATAACCAAATGCCAATGGAGACAAGGATTTTGCATGGTTTACCCATAACCATGGGTTTGTGGATGACCCATAAACAAATGCCAATGAAGACAAGGGTTTCGTGTGTTCAACCAATAACCATGGGTTTGTGGATGACCCATAACCAAGTGATTTCAATGTGCCATGTGCCAACAAATACAAGGGTTTTGTGTGGTTGACCCATAACTGTGGGCTTGTGGATGATCCAAGAGCCAAAATTGAGTTGGCAATGGCAAGCTTGGAGAAGGGTTTTGTGTGGTTAAACCATAACCATGGGTTTGTGGGGGACCCATAACCATGACGATTACAATCCCTTAAGTGTTGATGAAAACAACGGTTTTTTGTGGTTAACCCGTAACCATGGGTTTATGGATGACCCAAAACCAAGTGTACATGAAGACAAAAAAAGGTGCTAACACCAATGACTCAACAACCATAAGCTTTATCAAATGTTTAGAGATGGTCAAGAGGTGTCCTTCAATGGATTTCCAATGGTGTCAACAATGACATCAACCTTTTGGGGATCAGACTGTTTTGGCCCAAGAGTCTCGCCATGCTTGAATGCACAAGCCTCAATAGACTTTTTAGCATTGTCCCAAGCACCGCCAATGTTAAAAGAAAAAATTTCAACCTGGACCTCCAATGTCAAGTCCCCAAGAAGAATATCCATGCCATACTTCATCCCACAATTTGTATATGGCAGATGCTACCAGATATAAAGAAAGACCTGCAGTCAAAGGATAATTTCATTGTCCATCTCCAAAAGCATAGAAAAAATAGTCTTGGTTAAGCAGCAACAATATTGGTGTTGAGAAATCAATGCTTATAGGAATTAAGGTTTGATTCCTCTTTCTTGATAATTACTTGTGAATTATGTTGGCTCCTTTTACTTCTTTATTAGTTTATCTTTCATCAAGCAATTACCAAATTATATGTATATGAAGATCACAAGAACAAGAGACAAGATGTAGGCAATTAGCCAGGGCAAAACCCCATCAAGGGGAAAACCCAATCCAACTCTTGCACTAATAGATTCAAATCAAGATGAGACAATCCATGACACTTTAGACTTAGACAAAGACCTCCTCCAATCAGCAAGTCAACCCTTCCTTCCAGTAGATGATCCCTGTCAAAGTTTCCAAGTGACAGCATCCCAATAGTAGCTACAATCCAAAATTTTGGCCCCCGACATAAAATTTTCATCCCCTAGCTACAAAATTTTGGATCTACAGTAGATTCAAAATTTCGATGCCAGCAACTATCGAGAAACTACACACATCTGAGAGATAGATAGCCCAACAACTCATTTTAGGTCTTCACAACTTCTTTTGTCCTTCTCCGACTACTTCGCTCTCTTTTTTGCTTTTCTTCCTTGTAGAACGAACTTGTTGAGCTAGTGTGACAAATCAGTCGAGCTGCATCTCTATATATAGCCTTTTTGCTAGTTCGAATTGCCCTAATGTAAGCCGACTTCATGGGGAGAAAATTGACTTGGTGTGGAGGTGACAAATAACCCTTTTGACTCAAAAATATTTTTTACAAGATACAAAAGGCCAAGAAGGGTTTAATAAAAATGGCAATGACTCTATTGACTCAAGACAGAAAACCTAGAACACTTAAATGGAGGCTTTGACCTAGGAAACATTAACCCAAGCATGAAACCCATGCTTTAATAAGTCATTTTCTTTAACAATAAAGTTTCTTTTGACAAGTACAATTATGAAGACCAACACTACTTACATTCTTCAAAACTCCCTGTTAACTAAGGAGGTATTCATAATTACATATATAAAGGTACATGGAAGATCTCAAAATGATATGAACTACGAAAAGTTCTAGCACACACAGTGCTACAGATTAGATACATGCCTAGGGTACTCTAATCGGGTGGGACTAAGGTGAACTCAAGTTTTAGCCACTCTAGATACAATCAGGATTTTAAGCTCTATCACCAACCCAGGGATCTAGGTGTGTATCCAAGGTCTGAGCTCCATGAGCAATGCCACACTCCCTACTTCAAGATCTCAACATCAACACATAGGTCGGCCAAATGTCCTCCCAAGCATCTTCTTGCCACAAAATGCTCCATCTCTCTCTATCAACTAAATTTGTAACATCCACCAATCCAAGCATGCTTTTGAAATATTCAAACTTCTTATTCGGAAGAGATTTCGTTGATACATCAGCTACCTATTCATCAATTGGAATATATTGTAGCTTCACGACCCCATCTTGTACCAAACTCCTAATGTAGTGGTACTTGTTGATCTGCTTCGTCGTGGTATAAAATACGGGGTCTTCAGACATCTTGATGTTGCTTTGATTATCACAATTTATCATTGTAGGATATAAAGGCTTTCCAAACAAATCTGACAATAATTTTCAAAACCAAACAACTTCTTTTCCTACTTCACATGCAACAACATATTATGCTTCGGCACTACTTAATGTAACACGATCTTGTTTTCTACTCATCCATGAAATCATTGCAAATCCCAGACTGAAACAGCCATCGATAGTGCTTCTTCCATCAGTCTCACTGCCACCCAATCGAAATCGATAAAACCTATTAACTTGACTTCCTTTCCATCATACTTCAGGCAATGATGAATTGTGTCACGTAGGTATCTCAAGATATGCTTGGCAGCTATCGAATGGTCTTGACAAGGCTCCAACTCAAATTGACTAGGAACATTTACAGCAAAACATATATCATGTCTCGTATTCACCAAGTACATCAGAGAGCCCACCAACTTACGATAGCTTGTAGGTGTTGAGAAATGAGGGTGTTTAATTCAATTTCTCTTTCATGATAATTACTTGTGAGCTTGTTATGCTTCTTTACTTAGATCTTATCTTCATTAACTTATTATGTCTTTCATTAAGTCAATTATCAAAACACGAGAGACACAGTTTAGGTTTTTCAAGCCAGGGCCAAAACCTCTCCCTCTTGGAGAGGAAAACCCGAAAGTAATTCTTCTTATAGATCTTCAATTGACGAGTAACGTGACCATGACACAGACCCTTGACATCAATATATCTCCAAGACCCTTATCATTGTTCTTCTTGGCTCCTTATGATGACCTTTTTCTGCACTGCACTACACTTGCATGAAGGAAGATCGGTCCCTAGTCTAGCATCTCTAAACACTATGCTTCTCCCTTGAATTCCTTCGATCTAGCCTCAGCCTCCTACAGATACTATCTCAACCTTCTTTTTGCACCCTTGATACTCAAGACCGAGATTTTCTTTCCTTGTTGTAATAGCCCTTCTTTGTACCACAGTCACCATTGTTTCCTTTATGATTTATGCTAGATATATGTTGTCCCAAAACAGAGGTATATATGATTCTCCTTTAGCCCAAGATCGAACTTTGGATACACTTGTGGTAACCGTCCTTCACGTTGTGTATACCCTCAGTCCCTTTCTAAGATATGCGAGATCTAGAAGCAGCCTTAAGATCAAACTATGTAGATCATATTGTCACGTAGAGTTGTCACCTTATTAGCCTCTTCTCCTCACAGATTATCCTCTACTCCTCGCATTGTACTTCGCACTTCATTTCAGATTTTTTCCGAATTAGGATGATGCTACAATGAGGCCACATCATACTTTATATATAGTGAATGTCTTCTAGCTATTAGGTCGACATGAAAATAGGTGTGTAGGCCGACTTCTTCAAGGGGAATTTACATCATCCTTAAGACGACTTCTAGGAGCATAATTGACAAGGTCTTGGAGCATATACTTTACATCAATAATTTGCCTTTTAGAAGTGTAACATCACTTCATAAACATGGCTCTAAATTACATTTATGACAAGATGACAAACCCCTAAAGACATCAAGAAGAATTCTTTGACCTATAATAAAAAATCCTTGCTCATGAAACCCATGAAGCAAGTATTTACAAAATTCATTTTATTATCTTTGTCTTTTTCATTAAATTTTATTCATAATTACAAGTCATTATGAAGACCAAACCTTGTTACACTTTCTAACAGTAGGATCGACAAGACTAGAGTCGGGGCTTCTTGACTTCTTGAGATTTGTTATCATGGAAGTAATCATAAGCTTGGAATCCATCATACCGAACTTTTGTAACATCTTGATTACGCATTTACCTTGACCAAGATATATCTCACCGGGTTTCTGTCGGACTTCCAAGCCCAACTAATAGGGCACGAGTCCCAGATCTTTTATTTCATATTTTGTTGCTAGCATTTTCTCGCATTCTAGAATTCTACACTCCACACCTATAATAAACAAATCATCCACATATAGTAGTATAATGACAGGTCCATTCTTCACTATCTTGATGTAGAGGTTTGCATCAACAAAACTTTCGACGAACCCAGTCTTTAAGAGATATGCATCCATTCTTGCATACCAAGCTCTAGGAGATTGCTTCAAGCCATATACAGCCTTCTTGAACCATATAGAGATGATGCATCCATTCTTGTCCCTGCCATTTATTTCAAAGCCTTCTGGTTGTTCAATATATACTTCTTCATCAATGGTTCCATTTAGAAATATTGCTTTGACATCCATTTAATGGATATTCCATCCCATAATAGCAACTAGCAAAACCAAAGATCTTATTGTAGTATACCTGGTAGTAGGAGCAATGGTTTCTTCATAATCTATTCCTTCTTTTTGTGAGAAACCCCTTGCGACGAATCTAGCTTATGTATTTTGTCCATGCTTCCATCAATGGCATGTTTGATATTGTAAATCCATTTGGAGGTGACAACCGATTTGTCACTTGGTCTTAGGAATAATTTCCCAAATCCCATTCTTCATGATGGATTGATATTCTTCCTGCATCGACTTCTTCTATTCAACTTAATGAGCAGCTTCTTCAAAGGTAGTTGGTTCTGCTTTTCTTAATTTCGTCATGTATGTTGCATATCCTGAATATCTCTTCAGTATTTTGCTTTCTCTAAAAGATCCTTTAGTTGCTCCATGTCCTTTGGCACCTTCAAGTGTAGCTTTTAACCAATTTGGCCTCTTCTTCGTTTCGAGAATGATTATAAGTTGAATAGGCTCACTTGTTCCTTCTTCTTCTTCTTCTTGGTTTGTAGTTGTCAGGTCATGATGCTCTTCTTATTCAAATAGCGGCATATCTTCCTCATCAGATTCGATTGGTATATCCTTGGATTTTTTGCAAGCATGGTTTTCATCAAATATAACATCACTGCTAACTTTGATTTGTCTTCCTTCCTTGACGTAGATTCTATAAGCCTTTGATGATAGGCTATAGCCAATGAAGATCCCTTTTACACTTTTAGAGTCCAACTTCTTTTGCTTGTCTTTTGGAACAAGTATGTATGTGAGACGCCCAAAGATTCAAAGATAATCTATACACGTCTTATTCCCTGTGAATGCTTCTTCTAGAGTCATATGATCAAGGATTCTATGAGGACTTCTAATTTGTATATATACTATTGTCATGGCTTCCTATCCCCATATAAATTTTGGTAGATCTTGACCAAATATCATAGTCTTTATGCATTCTTCAATGGTTCTATTCTTCCTTTTTGCAACTCCATTCCGCTCAGGGTTGTAGGGAACAATGAGCTCCCTCTTAATACCTGCTTCCTTACAATATGCAATCAGCTTTTTTGAAGTGTATACTCCACCACTGTCGGATCTCAAAGTCTTTATCTTTCTTTTGGTTAAGGTCTCAACTTCAGATCTAAATTCCTTGAACTTTTCAAATACTTCATCCTTTGTCTTGAGAAGATAGAGTTATTTCTTTCTAGAGTGATCATCAATGAAGGTCACATAGTAAAGATGGCCTCCAAGAAATTTATTAGACACTGGCCCACACACATCGGAATGAATGAGGTCTAGTATCTCCTTAGACCTTGTATCATTGCTTGTAAAAGTTTTCCTAGTATTCTTTCCCAAAGCACATCCCTTGCATACTCCTTCATGATCTTCCTTGATGTTGGGGTTGCCTTTTACCATTTGACTAAGAGAGGGTATTATCTCGCAATGAATATGCCCACATCTTCTATGCCAAAGTTCAATAGGGTTTATTTACATATGAACTAGGGCTTGAGGAGATGGTGTTATAACCCTATATAAATCCAATAACTTTTGCCTTTTCAATACTTGAATCCTTTCCCCAAACCAAAACTTTTCCATCTACAGAAGCAACCCTATCTCCTTTATCTTCTAAGCAAAAAATGGAAAGTACATTCTTTTTCAAACCTGGGACATAAAGGATGGTGTTGAGGTGTACCTTTGCTCCACTTTCCAGCTTCAAAGATGTAGACCTAAGGCCCTTGACAGCATAGTTGTTGTTGTCTCCTAACTCCATTGCATGTGATGATGGTTCCCTTGATAGAGTATGAAGTTGTCCACTTTCTCTTGTCATATGTCTTGAGGCTTCACTACCAATGATCCATGCGTTGTCATCATCAAGAGTAGTTGTAAGTGCAACCAAGAATCCTTCACTCTTGACTTTCCTAGATAGACTGTAGATGATCCTTCCAATCCAGCTTCCTACAACTTTTATGAAATTGAGACCCATCTTCAAATAATTTGCCATAGAGGGAGTAACCTTTTCCCTTCTTCAAATGATAGCCAACAAAGTGATTTTCAACCTTCTTCCACCTTAGCTATGATTCCATGTTCAGAAATGAATGCTTATAGAAATTAGGGTTTGATTCCTCTTTCTTGATAATTACTTGTGAAATATGTTGCCTTCTTTTACTTCTTTATTAGTTTATCTTTCATCAAACAATTACCAAATTATATGTATTTGAAAATCACAAAAACAAAAGGCACGTAGTCAGAGCAAAACCCCTTCAAGGGGAAAACCTAGTCCAACACTTCCACTAGTAGATTGAAATCAAGATGAGACAATCCAAGACCCTTTAGAACTAGACAATGACCTCCTCCAATCATCAAGTCATCCCTTTCTTCCAATAGATGATCCCTGTCAAAGTCTCCAAGGGATAGCTTCCCAGTAGCAGCTACAATCTAGAATTTTGGCCCCTAGCAATTGCCCAGAAGCTACGCACATGTGAGAGATATATAGCCCAAGAACTTGTTTTAGGTCTTCCCAGTTTCTTTCGTCCTTCTCCAGCTACTTCGCTCTTTTTTCTGCTTCTATTCCTTGTAGATCGAACTTGTTGAGTGAGTGTGACAAATAGGTCGAACTACCTCTCTATATATAGCCTTTATGCTAGGTCAGATTGCCCTAATGTAGGCTGACTTCATGGGAACGGGACTGACTTGGTGTGGAAGTGACAAATAACCCTTTTGACTCGAAAAAAACATTTACATGATATAAAAGCCCAAGAAGGGTCTAATAAAAATGACAGTGACTCTATTGACTCAAGACAAAACCTAGAAGCCTTCAATGGAGGCTTCAACCTAGAAAACATTGACCCAAGCATGAAACCCATGCTTTAATAAGTCATTTTCTTTAATAATAATATTTATTTTGACAATTACAATTATGAAGACCGACACTAGTTACATTCTTCAACAATTGGTGCCAGAATAAAAAATGCCCCATAGGAGCCCCCAGTCAAATGGACATTCATAATCAATGAGATCAAGAAACACAACATTGCCACTTGAAGGCATCCATGCTCCCTCTGCAGCTAGCTTCTTTACTGAGAAAGAAGATGCCACTAGTGCTCGACGTTGTTGAAGTAGACGATAATTTGGAACAAAACCAGAGCTCTTAGTTGAGAAATTTTGCACTTTTCCTTTCTCTAAAGCTTTCTCCCTCATCAATGATGCCAACTCAATCTTTATTTCCAAAGCTATGAAAATGGTTGCATACAATCCCAACAAATATATTTGAGCCCCTACAAGGGTTAACAGTGCAACAAACCTCGCATCTTCTCCATTTTATGCATTAGTTAACCTCAATCGACCTTCCAACAAATACATAACAGATAGAAGTGCAACGAGGAGCGCAAACACCTAGATAAAAACCTCAGGTTTGATGTCAAAGGAAAGTGTGTAATGACCACAAAGACAAATGCACATGCCATAGCTCAAACAAGCAAGGCATGTAGAATGGGAGTTTGAATAAAGAACTCAACACAGATGCCAAATGTGATCCCAACAACCACGACGTATAGTAGTCTAAGCTCTACAATGTACTACACTGGAATAGTTTTGGTAAATGTGATCAATGAAGCAATAATTGTTGCTATAAGTAACCACGAAGGCCAAGATGGTTACTTGGCGACTAAACCATAGCTGGAACTATCATCCATAGACTGCTCATGTATGTGCATCAATTTAGATTGAAATGACCATGTCTCTGGCAATGGAGGTTGCATAAATATAAGAAAGACACCAACAACCACCACCAAAAGTAGCACACACTTTACTAACTGGATGTGGGAGAAATGGCATGCCACAATTTGAACACATGCTAGACCTAATAATAGTAAAATAAATCTCATAACAGACCATCTGATGGTGGTCTTCCATTCCACCACTGGAGAGCTTCAAAGATTAATTGCCGATAGTGCCAAACATAGTAGCAACAACAACATATGAAAAACCTTGCCACAGTTTCATTCTTGAAGTTATTTTACCCTTGTATTTGTAAAGAAGCAATGGAGGAGACACAGCCAACAATAGTATGATTCTCGCCCATAGAATAATCTTTGAAGTGAGAACAAGCATTGACAATTTTGTTGCATACAAACACGTCAAAATCCAAACTGCCTTGCGACCAATTCAATTGTCCAAGGCCAATCCTCTTACCAAAGCCAACCCAAAAACTGGGACTGGGGTAAATAACATCATCCTCAAAACCAAAGTAATGGATGCTAGTATAGCTAATTAATTGATTGGCAATATAGTAGACTAGCAATGTCTGGATTATAAGACCACATTCCCTCACAATACAAGCCTTTGGAGGAAGAAGCGCTAGGCTTGGAATGGATGATCTTGCAAATGGATCTAAGTGCCATACCATCTAACCAAATATTGAGATCCCAGTAGTTGTGTACAAGAAACCATGCAATTGGAAAGCTTGCTAAGACAACAAATATGAAATAAGATGGTAGGTTTTTCTTGATGAAAAACTGTGATATTTAACAACCAACAACAATTGGGACGGGCAAGAACTTGAGTGGCATGTCGGTGACAATCGACCCTGTTGAAACCACCAAAATTCACAAGCTAGTGAATGCAACCAAGCCAACAACAATGTTAACTAGACCAATCCCATTACCTCTTGCTACTAATGCACCCCCTAGCATGTTAATTGCCACCAGCACATAATTCCATGGAAATGCAACATGCATTATCGCCCGAAGGAATACAAGAAAATCCTACTTTTCAAACACATAATCACAACTACCAATGCAATTGTGCCATTGATGACCCAAATCTGCTGAACCGAAGCAAGATCCTTTAAAATGTACCCCAATATGCCAAAAGCTAACACATAATTGAAACATCAAAGGCACACAAAAAAACAAGAGGAACACTAGCCATGGAAGAAAAAATGGCAAAATGTTGAGATTCGATGTAAAGCAACATAGGCAAAAATAGTAGAGTTATGGCATGAAGGGTGCATTCAAGCGAACCATGAATTAGGACTTCATCAACAAGTTGATCACCATATTGTTTTTCGGCCTTGTTCCTGAAGAACAATTGTCGGGGCAAGGAATACAGCAAAAATAAGATGCAGAGAATCGTAATAATAAAATAATAGTGTGTGTGATCCAATCCCACGGCCATATTATTGATGTTGTGAATGGAATACGAGCAAAAAGGAATCACTCTAGTGTTACGACTATGGACAAATTCTCAAGTTGGAGCCACCAGAATTGAAGCAAATCTCACACACCGATTAGAAAATTAGCCTTGTAGCACACAAGCACAGCAAGTATGTACAGCATCGAAGAATATATGGCAGAGAAAGTTGAACTCCCGAGCATGAACACCAACTGCGAGACAAGTAGGGTTGATCAGATGCCAAAGAAGACACCTTGCTTGCATTGCAAGGAATCAAGGATATAGGAGACCATAATCCCAACCATAAAAATAGCCATTACTAGAATACTACCCACTTCTACTAAGAGGGCGGCACAGGGGTTGAGGGCAATGGCAATTCGGATGTTGTAGGAAAAGGAGGCTGAGGGGGAGAAGCGCGGCTCACCCAATTAGGGTCTTTTGTATTGGTTTAGTAGTGAGGAGCAGTAGTGGTCAGTCATCGATTGGGGGCTCCCCTGTGGAAGAGCTCTCATAGCGAACCCTGCAAGATATGGATAGTCATCCTTCGTCATCATTTTGGAAAATATAGAGACTTATGAAAAACTAGGTGGGTTTTCATGGGGCTTTATAGGGTGGATCAGAGCTTTTGCTCTTTCTCTGTGCTTTGTAGTGTTTATTCATGATTATGTTGAGGAGTGTTTCAAGTGCCTCTCACAATGCCTCTAAGAAGGTTCTTATCAACACAAGTGGGGACATTGTCGCCCTGATTGTAAGAGAAAATCACATTGGCCACATTGCCATCCAGTGAACAGCTTTTGAATGGTGGGTTGTATGTGTCCTCCTCTAACGATAATGTTTATTGATAACATAGATCCTATAGGCATTGATCACCAAATCACCCAACTTCAACCAAACCTGCGTCAAACTCTAGTGGCCATGGAGTCGTAACCCGCTTTGATACCACTAATACAGATCTCATGGGCTAAGATCGAGGACCTGCATGAAATTAAACATTCAACAACATTGAAAAGAAATAGAGAGAAAAAGGCAATAAATACCAAACAATATGATAAAAACATGATTCTTTATTAAATGAGAAGGGAAAACATTATTACATCTACATCATGGAACCTGAATGTCCTTTTGAAAGGTGACGCCCATTATTTATAGTATTTTTAGTGCCTCCTTGAATTACATCTTTTTACCATGGGCGAATACCGCAAATGGATACCATGGGTGAATACCACTTTCCACTTGGATCAAATATATATTGGAAATATACAAACCTCAAGATGAAACATGTTGGAAACACTGAGAGGGGGGTGAATCAGTGTTTCCTTTCAATTTGTTATTTTTACAAGTTAAGATCATTAATAATTAGAACACAAAATGAACAATGATAGAATAAATGATTTTAATAATCAGATATAACGAGGACTTCAATCATCTTCTTTACAATAAATCGAATACAACAATCCTTAGGGCTCCAACCCTAAATGAAGACACCAATCTTCAATCCACCAGGCTCCAACTTGTACTTTGCCAAGCACCGACTTGGACTTCACGAGGTTGCAACCTCTAAGGTTCCAACCTTATCTTCCCAAGGCTCCAACCTTGTCTATATGAGGCACCAACCTCTAGGGCTCCAACCTTATCACTGGTACAAGCTCCAACTTGGTCTTCTTGAGGACTCCTATCCTCTAGGGCTCCAACCCACGACTTCAATTCTTAAAGATAGATTCAACGGTTCTTCAAAGCTCCCAATATCTTCTGCAACCAGCCCTGACAAAATCTTCACCTTCAACAATGCCCTCAATTGATCTCCAAAGCACTTAGCTCATCAATGACAACTTTGCCTTCTCAAAAGGTGTCTCCACAACTCTTCATGTTACCCAAACACTTCTCTTCATGGTCACATCATGAAGACCTTCAACACTGCATCATGATCTCCAATGAGCTAAAGGTTCTTAACTAGATGTCTTCAATAATGCCTCAAGGTGTCTCTAATTGGCTGCCCCAAGAAGTCTTCAATGTCTACTTTGAGGACAAGTCTACTCCAAAGGTTGCTCCAACAAATATCTCCAAGAGGGCTTCTTCAAAATCTTCAATAGGACTTCTTCAATTTACATCTGCATTCTTCAATTGTTCCAAGTCCAAGGAGGTAGTCTCAAGGAGCTCCCAAACACCAATTTCAAACCATAGATTGTTCCCAAGATTTGTAGGATTTAGATCTCTACTTCACATGTTTGTCACTGTAGACTTCAACAAAAGTCAAATATGCCCTCAAATAAAATGCAAAGTCCTCCAAATGTTAAGTCCAAGCTTGAGCCTCGATACCACAAGTTTGTGCACAAATGTCACTCTTGTAATCTCTTCACTAGCCAACAGTCCAAGGGTATAAGTTTGAGTGATTGTACATTGGCCCGGTTTCAAGCTGTCACATGTAGACTTCTGAGCTCCAAAAGGCAACTTAACCACCGAGCTCTACAAGTGATTGTCACTATAGGATTGTCCTCAAGTTAGATGATTGTGTGAGCTACAATATTGTAGTTCTCTTGCCTAACCAAGCCCTCCAACAAATTTGAGCACTAAGCCTTCTAATCTGAAGTCTGATCTCCCATAGAATTGTAGCTCAAGGTTTACAAAGGTGACTAATCATTGTTCCGAATTTTCCACAGTTGTGCCTATCAAAAGTCCGAGCCTGAGACTAGGCCTCCTCCACAAGTCTGTCTAAGCCACTAGTTGACTATTAGGCAGTTGTCCAAACCTTGATTGTTCCATTGTTCCAAGGATGAATGCAATCACAATTCAGATACGAGTTCTTTAGGTTAATTCTTTACTTGGTTTGAGTTGCCACAGGTGTATCTACCAAGGTTTGAGCATCCACAAGGAATTGTTCACATGTTGGTTGCACCAAATCCAAGGTTGAGCTTCTCCAACAGATCTAAGGTTCTTACAGGCTGACTGTCCTAGTCCAAGCCTCTACAAATAATCTTCCACAGGTCTCAGTCATGTACAGGATCCGAGCTGTAATGGAATATATAAAGATTTGTCCAAACCATTAATCAGCGTCCTCCTCAGCCTTTTGTTTTACTTCTGTGCCTTATATGTAAATTGATCACCGAAATTGATGGCTAGAATAAGGTGTTTAGACGTCAATAAATATTGGTTCTGACCTATAAACAAAAAGACATGTCTCTTGACCATGGAGTCGACTTGTGCATAGGCTCATGTCGTCCAACATTAAATAATTATTATATTTTATCTTGAAAAATCATTTTCTCTCAATCTAAGAGGAGTTAGAAGGCGTGTAAGGCCTCATTGGAAAGAGGAAAATGTCCTCTACAAGCAGGTGCCAATTTCATCCTTAGATAAGCTCATTTACCATCAAGAAAATTATGTTTGTGAGACTGTCATTCTAATTTTATTCATGGAAATCGTTAGTATTTTATGTCTAGGGCTCCTTCATCATAGACTTTAGGCCTTCAAGCTTTTAGGATTAGGGCATCTAAGGCTTCTTCATTAGAGCTCTAAATGTGACCTTCAACAATCATCCATGCCATTATTATCTTTATCAAGGACAAGGGCTAGGGTGCTTTACATGTGTTCTTCATTTATAAGGATTAGGGCTTCATTAATGTATGTGAAGGTCTTCCTCATAGGCTTAGGGTTCCATACACATAGGCTTCCATTCATGTATTGGCTTTAGGGCATCACAAGTATTAAGACTTGCATCAATATGTTAGGGCTAAGGCATCTTCTAGAGCATCATGGAAATCTAGGGCTTCATTCATTATTAGATCATGCATCAACAATCTAGGGCTTGGCACATCATATAGATAGGGACATAAATGTAGCTAGGGAATTTGGCATATGCATCATGTGACTTGAATATGCATCATCTTCATGCTTAGGGTTTTCTCCTAGGGTTTGTATGAGGTTAGCGAAACATCACAAAAAGATTATTCATGTATCACAAGATTATTTGCCAGCTCCAACAATTGCATATTGATATCAATGACAACTTTGACCAACAAAAAATGCATGAATATTGGGAGAGATGGCCCATACACTATGGAAATAACCATAACAAAAATAAACTCATCATACAACCAAGTGAAAAATGTGTTTTGTGGGCCAATAAAAGATGCATAGACCCATAGCTCCATTTAGAAGGTATGCATGGATAAATGATGTATGAGGCCCCAACAAGCATTGCACGAAGCGAGGACGTGTTTTGGAAGTGTAGAGTGGGAAGCGTAATTTTCCAAAAAAACGTTTGGAAGCAAAGCGTCTTGAAAGCATCAGAAGCATGATTTTCCAAAAATCTTTGGAAGCAAAGCATATCGGAAGCGTCAAAATCTATTCTACCTACATGAAAGCTACGATTTCGACCTGCATTATGAAGCGCGTACTTATATGCGAAACTGCAACTGGAACTTCCATATAAGGATTGGAGAGCCTACCTACCCGTGAGGTAGGGTAGATGAAGAACCAAGAAGGATGGAAGATTTCTGAGAGGAGTTTTGGTGCAGCAGCTAACGAGGATGTGTACAAGGGTATTTGGATGCGTGGCAGAATGAAATTCGATCGCAGGTCAGGTCTGAAAATAAGGAGTTGGATGGTTTTGTGACCTGTTAGGGTGGACAGTTAAGGTGACAACAACCCTAACCACCCATTTTAGGTTGATTTGTCATCTGATTGGAAATTTGATTGCGGGGAAAGTTTGAGGAAGGCCTACCGCGCTTATCTCCAGCAGGAGTAGAAGTTTGTTTGATGTTTTAGAGGGTTGGGTTGAGAACCCTTGCCCTACCCTAAGGGGGCTCACCTAGAGTGTGTGGGATTTTTAGAGGTGTTTTCCATTAAATTGGGAGGCTAGGCTTGCGAAGCTTACACCTAGAATACTTGGAGGCTTTGGCCATTGATGTACATTGTATTATTGCAGAAATATTATTTTTGATATTGATATATTTGGGTGGACCAAGAGGGTCTCACTCCACACATTATTGGTGCACATTTTACATCAATGTTTATACATAACATTGTGACATTATATTGTGACAGTTTATTGCAACACATTTATAAATGTAGATGATACATGATGTTGATGGATGAATTTTTGGCATTATACTTGTGTTACGATTAAATGTTAATTTTGTTGAGAAATCAATGCTTAGGGTTTGATTCCTCTTTCATGATAATTTCTTGTGATTTATGTTGGCTTATTTTACTTCTTTGTTAGTTTATCTTTCATCAAGAAATTACCAAATCAAATGTATATGAAGATCACAAGAACAAGAACACAAGATGTAGGCACTCAGCCAAGGCAAAACCCCTCCAAGGTCAAAACCCAATCCAACTCTTCCATTTGTAGATTCAAATCAAGATGAGATAGTCCAAGACCCTTTATACCTAGACAAAAACCTCCTCCAATCACCATGTCAGTCCTTCCTTTCAGTGGATGATGCCTGCGACACAGTGATGAGCTCGAACCCTTGATTGCACAGAGATGATATTAGAACTTGTCAGGCTTTAGATGTCTTGGAATTAAAGAATATTTCTACGGAGGCCACAAACTATTCATTCCATTTTCCACAGAGACGATAATAACAAGATTTGGACGCTTATTACATTCAGACTCCTTTATAAAATAGCATAACGAAAGTAATAGCATTATTGTAGCTTGGCATGATAGGACCACAACAATGTTTCTCGATCTTATCAAGATATACGATCGCATAGAAAAAATGTCTATAAGAGTGCCACAAAGGAAAATCGGATACTTCAAAGGACGAAGTCACATATGAGTTCGAATGAGCCATCATAAAACTCAGCGTAAGACCAGATTCTAGATGATATTGGAGTAAGACTGACCATAGAATTCGGATCCACGGAGAGAGCATGATCTACAGGAACATGATCTTAGATTTGATGCATTAGGATAGAGATAGGAGCTTGTCATGACAAAATATGAAAATTACAGAGGGGCTCACAATATATAGACTAGAACTTGTCTATATTTATAGAGAAAAATTTTGACACAAAGCTTGTATGTAGAGATCGCAAAAATTCACAAAATATAGGAACCTCAGATTTGCAATATCCACAAAATGCAAGTGGTACAGGGATCGCAAAATCAACAAGAGTTTTCAGCCCTCCCTTTATTACTCAGATTTTACTCCAGTCTCAAAGAAAACATCAGCACAGGTTGCTAAGGAAAGTGAGTTACATACCTCATCATCACAGTAAACTGAGTTACATACCTCAGAGCATAGGTTCGGAGTAAAGTAACCATGAAACAAAGAGAAAAGAAACACAAAAAATTAGGCACACAGCTAGGGCAAAACCCACAAGGGGAAAATCCAGAAAGTTCTTCCTTATGAGAGAGAGAGAGTTTCCAAATTCATCAATACATCGTAAATAACAAATAGTATAATAATAACCAAACCAGTAACCAAAATCATGATGGAATGCCAGGTCAAAATCCAAGTCCCTGAAATTTCGGCCTCCTCCTAAAATTTCGGCCCTCCTATAGTTTCGTTGGATCAGAGATGCATGAGACCAAGTTTATCTATCCAAATGAGGAGAAATGATCTCCTTTATATAGCCTTCAAGTGGGGTTCAAATGGGTGCCTCTTAGGGGCCCAGTCAACCTAATATATTTGGAGGCAAATTTTAAAAATTCAAATTTCCATTTGTTTTTCAAGATGAAAATATCAATTCCAGAGTTCAGCATTGAGCAACAAAGGGTATGCCAAGGGTGCATGCTTATCAAGCATGCCAAGGATACCTTCCCAAGCAACGAGAATAGACCTAAAGTGATCCTAGACCTTGTACATTTATATGTTTATAGACAGATGTCAGTATTGTCAATAAGAAGCATGTGTTATGTTTTCTTTGTTAATGATTTCTCTTGCAAGACTTGAATCTACTTCTTAAAGACCAAGAATGAGCTCTTTAACAAGTTTCAGGAGTTCAAAGCTCTAGTTGAAAACCAAACAGAAGAAGATCAAAGTCTTAAGATCAAACTATGGGGGAGAGTATACCTCCAAGGATTTTGGGGGCTTGTAAAAGGAGGCAAGAATCAAGAAGAAGCTAACAATTCATACAAACCACGGCGAAATGGGTTGCAAAGCAAAACAATCGATCCATCCTAGGGTTTAATAAGGCCATAATCCATTACCAAGATTTACCCAAGATTTGGGCAGCGGCATGCAACACAATAGTCTACATCCAGAATTGGTGTCCTCACAAGATTTTGGAGGACGAGACACCAGAGGAGGCATTCACTGGTGTGAAGCCAAAGGTAAGTCATTTCCCCATCATTGATTGTCCAGTTTATATCCATCTAAACATAAAACGGAGGATTGTCCCAGAACCCCCCCACAGGAAGGGCTTATCTGTGGTTTACAGTGAGACTTCAAAGGCCTACAAGGTCTATATTCCATAATAGAGGAAGAAAGTAACAAGCAAGGATGTAAAATTTGAGGAAGAATTTACATTCAGGAAGTCACATAAGCTCGTTCCAGTGACGGAGGATAAGGAGCAAGAAGCTCTGAAGGTTGAGCCAAGGCCACCAAAGGCATCAGCAGTTTTCAATTCAAGTTGACAACCTTCAAGTGAGGAGACATTAGCCCCTTCCAATTTTGTCAAGAGGTCTCAATGGTTCACACAGACAATAAGGGATGCTCAAGAGTATATTACGACTCCCAAAGACACATTTAAGGAGAGTAATCCTCCAAAAAAAATTCCTACTTACATAAAATTGATGAAAAGCATGATTGGTTCTGAGACTTACAGTTTTCAGAAGGCCGCAGGCCACCAGGTATTGTGAGATGCCATGCTGGAGAAGTACATCTCTATCTAGATAAGTGATGTCTGGGATATAGTGCCAAGATCATGCGTGATACAAATGGCAGCTTTGAGAACTTCATCTAGAGGAAAAGTGTTAATTTTGGGCAACTATGTCCAAACTCCATGTTGTATTGCTCAGATGATGATGCCAATATTTTTATTGGATTCCTCTTTCGGAGAGTGCAAGATCGATCTAAAGATCATCTTGATCGGATGAGCAGAAAATTTATTTTGAATTTATTCCACTTATGTGCAAGGTCGGCCATAATTGTAATGTAGGCTTGGAGCCCCAACAAATGTGTCACACACCCTCACAGATGGATATATATTGGACAGACTTGGAGTTCATTTCACCATCCACTCATCAGACACTTCTCTCTTGTGTCTGATTGGTTTGATCTTCGTTTGGAGGCTTCTCTACTCACACGTGTGGAACAGCAGCGAGGGTTTCTGTACAGATATGTCTAGGGTTTCAGCGCAAGTTTGACCAATGTTGACTTTGGCCAATGTTTGGTCCATTTGACCTCAAACTCCACCAAATTTCCAATTTCTGCAGTCCGCATTCTTTGGCACAAAAACCGAGGCTAGACGTTGACCTTTGACCAACTGCGTTGACTTTTTGCTGTTGTTGTTCTATGTTGACCATTGACTGGACAGCGTTGACTTTGGGTTGACTTTTGTGGAGATGTCTTGAGGGTTGTGTGACACTTCTGGTTGGCTGACCGTGAAGAGACTTTGTTGGTTGAAGCATCCTGTTGACTGCTGTAACGCACCACAACACATATTTTGTTGATCAAGTTAAGTGTATTTTTGGCTTGTCTTCCGTCGATCTATTGGTGTGTTCTATCAACATTTTACTTTCATGTTTATGTGATTGCTATTTGGTATCGGGTTAGAAGTAAAGTTGTATCAAGCATAGAACATCTTCGAAAATTTACAAAAAGCCATCATTAGAGGCATTACATCTTCCCATAAAAAATGCAAAGGGAATCACTAATTTATTTATCTAGTATTATTGTAGATGACTAATGCTTAGGAGATACATTTATTATATTTATTGATGACATGTTGAGGCTTTGGAGTAAAGACTCAGGACATGATTAAGTATTGATGTAGGATGTATCACTAAACATCTTATCCATCTTATATATCAGTTTTCTTTTCATATTTATGCGGCAATGTGTTTATTTATTTGATGTGTTTAGCCTTAGATGTTTAAAAAATTGAAAGGAATAATAATACTTTTGTATTTTTTCAAGATTGTTAATATTTTCCCCAATGTTACCGATAAGTTGTTTTTCAAACCCCAAGCAATATTTTCACTAGACACAATTTTTGCAAACATTGTTGTTAAATAATTTAAACAATATACACTTGATCTTTTTAAGTCAGTATACGTCTAATATTCTTTGTGCATCTTTCCATTCATTTGTGTCTTACAAGCTTGTACAACTCATGCCTTAAAACCTCCTTAGGTCTTGTGGACATAAGACGCGAGTTTTGTGGGCCTATAGGGCTCATTCCATGATTTCCATATGGTCACTTAGAAATTTGTCAAAGAAATTATTGGCCACATATTATATTTAGTCTATAGCACAGATTATAAAATATATCTATATACACAAATGATTCTCAAATTGCACCTCCATTCATCCAAACACATTTCTCCGTTCAATATAGTTTACAAACTTGGTGGACTCAAGTCTCATATGGCATGAGCCTTAAGGACATACATACTATAAGTCGTGTAGCCACGCAAATCTTAAAAGGATTATACACCAAGTGTTGACTTTCTAGGGAAAAACTATAAATTATTTTCTTCAACGGAGAACTACTCCAATGATTAGTTAGTATTAATTACATATACATTAACCATTAACACTAAGCAGTTATACAGAAGAGAATTCAACCATTAACACATCAAAAGAGCAGTAAAGATAACAGTGCAACAAAGATACAAGAGACACAAAACTTGGGCCTAAGGCCAGTGCAAAACCCACAAGGGGAAAACCCATCAAAGCTTTCCTTATGAGGGAATATTCACTTCATCTAGTACATTACTCGAAACAAAGTATCAAGAAAGATTTGACCAGTAAAGTGTCCTCCCACAAGTGCTAAGCCTCTCCCCTTTAATTTCAATTTTCGTCCTCTTCTACCTTCTTTCTACGATTAGAACGAAGATCATCCTTGAGCCAATTCGATGATCAAATGAGGAGATGGGTGCAATAAATTCAAAATTTAAGTTCCTTTTTCTTTCTTTTATTTTTATTGATGGAAATATCGAACATGGCTACAATTTTTCTCAACACTCCCTCTTAGCTAGGGAGGAATTTTTCATTCTCTCTCATATGTACATGTCTCAACATAAGGAAAGCAGATAGCACCACAATCCAATCTCAACACTCCCTCTCATCCAGGGAGGTATTCGTCTTGCTGCACCATAGATCTCATGATGTCTCAATCCATAGAAGAAGTTTGATCCACAACTGATGATAGGGGAGATTGATATACCACAACCAAGTCCATGGAAGTCATATATAACCTTGGTAAAGATCACACACCCTATGTTCACTAATTGATTCTCGCCCATCTTGATCCTCAACCATCAAGTAGGAGAACACCTGCATCCAACATTTATGGGACATTAATTTACCATTACCATGTCCATGGCACTCGCGTCTGACTTTGGTAAAGAACACACGCACCTAACTCACCTCAACCACTAGCCAAATGGGTGGCAATGTTGGCAAGCTTAACCATCTCAGCATGGCCCTTGGTTAATAATGACACAAAGGTGACTTGCGTGTAGGATGCATACAAGGGCATGTACTCAGCCAAGTCCATGGCTCCAAGGAGTACCCTCACACCCAGGAGTTGCTCTACTCATGCCCCCCACCAAGTCCATGGCTCGTCAAAATATTGGGGGAAGAGCATATGCTTAGTTTTCTTAATTAGCAGTGTTCCCTCTCAAGCAGGGACATATTCTCCTACACTCCAAATTGGTCTCTAAAGAACAAGAACTTTGTGTTGGGCAATGGCTTGGATGAGAATGTCTGCAACATGCTCATATTTCAAGATGTGTTGGAACCTCACCGCTCCTCTTTGTACCATATCTCTGATGTAATGTTACCTGATCTTGATGTGCTTCGACCTGTCATGGAACACTAGATTCTCTTAAAGTATGATCCCGCTTTGATTGTCACAGTATATCACAATCGTATTTGGCACATGTTCAAACAGCTCTGCAAGGAGTTTCCACATCCATGCTACCTCATAGCTAGCCATACTAGTTGCAATATACTCGGCCTCGGTTGTACAAATTTTTGCTTCCTTCTCATCCAAGAATCATGTCAGACCCCAAGCTAAAGCAACACCCTAATGTGCCCTTTCTATCTATAACACTCTCGGCCCAATCTGCATTTTTATACTCATGTAGTCTCATATCATCACTGAGGGCATACCTTAGTCCATGATTGATACATAAGCCAGCAAACAGCTTCAACTGCTTCTCAAATCAACTATGCAACAAAAACATCCATGTCAACCAGGCTACCATATCATTTAGAAGTGCTCTTTCATCTTTAGCATCAGATAATTCAATGAGCCAATAATCAAAAGAATTCATCAAGCCAACCATGCCAAATATTCAACAAGGATGTCATACTTTCATGAGTCATTATTCAATTCCTTCTTACACTTCGCATAGAGGTCCTTAGCTTTTGTTAGAAACATATCATCAGCACATAGTAGGCTCGTCTTCAGCAAATTCGGATCAACATCGTTCTTCAAATCCTCTAGCCATATTGATTGACCACTGACTTTGTTGGACACCTAATCCTCTAAGGGTTGGTATAGAAAGCGAATGGACATAGGAAGCCCAAGAGACCTTGGAAGTTGAATCCAAGGGTCACAATAATGTATTATAATTGTACATCATGTGAATAATATCGATACTCTCACGCTTATCTTTCCTATGTTTTCTATTCTCGTGTGCTTACCATGCCTGGGTTTGACATGGTATCAGAGCGAGACTATCTTGGCCTACTCTAATTTGAACTACTTGTGTTGTAGCCTTTCTTTTCCTATTTTATCTGGCAATTTCATTATTGAGCCTCTAACATAGAAACGCTCCTCCCTCATAGCTATCTAGGCTATTCTCCACGTTGTCATCTCTATATTAGAGCCATGTTTGACATGGTATCCCATCAGCTAAATTTTAGTTGCATTATCTGCACCTACATTTTCTCCATTGAAAGCGTTGGTGTCTGAGCATAAAATTTTGGCAAAGAGTATGGTGCGGTGAGCGTTTTACCTACTCCCTTTGCCATCGGCGCTCCCTTTTGTCGCGTACACTCCTCCCATACTGCAAAACATTAGCATTGTCATATTGATCTCTCAACAAAACGATTTCTTTGCGCTACTATTTGTTGCACGACGGTTTCTCTGCACATTCCTCTTCCACTGCAGCCTCACTGCATTACACAGTCATCGTAGTAGCATTACTCGAGATACTTATATCGATCAACGCATAAATCGACCGCACAATTCCTAAAGTCCAATTAGCTGGTTGGTCAGTTGCCCATTATGCAGTGTGTACCTCGGCTTCTCCACCGTGGCTTCTCCTCCATAACGCCTCCCTTCTGTGTCGACTGCCCGACCCTCCCACTCTGCGTCGGGCCTCCCGTGGCTCTCACACTCTGTTGTGGCATCACGCTCATCCACCCCCATTACCTAGCTCCTATATTGTCATATACGCAATCAACACCATCACAGATTCCACTCCTACACTACGACGCCACCTCCCTCACGGCCCTCCTCCACTATCGACGCCTCGCTCCACTCTCTGCCCGGGCCTCCCTCAAACGCGGCTTCGACCCTCCCTCACACCTACCTCCATCGTGGCTCCCCTCCACGTTGTCCACGGTCATACTCCCTATACTGCCCTCTGAATTTTAACATATAACCTCCATATTGCCTCTCCCACGACCCCAGGGTGGTATCACACAGCTACGCAACTGCTCCATGGTATTACAGTGTTAAAACGATGTACTTTTTTACGTTTTCCTCAATAATGCTTCCTCTCCCCTCACGACGCGATTTGGGAGTCGATCCAATGGGATTCGATCCAGTATGGACCAGTGTGTATGCTGAGGGACTTGATCCGAAGCTACTGTGAGGAGGCCACGAGTTCACACAGTTTACTTGAACTACAACAGCGAGTAACAGACCATATGTTATTACACGCACTATTGTTATTACTCGTCTGAGATTCACTCACAGACTACCAGTGATCTCATATTAAGATTGATTTTGAAGATCAGCAAGAGGATAGCGGAGATTCACAAGATTATTATTGGGGATTGTTCGCAAGCATTTGCCTCTAGTTAATTAGTGAGGTTTCATGCAATTGTTTTTTTGAAATTCATGAAATGTATATGTTTTTTTTTCTATTATAGGTCCAGGGTTTTTGTTCCTTGTATGTATAGCTAACCAATAAGTGCATTGAATTGAGCAGAAGCGTGGTGGAAGAAAATTCCTCTGGTCTGACTGTTGGTTCGTGAGGTGTGACCAGTTTCAGTCTCAAGTTTCATTGATGTCGTTGCCTCAATACTACATTAGACACAGCGTTTCCAACAAATTTGAATAATTCTTTTGTTGCGCCAGAGGATGATAATATGCTAACAGCAACCATCGATATTCCTTGTGCTCGAAGCTCGGTGGTAATTGCTGCAGTGAATGAAGGTTGAAGGTTGATTGAATCGTTTGGTTATATTGCCAATTTTGAGTATATTGAGCAAAATTATCTCAGTGCATCTTTGTTCATCATTGCAACCACTTTAGCCATCTAATTCGAGAGACTTACCTAATATGTTCAATAAAAATGACCACAATTAATACAGTACTGGAGTTCTTGAAAACTTTGATACTATGTTCTGCTAATGACACAGTCAAAATCAACAAAACCATTCTTGTTGATATTCAAATTTGTCTTCAAGATGCACACAAAAAGATTGAGTTTCTGCAACTCGAATCTCAACTACAACAAGATGAATTACAGTAGAAGAGTTGTCATTCTGAACATGTTTTTGTTCAGAACGATTCTCTGCTTAACATTGAGACAAACTCCCATCAACAACAAGAAATTATAGATGCAGTACCCATTTCAAGAGGAGATGTGCGGAAATTGAGCCTGCACTTCCCAAGCAAATCATCAAACCTCGAGAAGAGCTTGTCGGCAACAAGCATAGAACCGATCTTGGATATGACAAGGAGGTGTCCTTTCATATTCCGGACTACTCCAAGCCCATCAAATTTCAGAGTGCTGGATTTCTTCATGACAGCGCATCTTCAGTTGTTCTAGATTTTGCTCCTCTTCCATAGCAGCAACAACAGATTGTTAAATGCCACTCTGTGATCGAGTTGGCCATATGAAAGACCACTGTTTTGATCTTCACCCGTGCAAGCACTGTGGTTAACACACTCATTCTTCACACAGAAGCTTCAAAAACAATCCTCCTGCAAGAACAAAGATTCATCTTGGATGCATCGCTTGTTGGCAATGGGCGTCAACAGCCAAGAAGATGTTTCAGTCATATGTCAAAACTTGTTCTAGAGTATTGAACAATCTTGCAGTTAAGTTTTCACCATCATCTCGCCTTGTATCTGACAAGGGTGATAATGATGGTCATCTACAAGCTTCAAAGCCACTTCAAGCGAGCCTGTGCCACAACCTGCCGTACCAGATTCATTGTTGTGGCCAGAGACACAGATGCCCATGAGCATGCCTTTGGTTGGTGGTCAGCCTTAAACCATCTATGTGAGGTTGAGATTCTTCCTCTTCAAAGAATTTGGGACACTTCCTCTAGCAAAAGACTTCAGCGTCTTGCCAGTTTTGGAGGAGTTCTAGGAAATGCATCAAGCATTCCAAAGTTGTTGGTCATCCTTAAACCATCGCAGGTCGTAGACCTCCCTTCTTCCAGGTTGAAGGTCTCCCTCATCAAAACATTAGGAGCACTTCCTCTAGCAGAAGACCTCAGCTTCTTGCCAGATTTGGAAGATTTCACAAAACTGCACTAAGCTTTCCAGTGTTGGTGGTCATCCTTAAACCACCTCCTTATGCCAACATTTTGAGAGAGCTCATTCAGCCTAGTGCTTCCATGTATATTTTTCACATTTGTATTATAGCTCTCTTCTTGGACTCATACATACCCCTTCAGATTAAGGGAGGAATGTTGGACACCCAATTCTCTAAGGGCTGGTGTAGAAGGCGAATAGGCATAGGAAGTCCAAGAGACCTTGGAAGATGAATCCAAGGGTCACAATAATGTATTATAAATGTACATCATGTGAATAATATCGATACTCTAACGCTTATCTTTCCTATGTTGTCTATTCTCGTGTGCTTACCATGCCTAGGTTTGACAGACTTCTCTTCCTCGTACATCAAGACATGCTTTAATCAAGTTGACCTTGTTTGCTCCCTCTTAGTCTAAAAGCTCATCCAATCGCAAGTCTTCTTGTCTTTGTTCTTCCATCCTTCTTCGTCTACTGCCACAGCATTGGGAGTCTTCATTATGCACCCGCAATCCTAACTAGCATGCCATGGAAGAACAAATACAGCGAAGCAAAATATACAAAGACAAAAGATTCATAATGAAACAATAATAGAAACAATCAAGAAAGTACTTATCTCTTGAGAGTGTGTCAGTTCCCTCTTAACCTTAGTCTTCTTTGGTCCAATCAATCTTGTTCAATTCATCAAGGAGTTAATCCTCAAGGAATTCACATCATCAAGGAGTCCAACCTTGTCGACATCATCATGAAGGAGCTAGGGTTTCTTCTTTCAACAGAAGCAATCTTAGGGTTTATTCATAAGCTCTAGCTACATATATGTCTTTTAACAACAAATCGACAAAGTTTTAGCAACAATAATATTTTATCCTCGATTAGCCAAACCCATTGCAACACAACATTCTATCCTCATACATTAGCACCAGCAGCTATACAAGGCTTCAATTATATATATATATATATATATATATATATATATATATATATATATATATTCCTACTTTACTTAAAACCATAAGCAGGAATCCATTATATTTTGGTAGATACAATCGTGTGCAACTTTACTTAGTCCCCCATGAGGACTGTATATCAACAATACAAAACATCAGGAGGGTTTCTTGCTTATCAATGGTTTAGAGCAAGAAAATCTCAATACCCTCAACTTCCAAACCCTATGCCTTCTTTAGTTGACATAGGATCAAGGTTCTCAATCTGCAACATCGCACTTATTTTGTTCCTACACATCAGCAAATACTTATGCACAGCAGCACAGGTATTAGATCAACCAAGAAATTTCACATTTACTAGCAACAAACCACAATCAAGTGATCAAGGCTTATCTAAATATCAATAGCAAATTTGATTATCCTAGCTAGGGTTTGAACAAAACCCCTATCAATCTTCAAGGCTTAAGGATTTGGTCAGCAATTGCAATCAATCAAACCCTAGACGAGCCAATATTCAATACCTCAAACCTAGATCATGGTTGGCTTCTTTTCACCTTTGATTAGTATCCGTTCTATTGTTCTATGATGTATCCAAGATCTTTCTTACTTAAACCATTGCTACAACAAACTTCAGTTGTGTCCTTAAATTTCAATACTTGACGAGTTCATTAGCAGAGGAAGTAACCCTTGTCAATGGCATATGATGATGGGATGCTTGTGTCATTTCACAGTAAATCGTCGGCACACTTGCCCATCTATTTCCCTTATGATACATAACCAGCGTAATCGAGTTAACAAAACGCATATACCTCGTCGTGGATCACTTGCTAGACATATTGTTCAAACTCGAGTCATGTATGCTCCCAGATTTTCAAATGAGTTCATCAACATACCTCCAGTTCGGATGCTTCCTGATATTTAACAGGCACTAAGGTCGCTATGGTTGCAAAGCTCCATGCCTTCTGCATTTGAATGCAAGGTTCTCCAAACTTGAAGGTTACCAATACAACGAAATTCAAGCTCCATTTCTTCACAAATTTGTGACCACCTTTTTCCAGTTTGACCAACGTTGCAAAAATTGGATAAAATAAACCGAGCATGAAGGCATATGGATACGAATGGCATATACCAATTCATTAGATCACATTTACAAAACAGAGGAAACTTGATGTTATATGTGTTGAAATTTGGGGCAACTTCAAGATGAATTTCCCCAAGAGAAATCCAATTTCCCCAAAGGGAAACCCAACTACCCCAATAGAATCCCATCATCTCGCCCCAAAGAAAGAATTCAAATGGGATTAAAGAAAAATCAACATTATTATTTAATATGGCATAAATTTATATGGGCAAGTATTTATGTCGACTTCAATTAGCAAATTTTTAATTTGTGTTTTTCCCTCCAAAGTTACAAGTCAACCCATCAATGAATTCACGTGGGCTCCATGAAAAGTCATGTCCATTCGGCCTAAGGAACAACTATATAAAGGCACTATTCGCTCCTCCTTAAAGCCATGTCAAGAGCTCGCATATACTCTCTCTGAGGCAACTCGCATTCATGTAATGTATTGAGAGTAATTCCAGTGATGCATGGAAGTATCTCACAATAGTGATGTATGCCAATAACCTATAACAGTAACCTATACGACAATGATCTAGTGATGTGTGGCAGTGCTTCTATGATAAAGATGTGTGGGTGTACTTTATGACAATGATGTGTATCATCAGTGATGTATGACAGTGCGTTTTATGGCAGTATTCTATAGCAGTGCCTTTATGACAATGTGATGTATGGCAATGAAAGGCAGTAAACCTATGACAATGATACATGGCTCATGACAGTGTGATGTATCGTAGTTTACTTGTGCTCTTCTTGAAAATAGAGATCTATGCTACTTAGAAATACTAAAGGTAGTCTAAATGCCTCGATTGTCTTCAATGAGGATCTTGTATGATCCAAGATTGGCCCTAGGTGGCCTAATGTGATTAATGATGAAAGACTTGGCTCACGATTTTTGTATATTGTATCTCAGCTGAACATTTGATGGATATCTAGGAAGAAGAATTTGGATAGGTTTCCCCCATATGGGGTTTTTCCCTAGTCTATGACCTGAATCCCAGTGTCTCTATTGTGTATGATTTTCTTCTATTGTTCCTTATTGTTCCATTGCATTGTTGATGTTATTGTTCTCTCTACATAATTGTTAATGATGATATGATGTTATGGGGTGAATGTAAAGTGAAAATGTTGAAAAAGTTTAAAAATACAATTATCTATAACAGAGAACAATCTAGCCCTAAAATTAACAATATGAAACCGAACAAAGGTAACTCGAATACAATAGTTCAGATCTTGGTCTTGAACTTGACTTTTACCCAAGCTCGAACTAGATTTCATATATCCAGGCTTCCAACAAAGGGCTCAGACTTGATGCCAAATGCTTGAGACTTGAGCTACTTTGTCACAAAATTCTGCTTCAATCTCTCCTTCACATCAAGAGAACAATCCTTGCTCCACTCAAAGTTCTTCAAACGAAGTCTCTTAGACATGCCTTATCAGAACTCGCATTTAAAAAAATGGATTTGAAGACAATGTCGACCCTTAATTAATCACGATGTATATAAATATTATATGAGATTGCCAACAAGAAACAACCAGGAGCAAATTCTTGTATCATCTTCAAACCACTCTTGGACAAACTCCTATAGCACTAGATCTCAATTGAAGTTCTTCAATAGATTGGACTTCATGGATTATAATTTGGATTGACTCGAACCTTAATCTTCATATTGACACACACCTTACTGTGGATCTTGCTTCGGATCTTGTTGCTCGAAATCTCAAACTTATTACTCGGATTCTAAAATCTCTCACAAGACTTCGGACAATGCTTCAGAACTCGGACTACAAAAAGAAAATAACCTCGAACTCTATTATCTACAGTAACCTCCTCCTGTAGATGATCTTGGATATATACTCGGATCTTAGAAGCATGGATTTGGATCATCAATAAGAGAACAAACTTGGAGTTCTATCAAAGCTACTGTAGTCAACTCGGAGCATAAACTCAGTTCAATTTTTATCTCCAACCAATGATAACCAAGACTAGGATTTCGGCCTAGTAAACCCCTAAAGTTGTGAAGCAAGGGTACCTGAACCCAGGGGTGGGGATCTCGTATCTATACCCGATTCGTGCACATAAGCACCGAAAACCGGTTCAGGTTCTTCTCAAACGCACCCTTTTGAACCCGATTCGGGTATGGAGAACCCGTCACTCTAAAATTAAAAATGGGTTCTTTCTTTGTGACGGGTACTCGATACCCCATAAAAGGATGTGTGGTTCCTTGAAAGCGGGTACGTGGAGGGTATGCCTACTTACTCAATCATGGAACTAAGAAGGCCGAGTACTTAGTCTACATTCATAGCACATTTCGTCTCATATCTTGGAAAGGCCCAGGCTATAAGGAAGGTCCTTTCAAGAGATGGGACCAATACACAGATGATGCTACATGTGTGAACAATACAACCAAATGGTCTTATTGAGCTACCTCCACTTCCTATGGATGAGTAGGAGCCTCCAGATGAGAGTATCC
This sequence comes from Pinus albicaulis, assembly GCA_034641835.2. Classification (NCBI taxonomy): domain Eukaryota; kingdom Viridiplantae; phylum Streptophyta; class Pinopsida; order Pinales; family Pinaceae; genus Pinus; species Pinus albicaulis. The sequence continues at coordinate 1,686,921,437 of CM076580.1, forward strand.
CTCCCTAGAGAGTCAATTGACTGATGAGCTTAGTGATGTTAATCATGATGACATGGATGTCAATGAGTGATGACATGGATTGAGGAAGCCAAATCAATTATGTTGAGACTTGTTCTTTGCTCAGTTTCATTTTTTTTGGAATTTTCTATTTCATGTGTGGAAATGCCTTAAGGAAAATTTTGAATGTAGTATGATAATGGAGTCTTGGACATTTAATATATATCTATTATCATGGTTCATATCTCTTTGCTTGTTATTAGATTTGAAATTTCAATGTGAATGTTCAAAGTTTTATTATTCTTGTTGTAAATTGGAAGATTTTAAAATTGAAAATTCATAAGTTGAATTTCATGATTCAAATTTCATATATATTACAATTTATATAATATATATAATACATAAACAATAATATAGTATATACCCTTGCCGAACCCACGCACCCTGTTTCAAAAAGTGATGTACCAATACCCATCCTCATACTCGTACCCGAACCCACGTTTCCTGGCTACTTAGCCTTGAAGTAGTCACAGTCACTGTGCTGATTCGGACCTCCAAGAAATACCTTCAGTCAATGATATCACTTCGAACTTTTTCTCATAGGTCAGTCCTCTAGCCATAAATAATTTGAACAAGGGATAAACCTCAGGTCTTTGGTCAGGCCATAAAGAATAGAATTTCAGACTAGTTGAGGTAACCACAAAAAAAATACCAATCAGAACTTCAGTCCTTTGAGCAGAATCGCTTTGGATCTTCACAAAAACAAGCCAGAATTTTGCTATGTATCACTAGATAACCAGTCCAGAACTTTGCTTTCGATCCTCAGAGAACTCTCGCACTTCCAACCTTGGATTAGATTGGAACTCGAGCCTTATGAGACAGAGGGATAAATAATTTGGACCTCTGTTCAGGAGAGACTTGGTACCATATAACTCAGTTTGTATGCACAATGATTAGTTGCTCTTTAACCTCGCTCGGATACCATGTTGATTTTCTAGGGCAAAATTAGTAATTAATTAACCATTATCATTAAGCACTTATACAGAAGAAAATTCAACCATTACATCAAAAGAGAAATAAAGATAACAATGCAACAAAGATACAAGAGACGCGGAAATTAGGCCAGAGGCTAAGGCAAAACACACTAGGGGAAAACCCATCAAAGCTTTCATTATGAGAGACTATTCAGTTCATCAAGTACATCACTCAGAACAGAGTATCAAGAAAGATTTGACCAGTAAAGTGTCTTCCCACAAGTGTCAAGCCTCTCCCCTTCAATTTCATCCTCTTCTACCTTTTTTCTGCAATTAAAACAAAGATAATCCTTGAGCCAATTCAATGATCAAATGAGGAGATGGTCTCACATATATATAGTCTTCAAATGGGGTCAAATGGGTGCCTCCAATGGGCCCAGCCGGCTTGATCAAAGAGAGAGCGGACTTATCTTTGTGGGTGCAATAAATTCAAAATTTAATTTCCTTCTTCTTTCTTTTATTTTTATTGATGGAAATACCGGCCATGGCTACAATTTTTCTCAACACCACGACACGTGTAGGCTTGTAAGCAATGAAGATCAGCCAAATGATACACAAACACTCATGACAGAAAAATATCAGCATCATGTATGAGATACAATTTTCGACTCAATTACTAAACATAAGACTCACTATTTTACTAAGGTGAATTACAAAACAGAATTTCTTTTCGAGGATATCTTGAACTACTTCTCCCATGATCACATTTAAAATGTGCAAAAGTTCCTGTCCAAGCTATAATTCTCAACATTCATGTCTCAAAATTTATGCAAGGTAATATTTCGATTGGTTGATTCCCCGGATCATTTCCTTACCACGCAACTTGCAACTCAACTTTGGTTGATAATGCCTATCAATGGGATCACCATATTCCCACATAGGGTCCAAACTTCAAAGCTTTCGACATTATCAGAGTACAATGGTTAAACCTATAGGGAAAAAAATGAAAATCAACATTCGAGAATAGAAATGCAATAATGCTGCATAGTCAAAAAAGGATCTAGATTCTAAATATGGTAGATCTCCCATAATCCACTAAAAATTGAGAAGGAGAGGGAAACTCCACCTCCCCCACCACCCCGCCCCCTGCCCCTCCCCAGCGAAAAAAATACATGTGAAAATTGATAGACATACCTACGAATACAGAAACACAGAAACAATTGATGGCAATCAATACTCACTCCGCAATAAACTATTGGCTGCAAATGAAAATACTCTCTTCCTGGTCCTTAGCTCAAAGAAGAATAGTGGAGGCCTTATTTGCTGTCAAACCCTTTACTGTGTTTAGATAATGAGATTAAATTATAAAAAATAAAAAATAAAAAAGGTAAAAATCAGGTTATAAACCTATCTTTCTGAATATTTGGGAAATATTTTCCATCAAATAGCGAACATGTGGCCATATTATCGACCTTGGAAAATATCAAATAGTTTAAAGTGATATTATCACTAGCAAGGGCACATCACAATGTATCCCGATGTTAGCAATAATATAGCGATGTTAGCAACACTGATGCCAACACATATACATAACTGCTAATTTTTTTGTACTAAAGCAGGAAAGATATATATATAAAAGGAAAACAATATTAAAAGAAATTTATACATGTCCAGAAAGAAAACCTGTCCTACCAAAAATGAAAAATGGGATAGAAATTTCAGAAACCAGGAAAAGGAAGAGGGAAGTCATATTTTTGAATGCATGCTGCAGCAATATCTGGAACAACATTTTCTCTATTCTGATCATCAATCACAGAGTATAACTCTATTAAGCATACTATACGAAACCACCAGGCCTATTCACTTTTACATTTTCCTTGAATAAAGCTATGGACCACATATTCATGTAAGATTGAATCAAAATTAATAGAGAGATCATAAACTTTATAGAGAATGAATCCTTCAGTCTTGCACTATAATAGAGAGATTAAGAAAGAAAGTATGATAGATCCTACAATGGCAAACCATATAAATGACTTATAGCCTGATTTATATCAATAAAATAGACATTATAAAAGAAAGTTGGTAACATGCCGCAATGATACTATTTCTGGCTTCAAACATACCTTTTGATGTCGCTTTTTTGATTCATCACAAATCCAGCTCATTTCCAACTCAAATGCTTTATCCTTCGCTTCATCATGTACTCCATATATGCTGTAAATGTCATGCATTCCATATATGATCATTGTCAAAGAATCAAATATGCTTAGGCCATATAAGAAGAGAACATTAGGCAATACGTATAGCATGCCAGTAACATTCTAACAAGTACTTCAATTTGCAAATGAAAAGCAATTTGGTAAATAATAGTTTTATTTACTCAACCTCATAGTTTGTTAGTTGTGCATATATAAAACTTGAAATAACTAAACAAAATACAACTAAAATATAAATTTCATAAAGTCTGCTATTCTTATCTATCATATTTTGTATGACAATCTGAAATGGCAATATACCCATTCTGATTTTCAAAAAATTCCTCAATTCTTTAGAGTCAGTTATCTGATGTCTACCCGCGTAAAGGTGACAGATTATTTTCACATTTTGTTTTTCAAGGAGCCGTGATTTCCAAGTAAGATGTTGAAGCCACTGTTCTTTCTAAGTGAATAATTATGTTTTGTAGCAATGGGCAGCGGTGATATTTTTCCAACCGGTATGCAACAGTCAAAACCAAATGGATAGTCCGCAACTTAATCAACACATAAAAAGAGAAGAAAAAGTGATTAGGTATATAATAATATATACCAGTTCTACATTGCTGATACCAAGAGGACGTGGAAGAAGCAGTATGGTTACATTGCTTTTGAAAGCTAAGCACATGCCAGATGCCAGAAGCACAATATAATCCTATTAGTATGGTTATAGGACTCTATATGAATGATCGTGTTGATTATATGTAGCTAAATTCCTATTACATATAATCAACACGATCAATCATTAAACTCATCGCCACTACCAGAGATGAAATCCTCGGTATGAGCTGTAGTGTCAAGCCAGGAGGGTAACTCCACAAATGAATTGTTGTTTTGCATTAAGATAGAACATGCATATATACAAGGAGAGGGAGACTATTGGGTTTCATCTCCTAATATCTCTTTGTCTTCCAATTCCCTTTATTTTTCTATTTACAATATTTACATGGATTTACATAATCCCAAAGATTAGGTGTCAACATTCCCCCCTTTATCTGAAGGGATGTTGGTGAGTCCAAGCATCATTATGAATCTTTCAAAATTTTCCCTTCCAAGCGCTTTGGTAAAGATGTCTGGAATCTGCTCATTTGTGGAACAATGTCGTAGGTGGATTGTTTTGGCCTCAACATGGTGTCAAACCAGATGGTATTTTTACTGATGTGCTTGGTTCGATCATGGAACTTTGGGTTCTTGGCCAACTTTATTGCAGAAGTGTTGTCAATCAAAAGAGGAGTTGAATGCACTTATTTCTCCTGCAAATCTTCCAGAATTTTCCCGAGCCACACAATTTCTTTCGTTGCTTCAACTGCTGCCACATATTTTGCCTCAATTGTGGAATCTGTTGGAACTGATTGTTTGTGTGACCTCCAGGAGAGAGCTCCTGATCCAAGACTCATAACATAACCTGAAGTAGATACCCCAGTTTCTTTATCTCCATCGAAATCTGAAGCAAAGTATCCAATCAAGTTGAAGTCACCCACTTGTGTATACTTGAGTCCAAAGTCTTGAGTTCCCTTCAAGTACTTTAGAACCAGTGTTTTAAAACTTGGACTCGGGTTTCGAAACGGCCGAGGGTCGGCTCTGCCTCCGACTCGGTATCGACTCGGTCAGTTCGGTTTCAATGACTCGGTCTTTGTAAAAAATATATTAAATATTAATTTAAAGAAAAAAATAAATAAATAAATTTTAAAGATTTTCATTCATGTTTCCAAACACAAAGCATTACAATATAGGCAAAAGACAACATATGATCAAAGTAGGCTCATGAATATATCCATTATATCAAAATTACACCCATTGCACTGTCCAATACATGATGATGATATAGAGATCAGAACAAAAAACATAACCAAGGAGGCTCTAAATGACCTCTACAACAAAACATGAATAGTCACTATTGTTAGCCATCTGACAAGGCAATATCCTCTGCCTCAAACTCTGAACCAGAGGGGGAAACCGCTCGCTCCAATTCTGAATCAACATCCTCAACTAGAACTGTAGCACGTTGCGCCTGAGATAGACGAGTTATGCGCCTTCGTTGTGGCTGACTAGAGGAAGTGCCTACGGCTGCAAGTGGAGGACATGGGACTGGGCCTGCTACTAGTAGATCTGCATTGATCAGAGGCTCTACCTGTGTATCAAAGTCCATCCCCACACCAATATCCTCATCAGAGTCAAACTCTGGTGGACAAGTCTCCACTACCCAATCTGATGTTGGATCAATATCCTCCAACACAATGGGATCTGAAACAAGTTTTTTGTTCAGCGATTGGTTGCGTCTTAGTCGAAGGTTGTATTGGACATACACTAGATCATTTAACCGTTTTTGCTCCAGACGGTTTCTCTATGGGGATCATGCAATCAATGCAGTGAATCAATCCATCTCTAACCTCCCCAGTCAAAGCTCTTGCTTCCTGAGCTTTATAATGATACCTTGGGTTCAGAAAATACTCAGTTGCATGTATAGGGCGATGGAGTTGATTGTTCCATCCTTGATTAATGATTGCCCAAATGGGCCCATAATTACCCACTCTGTCCTTGTATGTTGCCCTTATTTGCTCCTTTGCTTGATCCATAACCTCATAAATGAAGCCCATTGCCAATCTCTAACCTCTCCAGTCAAAGCTCTTACTTCCTGAGCTTTATAATGATACCTTGGGTTCAGAAAATACCCAGCTACATGTATAGGGCAATGGAGTTGATTGTTCCATCCTTGATCAATGATTGCCCAAATGGGCCCATAATTACCCACTATGTCCTTGTATGTTGCCCTGATTTGCTCCTTTGCATGATCCATAGCCTCATAAATGAAGCCCATAGCCAATATTTCCCCATCCACCAACCGCAACACCTTAATCAGTGGCTCGGCAAGTTTCACAACCTTTGTTGCCTTTTTCCAAAATATTTCTTCATTAACTTTCTTTTTCACATCTTTACCATCTTGTTTGCGAGCCCACTGACATTCATTCCATTCATCACTAGAAAACAACTTTTGCAAGTTTCTATGTTGGGAAAGCATAGATTGCAATGTCAAAAAATGTGTTGCAAATCTAGTGATGGCAGGCCTAATAATTTCCTTGCCCCCTGTGTGTTTCCTCATCGGGTTCAGAATCCATGAGTGATTGTAAATATATTTTGTGATGCTTTTGGCATGCTCTATAGTGTTTTTGATCCAATCTATTTTACCCATAGTTATTAAAACCGGAACCAGTCTAACTAGTAGCGGTCAGATCTCAATGAACCGGTTTTAAAAAAAATACATTAGGTGGCCAACTTTTAACAAAACAAAAAAACTATTCATTCTATGTTCATTTCTTTCACAAAAAACTATGTTATCCATTTTCAGATTTGCAAAAAAAATAAAACAAGAAAAGGCAGATTTTAGAAGGGAAAAAAAATACCTCTAGGCTTTAGCCTCCTCACTGTTGCTCCAAAGCTTGCCCAATAAGATCCTCACTGCTGCTCCAAAGCTTGCCCAAAAGACTCCTCAAAGCTGCTCCAAAAACCAACTCCACAACTCTTCACAAATTCCTCACAAATGCTCACTCAAATGCAATGAGATAGATGTGAGGAAATGAGAGGGGTTGGGTAGCTTTAATAGGATAGGGAGGGGTTAGAAGGTTTCATAAAACCCTAACAGCAAAGAAAAACCTAATTTGAAGTCCGATTTGGAGGCAAAATGGGGCTCGCAACCGACTTGGACTAGCTCGGCCGGTTTGTGACTGAACCGCCGGTTCAGTCACAAACCGACCTCCGAACCGGTTTGTCTACCAAGTCAATCTGACCGAGGGTTTGGCTCGGTTGGCTTAACTGATTCCGAGCCAGTCCGACCAATTTTTAAAACTATGTTTAGAACTCTTTTTGCAGCAGACCAATGACCCTCACAAGGCTTTTGCATAAACCTGGAGAGGATTCCAACAGCAAATGAAATGTCTAGTCTGGAAGTAGTCAAGTAGTTGAGACTTCCTACGAGTTGTCTATACTTTGTTGCATTCTTGAATTATTTTCCTTCAATGAATGTGAGTTTTAAATTGTGTTCCATTGGAGTAGTTCAAGGATTGCACTCAGCCATGCCAAGCCTGTTCAACAGATCTCCAGTGTACTTCTGAGAGAAGAATGCAAATTTCAGATGTTGGGTTACTCAATACCAATATAGTAGTGAACATATCCAAAAACTTTCAGTTCAAAACCTTTCCTTGGTTCTTTCTTTATGGATGCAATGTAGTTCTCATTGTTCCTTATCATCAAAAGATCATCTACATACACCACAAGATATACAATTGTTTTGCCAACTTTCTTGACAAACAAAGGTGCATCACCAAGATCATAATGTTTGAAATTGAGTTTCAAAAGATGCTCAGTTAACTTCTCGGACCAGGCTCGCGGTGCTTGCTTGAGGCCGTACAAGGATTTGACAAGCCTGCATACTTTGTGTTCCTGACCCTTCACAACAAATCCTTCTGGTTGGGACAAAAAAACAATCTCTTTCAAATCTCCATTCAAGAAAGCAGTTTTTACATCCATTTGATGGATTTTCCAACCGTTCTGAGTTACCAAAGCAAAGAGTGTCTGGATGGTAGCCCATTTTGTTGTGGGGGCAAAAGTCTCCTCATAATCAACCCCTTATTTCTGTGCAAAGCCTTTTGCCACAAGCATGTCTTTGTGCTTGTCAAGTGAGCCATCTGCTTTATATTTGTTCTTGAAGACCCACTTGCAACCTATTGGTTTGGTTCCCAATGGAGTATCAACCAGCTTCCAGGTGCCATTCTTTATCAAAGCATCATATTCTTTCTGCATCGTTTCTTTCCATTCATCATGAGAAGTGATTCTTTGAAAGAAGTTGGTTTGAAATCTGTAGATAAATTCAATTCAAAATCATAAGAAACATCCATATCAACAAGTGAATCAGGATTGTCTACATCACCTGCATTTTGTCTGGTTGAGCTTCATGTTCCTGTCTTTCCAACCTCATCAAGACAAACACTTTCAAGTTTCCTTGTCAGCCATTTTGGAGGAACTTTCTGAGATGGCCCAAGCTGCTCAATTGACTGAGATGGGGCTGAACCAAGATTTAGTCTCTCAATTTTTTCAATCACATCACTCAAAGTGTCATCGGCGACTAGAGCTTCATGCGGGGGAGAGAGTGCTTCAAAAGAAGATTCAACAGATTGATCCAGTCTCCCTTCAAGATGTGGAATCTCATTGTCAAACTCTTGAAAAGACTTTGCATGTCTAAATATATCCAAGCGATCAAGTTGACGCTCAACAACATTGTCAATTTTGGAAGATTCAAGAAAGCTCACATCTCTAGATATTATAAACTTATTATTAACTTCATCATAGAGACGGTATGCTTTGGAGGCATTTGAGTACCCCAAGAACATACATTTGTGACTCCTTGCACCTAGTTTGTTTCTTTGTTCCTTAAGTATCAAGGCATAACAGGTGGAACAAAAAACCCTAAGATGCCTCACCGAAGGAATGTGGAAATACCACATTTCATAGTTTGTCTTGTTTTTTATAGCATTAGATGGACACCTATTCTTTATATACACAACACATAGAACTACAACAGCCCAAAACATCAGTTTAAAATACTTGAAAAACATCATGGAACGTACCATTTTAAGATTGTCTTGTCCATTCTTTCAGCTACTTCATTATGTTGGGGATTATAGGGCACAGTTGTTTGATGTTTGATCCCATGTTGGCGAAGATAGTTTTCAAATTCATTTGAAGTATATTCTTTTGCATTATCAATACGAATAAAGCCAATATGAGATTGTGCATCATTTTCAATCCATGCATGAAAGTTCTTAAATGTTTCAAATGCTTCAGATTTGTTCTTCAATAAATAAACCCAACACATTATAGTGTAGTCATCAATAAATGCCATCATATATTTATTAACATTTATAGAAGGATGTATTGGTTTATCATGGACGCCGAAATGGCTGTTATTGGCTCTCATGGCCTGATCAGTAGTGCACTACCAATATATGTGACATGTAACTTATCTTTTAATGAAAAGTTACAAATTTTTCCTTTGCGAAAAAACATTTGTAGAAGGAATATGCATTGGGCCACATAAAACAGAATGAATGAGTTCAAGTTTTCTATGTGCTTTGGAGAATCGTGAAAAGATTGTTTGTTGTGCTTTCCTAAGATACAAGCATCACATTGCTTAAGTTTTCTAGGAATTGTAGGCAAACCAATAACACCATTTTTCTTCAACAAATGAAGGTTGTCATAGTTCAAGTGTCCAAATCTAGCATGCCATAAAAGACTTGATGGAAATGTACCTTCATCATAGTGAGAAATGTATGAAAAGTTTTGTGCACAAGCAGAGGTTCCTTGCAGCTTCAGAAGTCTTTCTTTTTCTATCCCAGTCATGACAAGTGAGTGATCCAATGTTTTTTTTACCTCAACCTTGCCATCAAATATATGAATGGAATGTCCTTGCTGGCGGATGTGGACCAAAGACAGCAAGTTTTTCCTCAACTCCGGAAGGTATAGAACATCATGTAGAAGAAAGTCTAGAAGACCAGGCAGTTTGTGCCTGATAGTGCCAAGCCCTGATGGCTTGAGTTTTGACTTGTCTGCAAAGTATACTGCTCCATCAACATTATCAATGAATTCTTCAAAGAAATCTCTTTTGAAAGTCATGTGGCAAGTTGCTCCTCAAAATATCAACCAAGCATCTTTCCACGAAGCAAGTGAAGCATTGAATAAGTCTTCAGTTACTCCAATGTTGCAATATGCCACAACATAGTGAGCAGACTCAGGTGCTTTTCCTTTCCCTTTACTAGGTGTTTTACCCTTTTCTTCATTTCTTTCCTACTCGATTTTGTCCCAAGGCAGCTTACATGTGGAAGCATCATGTCCATCTCTACTGCATCGTATGCAATGAAGATCAGACCATTCTCCTTGGAAGTGTCTGCCCTCCCAGCCTCTAAAATTCTTCCTTCCTCTTCCTCTTCGGCCACCTCTTCCTCTAGAAGAATTTTGTGCATGATTCTACTTTTTTTTTGCAAGGCACGCAGCTCCTTCAGTAGACTGAGGAGTTGTCTTCTTCCCAAAATCCTTCTCTCTCTCAGCAAACTTTTTCTCAAGTGAGTCAAAGGTAATCTCCTTAAGTTTTAACTTGCTTGCAATGACTCAAGATAATCAAAGGTAATCTCCTTAAGTTTTCCACTTGCTTGCAATGACTAAAGATAATGCGAATAGGTGGGATATAGTGCCTGGACATACGCTATGAGATGAATATCTATTTCAACACCAGTGGCTTTTATGTCATGCATAATGGATCTTACTTTTGATGCTAATGCAAGAGGGTCATTGTTTTTCAACTCAAGATTGAACAACTTAATCATCAATTGAACAACTTCAAGTTCAGAGTGTGAGTCATACAATTCCTTCAACTTCTTTAAGGCTTCAAAGGCATTTGAAAATGGTGAAATATGTCAACTCACCTCTTCATTTACTGACGTTGCATTCAAGGCATAGGCCTTGTTGTTCTTGTTTTCCCAAATTGCGTGTTCCTTGTCTAAAGTAGGTTTTCAGGTGCATTGTCTCCTTCTCCTTCACAAACCCCTTTCCACAACTCATGAAAATTCAAGGTGTGTTTTATCTTCTGAGACCACTTTTGATAGTTCTCTTTGCCAGAGAGAACTACTCCCACAGTGGAGATGAGTGAATGCATAACAAGATCTTATATTTGCCCAAAATAATTGCAACAGATGCAACAAAAACGCTAACTGGTTAAGTCTTCAAAAAAATCATCAATTAAAATTGCACTCTCAATATATATCATCCATATGGCATACCATACACAATAAATACCATCACATTTTCATACCATACATACCACCACATACCATATGGCTTTCAAAATTAACACATCATATTTTCAATCATATTTTTCAACCCACTTTCATATTCCATGTGCACCATATAGGCCTTCATAAATGTTTACGGCCTTCAATTGTAAATCCATATAAATTTCAAAGGAGAATTATTAACACCACACAAACATTATACAACTTTCATTCATATACCAACAACTCCAAAAAATGCTCATATGAAAAAATATTCAACTGAGCACGTGTTTTTTTAACAATTGACTCATATATGCTCTCATACACAACATTCTCGATTTCAGGCCATCAAAAACCTAGTTCAAATGCACAGTATTCACATTTTTCAATGCAACCCTTCAAAAAAAACTCAACGCAACATACCAATCACTAAGCACATTAGGGTACACGCACCAATCAACGTGCACTTTGGTTTCGCAGTAGACACCGCAATTGTGCGGCAACTCGTCAAGTCTGTCTTCCCACTCTATTTCTCAGCGCATTCACAATACCCACATACAGTAGTCATTTCAACTTAGCCAACAAACATTTCAACACACACATTCCAAGCTAGACAGCGCACAGTGATAAAAAAACTTCACCAAACACCTCTCGAAGTACAGCGCTCACCATTCTACATTCAGCATTCAACGTATACGAATAGCCAGTTCACCATCGCAGTTCACGGCGGTAGGGGTTTGACCTCCACAAATTCAATGCACCGTTCACTCAATGGAACAAAGAATAATGGCAGTAGGAATTACAGGGCAAAAAATGCTAAAAATGGGGGTTGGCTCTGATACCATGTCAGGCCAGGAGGGTAACTTCACGAATGAATTGTTGTTTTGCATTAATATACAACATGCATATATACATGGAGAGGGAGACTATTGGGTTTCATCTCCCAATGTCTCTTTGTCTTCCAATTCCCTTTATTTTGCTATTTACAATATTTACATGGATTTACCTAATCCCAAAGATTAGGTGTCAACATATAGGACCATCCTAGTGTGTTATAGTGTGCTTTCCCATTTAGGGTGAGAGAATATAGGGTTTATGTAAACAATGTATTAATACACTGCTTTCTCCCCCAAAATGGTGTTGCAGCCTATAGGGAACAAACCCAATATAGTTTCAGGTGAGTAGGTACGAACTTTGCCTAGTTATACATGTTTGTTTCTAAACCAAATGGTTTTTGTAGGGAACAAACTCAATGCCAACTCAAGTAAGGTATGAACTTTGCCAAGTTGGACCAGTTTGGTACCAAACCAACTAGTTCTTACACTAGAATGGATGACTTAATATCAAACCAATCCCCAAATCCTATTTAATGGCCAAGTCAATAGCCTCAAGCTTCAACTTGATCAAGTCGGAGTCTGAGTCGACCACGTTTAAAACACAAGGTGCAACTTGACCAATACCTTTGTCCAACTGAAGTGAATATACTACATGTAGATGTCATCCCCAATGATCTTATTTAGTGCTTGCATAGAAAGTAATAAGTGGCTAAGCACATAAAGGGTGTAACTGAATGGGCAAAGCCAGTGCATCGAAATGCTCACAAACTCCAAAAGGTCTAAGACCCCTGAGAACCGACAATGAGGTCACCCCGAGTAGCTAGCTCAAGTACAAAAAACAACCTCGGCTAACCATTGAGTCAACAAATCTTAGAACATGGTCTACTTACACCCAATAATGTGTTGAAATATGTAACTAAGTTCGGTCTTCATAATATTTTATGTACTACTGATTTTATGTATTTATGTAAAAGAGAGAAAAAATTATTATTGTTATTTTATAGCATGGGTTTCATGCACAAAGTTAATTTTTTTAGGTCAAAGCACCCATTGTGTGCTTTTAGGATTTTTGTCATAGAGTCAAGGAGTCAAAAGAGTCATTGTCATATGTAATAGACTCTATTGGGCATATTGTATCAAGTCAAAAGAATTTATTTGAGTAAAAATGTGTCAGAGTCCCTCCAAGACAAGTTGGCCTACAAAGAAGAAGTCGGCCTCATTAAGGGCAATTCGCACTCCTAGAAAGCCTATATATAAGAAGCATTCAACCTCATTGGAAGGGACCATCAAGCAATTTCGATCACAAAAAGAAAGAATTCCTAAACAACAAAGAGGGGCGAAGGATAAGGAAAAGGCTAGAAAACAACAAATTTGAAATTCTTGGATCAATCTCTTTCACATGTGCGAAGAGGAAACTAGGGCCGAAGGGTGTAACTAAATAGGTAAAGGCAGTGCATTGAAATGCCCACAAACTCCAAAAGACCTGAGACCCCAGAGAACCAATGAGTTCACCCCCAGTAGCTAGCTCAAGTACAAAAAACAACCTCGACTAAACACCTAGTCAAAACATGGTCTCCAATCAAAATTCTGCAAGAATGATGGGTGAAGAGACAAACTACTTACACCCAATAATGTGTTGAAATATGTAACTAGGTTCGGTCTTCATAATATTTTATGTATTTATCTAAAAGAGAAAAAATGATTACTGTTATTTTATAGCATGGGTTGCATGCTCGAAGTTAATTTGATTTTAGGTCAAAGCACACACTGTGTGCTTCTAGGGTTTTTGTCATAAAGTCGAAGAGTCAAAAGAGTCATTGTCATATGTAATAGACCCTATTGGGCATCTTGTATCAAGTCAAAAGAATTTATTTGAGCCAAATGTGTCAAAGAGTCCCTCCAAGACCAAGTTGGCCTACAGAGAAGAAGTCGGCCTCATTAAGGGCAATTCGCACTCCTAGAAAGCCTATATATAAGAAGCATTCGACCTCATTTGGAAGAGACCATCAAGCAAGTTCAGTCACAAGAGAAGGAAATATAAAACAAGAAAGAGGAGCAAAGGATAAGGAAAAGGTTAGAAAACAACAACTCTAAAATTTTTGGGTCAATCTATCCCACACGTGCGAAGTTGCAGCTATTGCAGAAGGGCCAAAAATTGCAAACCTGCAGTGAAGGCTGAAATTTGTTGTTGGGGGTCAAAGTTGCAGAAAGTTGTTGGAGTCGAAGTTGCAGAAGTTGCTGGAAGAACAAAATTTGTTGCTCATCAAGAAGGAAGATTGATTTGGTCTTGGAGGGGTCTCATTCTTGGGTCTAAAGGTCTTGGAATTAGTCATTTAAAGATTCTATAAGAAAAGAATAATTTCTTGTGGGTTTTCCACTCTAGGAGAGGTTTTAGCCCTAGCTAGCAGCCTATATCTTGTGTCCACTTTGTTCTATTGATCTTCATGTTTTGGTAGTTGTTTGATGATAAGAATACCATAATAATCAAAAGAAGAAGAAGCTAATTATATATTACAAAGAACATCGCAAGCAGTTGTCAAGTTAATAGAAATCACACCTATCTAGTTGCCCTAGATTTCTCAACACGGTATCAGAGGTAAGGTGACAAGGAAAGGCAGCTTGAAGATCACTCAATTGAAAAGGGACCACATAAGGACCGAATATAAGAGGAAGAGCGTCAAGAAGATCTAGTCATCACATCACAATGACCCTATCATCTTGAAGGAAGAACTCTTGGAAGAAGAATAAAAGACATCAAGGACCCTACCTCGATCTCAAAGAAAGGACTTCACACATTTGAAACATCTTGGTAAGCCTCACACATTCCACATCATCATCCAAAGGAAGCAAGGAAGAGCACTTCATCATCAAAGGAATCAACGTGGTCTCCCTCATATTGAAGAGAAGATCACACCTGAAGCATTTTGAATAAAGAAGATCATCCCTCCCTCATTCTAAAGTTCACACTCTAGTGGGAGACATTATCTTCAAGGAGGCATCTTCATTTATCAAGTATTTTAAATTCATGTCTCAACCTACAAATCAAATGACTACTTTTTGCAAGGAGAACAATAAACTTGTTCGGACATCAAACTATCTTACATGGATGAAAAGAATAGATTTGATTCTCACAAAAAACGAAGTTTTTTATTACGTCAAGGGCTCCATCACAAAGCCTCCTCAAGAACAATCTCAAGCATTATCAAAATATATGAAAGGAGAAATAAGGGCGCAAAGACTCTTCATTGAATCTATCAAGGATTCTCTCATTCCCTTTGTAGCAAAATTGAAGACATCAAAAGACAAATTGGTAGAGCTATACTTTGTAAGTACAAATGGGGAAATAATATCTTTAAGAACCGAATTATACAAAATGAAAGTATCAAAGGAAGAAGGTGTAGCTTCATATCTCATGATGGTATCTCAAATCAGAGATCAACTACAAGAGCTAGGAGAATCAATGTCAAATCTAGAAATGACCACTTGTGTACTCAATGCACTACCAGATGAATGGGGCAACTTTGTATCAAGCATCTATGGAAAGAAGGAAGCTACTCCATTCAGTGATCTATGGGCATTATGTAAGATTGAAGAAACCAAATTAAAGTAAAGAATGACTTTGGATCAAATGAGCAAACACAAGCATTCGCGACTATGACAAGGAAGAAAGAAAAGTTTCAAAGATTTGAGCCTCGTAAGAAACCTCAAAAGAAAATTGAGATGTCTAAGATTCAATGTTATGAATGTAATGAATATGGGCATTTCAAGAGGAATCGTCCTAAACTCAAGAAGGGCAACAAGAAAAGGAAAGAAAAAAGTGAATCCCATGTGACCGAAGAAGTAGAAGAACTAGAAGAGAAGAAATCTAAGAAGGAGGAAGTGAAAGACTTATATATTAAAGGTCTCTCATACATCGAATTTATTTTCAAGACAACAATCAT
The DNA here is from genome assembly GCA_034641835.2 of Pinus albicaulis. Lineage (NCBI taxonomy): Eukaryota > Viridiplantae > Streptophyta > Pinopsida > Pinales > Pinaceae > Pinus > Pinus albicaulis. The sequence continues at coordinate 1,686,937,257 of CM076580.1, forward strand.
GGTAGGAAGCAGCACAGTTATGATAAAATGTATTATAGCAATAAATTGAGATGGCATCATACTAGAAGCATGAAAGAATAGCAGAAGTAGCATTTTGTACGGTTAAAGTAAGTAATCTAGCAAAATTGGAAGATAAGAGCTCATCACACCTCATCATCATTACAATAATATATTTGCAGAAAAGGATCATCAAGATCCTTCACAAGAATCTTTGTTGAAAAAGGTTCATCTCTACTTAAAGAAGCGAATGCTACATAAATAGTATACATTCCACCTAGTATGGGACCCACAGGTTGGAAGAATAAAGGTATGATGACATGTGTAGCATAATAATTAGTTGAAGTATTTTTCTATCTTCAAGCAAGGGAAAGGAAGTCTAGATGATCACATGAAGGAAGAGGTATGCATATATTTGGTAATTTTTAATAGATAGATAAAGTCATGTCATCACTTAATTGCAGAAAAGGAATGATCGAAATGCTCTATCTCTTGAGCACGATTGAAGAAGAAGGAACTCTTCCTTATAGACGATACATAAAGGCATAAATACAACATGCCTTGAACTCTTCTATATAATGACATGATAGAATCAACATTATATAACCTCATGAAGAATACAAGGTGATGGGCAACAATTCTTCCTATGCAAGAGGAGCTATGTATAAAGATCCCAAGGAAGCAATATGTGAAGAAGTTGAACGGAGAGTTCGTGAATATGTATCTACAACTACTTAGATTAGATGATTAATCAACATCTGATAACAATTAGAAGGATTAGTAATGACATCTCTATAAAGAAGCTATGAAGACTGATAAGTATAGTGAAGAAGGAGAACCTCGGTAATAGATGTCTTGGAGATGGATTCGTATAAAGGGATTTTGTTGTTGCAGAAGCGGATAACAAAAAAGGCCATCATACAGAGGTAATTCTATTTTTTTAAGTTCACTTTTGATTTTTGAAAGCAAGCACCTGGTTGGATTAGAACAGGGCTACCGGTAGAAGGTTGTAGAAATTAACCTACAACTAGTACACATAAATTTGGATGGATGTTTCTGAAAGGGACATGATTTGAAAGAGGTGGCAGTATGAAGGACAGCCAGATGATGACAAAGAAGGTCACTTTCCGATGCTAAGAAGGATGACATGACTAGCATTAATTGGTTCAACACTTTGTTTCATTGAAAGTGATGAGAAAGATGGTTAAATCCCTACGAAGAAGTTATGAAGAAGATGGCTCCATGAGGTAGAAGTTGAAATTTATTCATGACATGATGATGTAGAGAGAGGATCCCTACAAGTATCTGATAGTACGATGATTCTCCTCAGAAGAATAGATAGTTGTCGTTGAAAACAAGTCCCTAGTTAAGAGGGAGCTTGGGTACATTCCTTTCATGTAAAGGAATGATTAGATCCTCCCTAGTTGAGAGGGAGAGATAGACACATCATTCTTGTCTTCGCATCATGAAGAAAGAATGGAAGATTGTGTAAGCATCTAAGACCAATATAGATACTCTTTGAGGATAGAGGTAGGTCATCCAATAGGTAAGAGTAGTCTAAGAGGAGATTCCTTGAGGATGTATAATTCCAAGAAAGGAATGGTCCTAAAAGGACATACCTTGTGAACATTCGGATGGGGTATGTGCCTTGAGAGACAATGATGAAGGTGTCTATAAATCATTGTGTCCCCAACATTGTGCTCTAATCTAGTGAAGAGATAGAGTTGTTAGTCAAGGCCTTGCTATATGACAATGTTCGTTAATATGATGAGATGCACTAATATAAGCTGAAAAGATAGCTTATGAGATGGCTTACCAATCTGACTCTTCTTATGAGAATTCTTCAGTATGAGAATGTCCATGTACCATCAATGTATTTTGAATACCTCCCCAGTTAAGAGGGAGTGTTGAAATATATAACCATGTTCGATCTTCATGATATTTGATGTACTATTGATTTTATGTATTTATGTAGAAGAGAAAGAAAAAATTATTATTGTTGTTTTATAGCATGGGTTTCATGCTCAAAGTTAATTTGTTTTTAGGTCAAAGCACCCATTGTGTGTATTGGGCATTTTGTATCAACTCAAAAGAATTCATTTGAGTCAAAATGTGTCGAAGAGTCCCTCCAAGACCAAGTCGAACTACAAAGAAGAAGTCAGCCTCATTAAGGGCAATTCGCACTCCTAGAAAGCCTATTTATAAGAAAGCATTCAACCTCATTTGGAAGAGACCATCAAGCAAGCTCGATCACAAGGGAAAGACGTCTAAAACAAGAAAGAGAAGCAAAGGATAAGGAAAGGCTAGAAAACAACAAATATGAAATCTTTGGGTCAATCTCTCTCACACGTGTGAAGAGGAAACAAGGGTTTTTGCAGCTACAAAGTACAAAATTTCATATCTCCAAAAGAAGGCCAATATTTTTGGTCAAAAGGCAAGCAACATCATTCATTTGTCTAAGAAAGAAGAAGCAAGCCAAGCGAAGAAGAAAGGAGGCCTAAATTAGCATCTCTATCCCACACGCGCAAATTTGCAGTTGTTGCAGTAGGGCCGAAAATTGCAGACCTGCAGTGAAGGCCAAAATTTGTTGTTGGGGGTCAAAGATGCAAAAAGTTGTTGAAGTCGAAGCTGTAGAAATTGTTGGAAGAACAAAATTTGTTCCTCATCAAAAAGGAAGGTTGATTTGGTATTTTAGAGGGATCTCAGTCTTGGGTCTAAAGGTCTTGGAATTCTTCATTTGAATATTTTGTAAGAGGAGAAGAATTTCTTGTGGGTTTTCCTACCTAGGAGAGGTTTTAGCCCTGCCTAGCAACCTATATCTTGTGTCCACTTTGTTCTATTGATCTTCCTGTTTTGGTTGTTGTTTGATGATAAGAACACCATAACAATCAAAAGAAGAAGAAGCTAATTATATATACTACAAAGAAAATCACAAGCAGTTATCAAGTTAAGAGAAATCACACCTATCTAGCTGCCCTAGATTTCTCAACATGATGCATCGAAAGAGAAGGATCCACACCCTCTCAATCATGAGCTAATCAGACTCTAGCAAACAAGGCCCCCATGCCTCTGAATAGTACAGAACCATGGGATAGATGATGAAGTCCATGTGAGACATCTGAAATGAGATGTCCTGGAAATGGTGTTGAAAACATTGTGTCTTTGAGTATAGGTAAGGATCCATGGCCCTTGTTGACACGGGCTAAATAGCATACTACAAAGTATAACAAGGCCCTAACAACTATACCCCCGAGTATGTGTATGTGTTGGTGATGTCAATCTCTAATCTGAAGAAGAAATGGTGATCCAAGGACCTCCTTCAATCTTCTAGATCATAATATTGGTTTTACCCATGTTGATTACCAAGTGTCAAAGATCATAGAAAAGGACAATTCATTTAGATGTCCTTGCAAATCCTCGGGAGATGAAGCTAAGACAATCACATCATCAACCAAAAACTAGAATACATATCATAACTTAGTGGAAGATGCACCCATCTTGTTCATGGAGGTGTTCATGAAGAGGATGTAAATCCCAAACAACATGGGAGACAAAGGGCACCATAACTTGGCCCTGATAACGATCATAATAAAGTTATAAATACCATGTGTTGTGTAGAGACAACCAAGGACAAACATATATAGATACACTTTTACAACCAAGAGGATCTCAAAAATGCCAATGTCTCAAAGCCTTTGAACTAGGACCTCAAACTGAATCAAGCAAATTTAAGAAAGACTACATAAAAGCAATAGACTTTCTAGGAGCAAAGTCTTGCCTCCTCAATTACAACTTTGAGAGTAAGGATGTAATCAATAATCTGATGTCCAGGTAAAAATATAATGTGCGAGTCAAAAATATGATGTAATCGATAATCTCATGTACAAGTCAAAATCCAACCTATCCTTAGCTCAAAGATGTGTCGACTCCAACTTCTCAGAAAGATTCAGATGGCGAGCAAGAGTGTTATACTTCATCTCTCGTATAGTCATTTGATGTCATCAAAACCAAAATGTATTACATAGATAATCAAAATTGTCGATGTCTCGACATTAACATTGTTTTCTCCTCCATCATCCTCCAATGTATTTGATCCAAGTGCTATGTTTCAGATTGTAAAGATGACCCCTCAAGCGGATCACCATCATCAAAAGTGACTAGTATTGGCATTAGTTCAATAAAATCCAACGTAATAATACTTTAAAAATTGACAAATGTTAATGCACATGACATAATCCATTTTGCAAAATCAAGACACATTGTACTAAGTGTCGCACACTCACAGGACATGCATGACCTAATTAGAACACAGTGTACCTTGAGTGTCTAACACTCATGTCCCAAGTGTCTTGCATGGGAACATGGACACATGGCCTAAACAGAGAGTGTTGTGTTTCAAATGTTAAAATACAGAATGCATTTCAAAGATACCACAGTAAGATAGAGGGGTCATTCCAATATCAAACTAAACCTAACATCCAAGGTAAGGAAGACATATGGATGATGGAAATATTGAGAGGGGGGTGAATCAGTATTTCTTTCAATTGTTATATTATCTCAATTAAGATTTTTCACAAGTTAACATAGAACACAAGAAGTAGAACAAGAATAATTTATTAATGAAAATACTAAGGACTCCAATCTTCTTTTACAAAGACAGGCTCCAACCTCTAATATAAGTTTTTCAATTCTTCAAGGCATCAACCTTGAATGAGGACACCAATCCTATCAATCAAATCCAAGCACCAACCTAGTCTATATGAGGACACCAATATAGAACCAATCAAATCACAAGAGAGAATGTGTGATGAGTTGATGAGCAAATGATCTCCAAGTCTCTCCAATTTATATCCATCAGTGAGGGTGTGTGACACATCTATTGGGCTTGCAAGCCTACATTACAAATATGGCCGACCTTGCACGTGTGGAAAATAAAATCAAAATATATGTTCTGCTCATCCAAACAAGATGATCTTTAGTTCAATCATGCACCTCTTCGAAAGAGGAATCCAACAAAAATATAATCATCATCATATGAGCAGTGCAACATGGAGTTTGGACCTAGTTGCCCAAAATTAACACTCCCTCTCAACTAGGGAGAACTCCATCTGTCCACCAGTGCCATCCAGTGATCAATACCATCATGTACTATCATATATCATCCTGCCCTCCTGCGTCATCCTGTCGTAACTTGCTTTGCTAGCTCTTTTTCACAAATAGAACAAAAAAGGTGAGCCACAAAGACATCACACTCTATTGACCCGAAGTTAGCTTAGAGGTTAAAATCTCTCTCGAACTCAAAAGAGTCTCATACTAACCCAAATTTAGTTTACTGACCCGAAGTCAATTTAGAGGTAAGAACCTCATCAGACTTGATCCCAGATCAAGGTGTTGGACACGTGCCATCCTAGACATCGAGAGTACAAAAATCTCCGATGTGTCCATCAGTCTTGCTATTGGTCTCTATCCACATTTCCCACCTCATTGGCCAAATGAGAGGTACTTCCCATGAGTCTGAAACTCCATGGATAGGATGTGTGCGAGGCATAGATCAAAGAGAGGTGAACCAACTCAATATCATAACGGTGGGGCAGAAGCATAACAAGCTTCGACAAGCCTAGCTCTGTGTGTGCTCATAGCTCCAAGAAGCTATCCTCAAGCCCCCTGGAGCTCCCAGAGCTCATAGTCCAACTCAGGCAGGACCCTCAAAATAAGGTATGTCCATGATTCCAAGTTTCTCACGGAAGGTTAAGAATTTGACTTTCCCCAGGGGCTTCATGAGAATATCTACGACCTGCTCATCAGTCCCAATGTGATCGAGCCTTATGGCGCCTCGTTGTACCATATCTCGAATGAAGTGGTACCTAATATCAAATGCTTGGATCGATCGTGGAACACGGGATTCTAAGAAAGACAAATCCCAATGTGGTTATCACAAAAGGATAACGGTGGTATCTAGCACATGTCCAAACCATAGTATTAAAAACCAGCCAGCTTGAACCGGAAATCGTTCAAACCAACGGATTCATTAGCCAACTGCGTCAAACCGATAGAAAAATCGGGTTTGACCCTCCTCTTCGCCAAAAAAACCAGTCCAACTGGTGCTAACCGGCCGGTTTAGGATGGAACCGGCCAGTTTATGGTCAAACTGGCTGGTTCCATTCTAAACTGGTTGGTTCATTTCCAGGCCAACTATGGACCCCACATAATGGATTTTTGTGAGTTTTGGAGCTTTTTTTAGGGAAATTTAGGGTTTTTTTCCTCCAAAAATATCCCTTCTAAGAAAAGCATGCCTACCCTATCATTTTCCTGACACATCCCTAGCAATGTTGGCAATTAATGGTAATGTTAAATTCTTAAAGTAAAAGTGACATTTCCTTTATTTTTCATTTTCATCATTTTACTTAAATTTTTAACATTACCATGAAATGACTCGGGATGTTTAAGAGTGGTTTCGACCTCATTGGATTTCATATGGAGAAACTAGAATTTCAGACTTCACTCAAAATTCAGCAGACTTAATGGTTTTCAGGGTTTCATGGTTTGGGGGTTTGCAATGTTTCCATTTGATTCTATCATGTGTAAGTGTGTGAGATTGGCATTTGATCAAGAGCATGAAGCCATGAAGCCCTTTAAGAACCTTGATGTTGGTGGCATTGATTGTTGAACTCTGTTGATGTTGGTGGTATTGATTGTTGAACTCCCCTATCGTGGCCTTAACAAGAATGTACCCTTCACTCAAAGGAAAACAAATACTTAGGCATGATAATATTTTTCTAACGCATTTTAAGGTTGAGGAGATGAACCTTTCACTCAAACCAAAATCATTAGTTAGGCATGTTAAAAATTTTCAATTTCTATCATGTTATAAGGTTGAGCAATCCAAGTCTGAAGACTTCGAGCTAGATGATGTTTATGTATCTCTTGTTGATGATCCCATTTCTAGTGGCGATGAATCAATGATGATTTTCATGAGAGACCATGTTGCTCAGTGATTTGTTGTTTTGATGTCTATTTTTGCTACTACTACTACTACTACTACTAAAGTTGTAGAGTTTTAGGAGTCCTCAAACTCTGAGCCATATTATTTATGTAGCTCATGTTGATGATCCCTTGTCTAGTAGTGGTGATGATTTTGATCATGATGAGGAGTGATCATGTTGTTGATCACTAATATGTAGTCTTGTAGTAGGCCAATGGCCTCATAGCTTGTAGCATTGTTTTTAGACTTTATAGGCCATTTGGAGCCTCATTGCTTATGTATTTTTTCGATGATATGTATTGCAGTTGGTGTCATTTTGATATATTCACCTTTACATGGTATATAAATGAGAAAAATTTGCATGTTTTGTCTCTATTGGCTTGGAATCATTGTTACAAATCTTACAAATAGTTTTTTTTATTATTAAAAATTAATTATTTAAGGTATTTTTTTAAAAACAAATTCATTTAGACCTGACCAGTACCGGTTAGACTAGTTCCGGTCAGAAACCCAGTTCATTAGGTCCACCAATTCCGGTTTTTAATACTATGGTCCAAACAGCTCACTGAAGAGCTTTCGCAACCAAACAGCTTGACAACAGGCCATACTCATTGCAATGTATTCGGCCTCAGCAGTGCTCAAAGCCACCGACTTTCGCTTCCTGCTTATCCAAGATATCGAAGCAGACCCCAAGTTGAAGCAACATCCAGATGTGCTCTTGTGATCCACCACACTGCCAACCCAATCGGCATCAGTATATCCATGGAATCTCAAACTATCGATAGTGTATCTCAGCCCATGGTTGATTGTGCCCCAAAGATATCTCAACAGATTCTTGGCACCAATACAGTGAATGTGATGAGGCTCAACCATATGTTGACTCAAAGTGTTCACTGCAAAACATATGTCCGGACGAAAGTTCACTAAGAACATCAAAGCCCCCACGAGTTGTCGATACTCAGTGGAATTTGCCAGCTCAGACCCAGCAGCATTTCCACGCAACTTCTTAAAGTTGAGTTCCATCGGTGTCGACACAGACTTACAGTCCACCATACCAAATCTCTCCAGCAGGTTCACGACATATTTTCCTTGAGAAAGGAAAATCTCGGCTGGCCTTTGCCAGACCTCCAAAGCCTAGGAAGTAATGCATCGATCCTAGGTCTTTCATCTCAAACTCGGAAGCTAGCTCCCTCTTACATTGATGAATGAGAGGGTCAGCACCTGTCAGGAAGAGATCGTCCACATAGAGAACTAGAATGAGAGACCTTTCTCTATCAACATTAAAATAAAGGTTTGGATCAGCATTACTTCGAGTGAAGCCCAGCTTCATCAAGTAGCTATCTATCCTCTCATGCCAAGCCATGGGGGCTTGCTTCAACCCATAGAGGGCTTTCTTCAACCTACATACATAGGTGTCTATCTTAGACTTCAAACCCCAAAGGTTGCTCCACATAAACCTCTTCCTTTATTGAACCATGCAAAAAAGCAGTCTTCACATCCATCTAATGGAAACTCCATCCTTGCATTGCAGCAAGGGAAATAATAGATCGGACGGTGGTATAGTGGGCGACAGGTGCAAATATGTCATCATAATCTATGCCTTCTTTTTGAGAGAATCCTCAGGCAACAAATCTTGCCTTGTACTTTTGAGCACTTCCATCGGCTCCATGCTTGATCTTGAAGAGCCATTTCAAGATGACAACAGATTTGTCCTCTAGTCTTGGGACCACTTCCCATACATCATTCTTCATAATGGACTCATATTCTTCGTGCATAGCATCCTTCCAAACTTGATGCTTTACAGCTTCTTCAAATGATCCAGGCTCAGATTGTACAATTGTACTCATGGCTGCTAGATACCCTTGGTATCTATTAGGCTTCTTGCTTTCACGGAATGTCCCCCTTGGGGCAATATGTCTCTCAACATCTTCGAGAGTGTCCCTGAGCCATGAGGGTCTCTTCTTATTTGAAAGTGGTGGATCAATAGATCCACAGGTCCTTCAACATCGAGCATCAGTTCATCCTTCGATTCTTCAGTTTCTTCTTCTTCTTTGTCTTCCTTTGAGCTAGGAAGATTTCTTACTTTCTTGAGGGCAGCATCTTCATCGAAGGTGACATCGTGGCACATCTCCACTTCTCTTTGACCAGCCACATAGATTCTATATGCCTTCTAAGTTTCACTGTAACCCACAAACATTCCCTTCTTTCCAAAAGCATCTAGTTTGCTTCTCTTTTCTTTCAACACATGAAAATAAACAGGACAACCAAAAACTCTAAAATGAGAAACACCATGTCTCTTACCAGAGAAGACTTATTCGAGAGTCTTGGAGTCCAATGCGAAATGCGGCATCTATTATGAACATACACAGCAATGTTCGCAGCTTCTCCCCATAGAAACTTCGAAAGACCTTGGTCATATAGCATGGAACGGGCAGCTTCCACAATGGTCTTGTTCTTTCTTTCAGCAACACCATTTTGCTCAGGAGTATACACAGTTGTGGTCTCCCTCTTAATGCCAACTTCTCTGCAAAAGTCATTGAATTCATTTGACTCATACTCGGACGCATTGTCGGTCCTCAAAACTTTGATTCTCTTCTTGATTTGATTTTCCACCAAGGCCTTGAAGGTACGAAACCATTTGAATTATTCATCCTTCTTCTTTAAGAAATATATCCAGGTCTTGCGAGAGAAGTCATCTATAAAAGTCATGTAATAGGAACATCCTCCCAAGGATGTTACGAGCAGCATACCAGATAATTAGAATGGATCAATTGCAAGATATCAGATGTCTTTGTGGCACTTGAGGTGAATGGACCCCTTGTATGCTTCCCTTTGGCACAACCCTGACATATACCTTCATGATCATCTTTAAACTCGGGCATCCCTATCACCACCTTCCTTGCTTCGGGAAGGGCTTTGTAATGAAGGTGTGCAAACCTCTGGTGCCATAACTCGGCTTGAAGAGTTGTATCACATGACATAGCCCCCAACGAACTTCCTCCAACCTAGTAGAGTGTGTCAACTCTAAAACCAATAGTAAGAGCTTCTTTGAAGTTCTTCTTCCAGATGCTTACCTTTCCATCGACGAATGCCACCTTGAATCCTTTGTGTTCCATTGTCGAAATAGACACAAGGTTCTTCTTCCAATCAGGTACGTACAACACATCTTATAAACATAGGACTTGCCCTTGAGATAGATGAAGGGTCACAGTCCATGTCCCTTGCACGAGATACGTGACATTATCTCCAAGGATAATTTCTAAATTAGTATCCATCTCAATCAAATCAGAGAGGGCTTCTTTATAACCAATGAGGTGCCTTGCAGCACCACTACCAATCAACCAGACATCCAACGTGTCGGGAGGAGATGCAGCAGAGAGGGCAGATACAAGAATAAATTCATTTTTCTTATTATCAACAACATTAGACTCATCGTACCTGGAATTTCTTAACCTCTTGAAAGGTTGCCCATTTCCACTACGATCAGAGGGAGCCTTCCTTTTTCCTTTGAACTTGTTGTTCCTTTGATTGCCATTCCCCCTGGAGTTGTTGTTGTCATCATCCCTGGGAGAGTCCCTTCTATTGGGGCACTCTCTTGCATGGTGACCAAACTTGTTACAAGTGTAACATCTTCCTTTCCTTCCTTTGGGCCCCGCTCTTCCATTGTTTTGATTTCTCGGACCACCATTGTTCTTCTTCTTTGCATGAGCGGCAAAGGCAGTAGGGTCACCTCCATTTCCATTAGAGGGATGATCTCTCTCCATCATTCTTGTCTCCTCTTGACTGCATCTCGTCAATATTTCATCAAAACCAGGAATCACATTATTATTAAGAATAGTGGTATTGAGTACATACTAATCACGGGGGAGACCTCCAAACGCAATGAGAACCATCTCTCGATCAGCGATTTCTTCTCTAATAGTTAGAACATTATTCCTGATTTTAGTGAGCCTCATAAAATAGGATTGAATGGATTCTTCTTTGCCCTTCTTGATATTTTTCAATTGATTCTTGAAGAAAAAAACTTGATTAGCATTGCTAGCCCTGATCATGCTAACCAGCTTATCATACATCCCTTTAGATGTGCCCAACTCGGAGATGTAAGCAACCAAATGCTTATGAATAGAATCCATGATAATCATCTTTGCTTTGATTTCCCCTTTTCTATACTTCTTCTTTGTGGCAGCAGGTGCATTTGATGGAGGCTCAAGAATCTTCCCCTGCACATAATCCATGACATCTTGATCTTCTAATGCCAAATCCAAAGACATATTCCATGCATGATAATCAAACTTGTCAGTCAACTTATCATCAAATTTGAAACCCTTATAGGTTGAAAACGCCATTGGTCCTTGATAGGATATCTTCTTTGGTGATTGTTTTTCACACTAGCTTGGGCTTTGTCTTCACCTTAGCTGTGATACCATGTTAAATTTAGACAGACATGGTATGTTGTATGCTTAATGCAGTTTTACTTCAATCTTTCTTATAGGCCCGATTCAATTTAGCAATCACATAAACATGAAAGTAAAACACTGATAGAACATAATAATAGATCAACAGAAGACAAGCCAATAATATGGATCAGAATTTACAATTATTCTTGTCCAACAAAGATAGAGAGTAATATGTGTTACAGTAGTCAACAAGATACACCAGCTAGCAAAGTCTTTCTCAACATCAGACCAGCCAATCTTCCAAGTGTCACACACACCCCTCAAAGACAGCTCCAAAAAAGTCAACGCAGGTCAACAGAAAAAGTCAACGTTGGTCAACGTTATGATTTAGGCTTCGGTCATCGGTCTCCCTTTTCCTTGATCTTTGTGTCCTCTAATGCGACCTCAAGAGATGGGAATTTCTGCATAAGTTGGAGGTCAAAACTCCAAGCTTTGACCACGGTCAACGCTGGTCAACACACCAGCAAAACAGTCTGCACTTTTCCCAGCGTCAGCTCCGCACGTGTGAGAGAGAGAGGCCTCCAAAGGCTGATCGAACCAAATAGATCACAAGAGAGAATGTGTGATGAGTTGATGAGCAAATGATCTCCAAGTCTCTCCAATTTATATCCATCAGTGAGGGTGTGTGACACATCTATTGGGCTTGCAAGCCTACATTACAAATCTAGCCGACCTTGCACATGTGTGGAAAATAAAATCAAAATATATGTTCTGCTCATCCAAACAAAATGATCTTTAGATCAATCTTGCACCTCTGAAAGAGGAATCCAACAAAAATATAATCATCATCATATGAGCAGTGCAACATGGAGTTTGGACCTAGTTGCCCAAAATTAACACCAACGAATATCAAGATAAAAAAACTAAGGTTGAACTAGTTCAGACAAATAACACCTTGGGTTCTTTGGTGGGTCTTCGATGGTGTTGTAGGGTCAGTAAAGGAAATATCACCTTCAGTTAATTTGTTCTATTCGAAATGTGACAGTCTGCCCCTAGAGACTCACTCTCTTCCCAATGAAAAAAAGGTCGTGGATATCTACCTTGCAAGAGATGTTTGACAAATGCTCAGAGAACATTATTCCTTTGAAGCCTCCTAAAAATTATTCTAGTAATGAAATAGTAATTTGGATTTCAATAACGACTGGCCTGCTCTTGTTGAGGCTCAAGGGGTTTACCAGTAATAAGAAGACAAAGCATTGAAGGAAAAAGTCACTAGGTCCTTTTAAAAAGCCCTCAATTTTTTAAGGAAACTCAACCCTTTTCTCCATTAATTTTCACACGTGATGATAAGGATATGTTGGCAGAAGATGGGTGGAAGTCCACTAATGATGCTATTGATTCTAAAATTAGCAAGGAGAGGAGGTATTATCATTTGAGGTCCAAAAATCTAGACTATGCTCTCAAGAGTGGATAGTTTGAAGGTTTAGGCCTAAATAAACAAAGAATAATTTCAAGTTCTATATGAAGGAAGTCATTATTGCATCATGCTCAAACAAAAGCAGTGTTGGAAGCACAAAAAGGCAAATAGACCTGTTGGGGTCCTTAAAGCTAAAAACATCGCCCTTGAAGTTCCCTAATGTTAATCCTCTCCTTGAACATAAGGGGATTGGGCAACTAGAATAAAAGGCTAGCCTTTGTGGATTGAAGAAAAAGCAAGACATAATTATGTTACAAGAGACCATGAGCAAAGGGGTGATATTAGCAAGCAGTCTTTGGAAGTTTTAAAAAATTGGGACTTTACTATTTACCTCAATGGATTATGTTGGTCTTTCAAGGGGGTTGATAATTAGTTGCAACCAGTGTTACACGGGGACTAGTCCCCCCCCCCTAGGGGACTAGAATCCTCGCCCCCCCGCGATTCGGAGTCTTGGGAACTTCTAGGGGACGTTTCCCGACACTCCCAATCTTCGAAAATTTGGAGGGGACGTCAAGGGGGACGTTTCCCCATCTGAAGGGGTCGAGGGGGCGTGAGGGGACGGGAGGGGGCGTGAAGGGGGCGTGAGGGGACGGGTGGGGCCCACATGTAAAAAAAAAAAAATTAATGAAAAAAATATTAATAAAATCGATTTTTTATTTTAATTTTTTTTTTATCTGAATTAGACTAATTCTATTAAGCAAAAATATGGTACATAAGAAAGTACAATCAAGAGAAACAAAAACACGGCCAACCGGAAATGATAAAATATCAACTTCGGTTCCCGGAGAGAGAAAATAGACAAGCAAGGAGCAGCAACAAGCGACTGGAAAGCAGTAAGGAACCGACTCCTACCCAGAATTGGTAGAGTTTACCACTCGAAGTTTCTTCCCTTTCTTTTTGTTGACTTTAACCCAACCATCCTGGTGAGTATGTGCTGGGACAATTTGAAGACTGGAGTTCTCCAAAAGAGGGGCCTCCTTATCTGAATCAGAGGAGGCGGACTCATGACTACGCTTCTGAGTGACGGTGGTATCAGGGGGATGCTCGAGAGCATCAGTGGACAAGTTCTTAGTCTGAGGAACAAGATCTGATTCTGCGTCACTCCCATCATCATCAGAGCTCGAGGAAGTAGAATCTGCAGCAGGCGGCGGGGTACAGGGAGTCCATTTTTTGGATTTGGACTTTGTATGGATTCCTTTAGTCTTTTTTCCTGCTGGAGTGGGGCAGGAGTTCTGCAGATGCCCTGTTTGGTGACAGTGGCGGCAGCGGAATGCAGTGTTCTCGTAGTCTAAGATCCGAGTCCAGACAAAATCGCCGATCTTGAGGATGATTTGATTAGGCAAGCCTTTGTTGATGTCAACCTCCACGCATATTCGGGCATATGTGTAGAGGCCCTGAAGTGCCCTTTCATAATCTACAGTGAGAAAGCGTCCCAAGGAATCGCCCATGCGTCTGAACACTGCCAGATGCCATAGATGGACAGGGAAGTTGGGAAGCCTGACCCAAACAGGAGTTCTGGTGATGGTCGCTGTAGCAGGGTCGAAATCTGGGAACCATGGGGTTAAGAAGAGCCCAGCATTTCCGAAAAACCAGGGACCTTCCTGTAAGGCCTGTTCATAATGCTTAGAGTGATCGAACAATACTATGAAGAATCCTCGTGAGCAGCAGCTAACCTGGCATTTGCTAGTACAGTTATCGTGGATCCAATCAAAGAGGTCCTTTGTTCGCGGCCAAAGTCCATTAAATCTGCAAATGATGGCTCTATCTGCAAATTTTTGAAGATCTTCTGCGATAGCTGGAAGAGAGATTTCAACAAAAGGTACTTCATCCAACTTGTCAACCAGAAAAGGCTGGGGTTTGGGGGCTGCAGGGGGTTTGGGGTTCTGAGAAAATACAGCATCTTTATAAGAGAAGGTAGGGGCTGAAGAAGACTGTCCAGCAGCACCGCCTCTCAAACGAAGGGTAAACACAATAGAATCATTTCTGTTAATGTTGTAAGCAGAAAGGGGGAGAGGATCCTCAAGATGTTTACCTTGGAAAAGAAGTCTCTGGTGTAACGAGGGAATCCCAGTCCTTCGTTCCAGAATAAGCTTAAGATTATGTATCAGATTTGAAGGAGAAACCCAAAGCAAAATAGTTTTGCCAGAGAGCAGCCGGAGTTGGATCTGAAATGTGCCTGAACAGGGATCTGATCCGAAGTCTCTGTGCCGCCTAGCGATGGTGATTACTCCTGGGCCAAGTCGCCGGCAGAGAGGGACAATGGAGGGGTCGAGAGTCCCTGCAGCAGGATCTGCGTAGTTCCAAGCGAGATTAAACCCTCGTTCTGCGACCTGGACAGGATTTGTTGATGGATCGAAGATCCAATGCTGCATTCTGTGGATTGTCGGAGAAGGGAGGCCTCGGAGGCCTGCGGCGCTGAACCCCTCAGTGTATGCGCTCCCTGCTATGGTGACGACGTCGGCAATGCCCAACAGGGCCAAGGGAGCAGAGTCGTTGGCAGAAGCCAGAAGGTTTTTTGCAGAGCTCTTCTGTGCCTGTTCTTTGGTATCCATGATCCATTCCGATTTCCTAGCGATGAGGCGCCAGTCTTCTTTCTGAAGATTCGGAGGGCCAGAGGTTTTCTTTTCTTGGATTTCATAGCAGTCGGGGTACTGCTGGAGTGAAGGGGCATCACCCAGATCGCATTCGGCACTCTCGCCTTTCGCTGAGATATCAAATCCGGCGTGAGATCCTGGATCCTGAGAATCGCGGCCTGTATTATTCTTTGCTGCGGCTTTCTGTAGCAGGGGCGCAGCTTCAAGCCACCGGTAGCCCAGATCTGCGAGGCCTAGCGGCGGCCTGACGGCCGTGACAGAAAGGGCAGCAGCGAATGCGTTTCTAGGGTTCATCTTCGTCCCACTGGTCCAATTTCTCAGAGTTTTTTTCAAAATACTTGTATTTTTTATTTTAAATTTAATTAACAATGAAATTTTAATTATAAATTAAATTGAATATAAAATTTTAATTATAAATTAAATTGAAATTATTGAATAAATTAAATTTTAATTATGATTTTAATTTTTAATTATAAAATCGTAGGTTTAAAACTTTAATATTTATGTCATAACATATAAAAACGTAGGTTTAACCGTTTATAAATTATGTGACATGTCATATTGATATGATATATAAACATATATTAATATATTAAAACCGTAGGTTTATACAGTGATATGTCATATATATTAAGTTTTAACATTTGCGCGCGGCATATCATATATGTCATTTACCGTTTACGCCATAGTCGTCCGCCCGCATTGTAGTGACCCCGCCAGCAGCGTGAACAGTGAACCCCGCCGTCCGCCATTGCAGCGTGATTCACAGTGAAGGGCCGCCAGCAGCGTGAACAATGAACCCCGCCGTCCGCCATTGCAGCGTGATTCACAGTGAACCCCGCCGTCCGCCATTGCAGCGTGAAGTTTGAACAGCCGCCGCCTCCTCGAGCAACAGCCTCGGCCTGCCTCGACCCTCCTTACAGGTAAGAAGGAAACCCTCCTTTTCCTTGAACAACGTAACTCCTTAACAAGTGTTGGAAGCCTGGAACGTTATTCTCAGTTCTGAGAGGTTGATATTCATGTATTTTAAAAATATTAATATACCAATTCTGCAAATAACAATAGCAGACAGTTAGGATCAATGATTCAATTGATCACAAATGCAATTCCACAATGAAGAGGACTGATCTGTCCAGGGAAACCAGAATGTATTCAACTAATAATCTACCAATTCAATGTTGTCTGCAAAATGAACAAGATTAAATTTTAATTGAATACTACTAACGGCTACAGAGTCCGAGCTTCTTGCTTAGCGTACTCAGTACTATCTATAGTTTAGATTCTAGAATATTAGTAATTACAAATCTGTAGAAGATTCCTGCCACAAAAAACCCTGAAAAAGACCCCACTGAGCTCTATCTCAAAGGTGCCCGAGCTGCTTCAGAATGTGGCCGAGCTCCCTTAGGAAAAACTCCAGGAAAGGACTGGACTGCCTCAGAATGGATCCAGCTAGCCTCAGACTGAACTGCCTCATAATTATCAACGCTGCCTCAGAAATAGACAACTATCTCTGTACTTCCTCAGACAAAGGGTGTCGAGTTCTTTCAAAATAGCATTTATGCTCATGCACACACATGAGAATTTAAAAATTTTAAATAATGGTCCAAAGCCCCTTCATTTGAAAAGGCTGAATAAAATAATAAATTTAAAAATGCAGCTTGCAGATCTTTTAAGTTTTAACTGTTAGTTCGACATTTCAATGATTTCATAGCCATGGGGAACAGTCAAAATGAAAACAGTGAACAGCCCTGAAGAATGAAAATAGTGAATTTTAATTGCATGTTGGACTGTTTCTCAATATTGTGAGATGGTTTATTTTAAGAGATTTCGAAATTGATTTTTTTTTTTTGCAATTGCAGCAAGTTTAAACTTTAAACCATGAGCCGAAGTCAGTCACCTAACAGTCGTGACAGTGAGAGCACCTACAGTGATAATCCGTTAGAAGACGCAAACGAAGGAATTGAAGTTCAAAGCAGTCACAAGAGGTCACTAAATTTTGAAGGCCCACCAACAGATCTGGAAAAATTTGCAAAGGGGGCCTTTAATCATCACAAACCACTTCTAATCTATGCAACCAGACTTCCTAAAAAAAATCCAAAAGCTGGAGGTGGCTCACGTGATTGGGTTTGCAATATTTGTGGCCATCACTTTGTTGGCAGCTATACTAGGGTGAAGCAACATATTTTAGCAATCACAGGTAAAGGAGTCAATATGTGTCTCTCAAAGCACATGACTCCAGCTCTAAGAGAGCAACTTTGGAGGCTAGAAAGGACATCCACTACAAAAGGAATGTTTTCTAGCAGAAATGTTGATCCATCCAGTGTTTCATCAAAAAAGGCAAAGGCTGCTATAGGTTCCGTCGCTGCATCTCATTCTTCTGTCATGGGTGCTACAGAGTCTGGGATGTACAATATTATAGATCGCGATGACACAAATGATGCAATTGGCAAATTTATTTTTGCCAATGGAATTCCCTTCCATGTTGTGTGTTCACTTTATTACAAGGAAATGGTCCAAGCAATTGCAAAAATAGGGCCTTCATATGTACCACCTGGAGAACATAAGCTAAGAACATCAATTTTAGATAAACAAGTGTCTAAAATTAATGTGCAGAAAGAGAGAATGAGACAAACATGGATGAGGTTTGGTTGCTCTATTGTTATTTATGGATGGACTGACATCCGAAAATGCCCACTAATCAACATCATAGTGACATGTGCACAAGGTCCATTCTTTCTTAAAGCTGTTGACCGTTCTGGAAAGCGCAAGGATGCATCTTTCCAATTTGAGCTTCTTCGAGAAGCTATAGAGGATGTTGGTGGTGATAGTGTGGTGCAGGTTGTGACAGATGCAGCAGCAGTTTGTAGATCAGCTGGGTTATTGATTCAAAACAGGTATCAACATATTTTTTGGACTCCTTGTTGTGTGCATGCACTCAATAATGCACTGAAGGACATGGGCAAAATTCAGTGGATATCAGATTTGGTGACAGCTGCTAGAGATGTGCAGATGTTTATCTACAACCACCACACCTCCTTGGCTATGTACAAGGCTCACACGAGGAAGGAATTCCTCAAGCCCACTAATACTAGATATGCTAGCTATTTTCTCTTATTGGAAAGGATGTTAGAGGTACAAGCACCTCTACAATCCTTGGTTGTGAGTTTAGACTGGGGAAGGTGGTCAGAATCAAAGACAGACTCAGGGAAGAAGGTTAGGCTTCCGGTGTTGGACAATCATTAGTGGGCAGATTGTGCTTATTTGGTGTCATTCTTGGGCCCTATTGTGGAGGTCATTTGTTACACTGATACCGATTCTCCTAGCCTTGGATAAATCTATGAGACCTTTGATAGCATGTTGGTTCGTGTGAAGGCAGCCATTAAGCAGAGGGAGCCCTCATTAGAGTTCTATACATCCCAGATTCGACCCATCATTCAGCGTAGGTGGGATCGCATGAACACACCTTTGCACATGGCAGCATATGCATTAAACCCAAAATGGTATGTTGAAAGGCCTGGGAGAGTGCCTCCTATTGATGATCCAAAGGTAAAGAGTGGCTTCCTAGCTGCAATTGCAAAGATGTACAATGAGGAGGAGGGGGAAAAGTTGTGAAGACAGTTTGTTCAGTTTGCATCTCTTAGTGGCCCCTTCAACACACGTGGTGCTCGGGCAGATCGCGATGATCTAGCCCAAGATGACCCAGTTGGTTGGTGGAGGATGAATGGGGATGGTGCTTGAGAGCTCAAACATCTTCCTATGTGTGTGTTGTCTCAGATTGCTAGTTCCTCTGCAGCAGAGAGGAATTGGTCCACATATAGCTTCATACACTCTATGAAGAGGAATAGGCTTACCTCTAAAAGAGCTGAGAAGTTAGTTGCCATGCACAGTGCCCTACGTCTTGAGCATAGGAAGACATCTGAGTATTTGAAGGGACCAGCAACCCGATGGGATGTCGATCCAGAGGATGATGCACAGATTGATATGGAGGAGAGGCTTGATGAGACACAAATGGGGTTGGTTGGTGTGCCGCTTAGCATGTTTGAGAATCCAAGTGATTCTGATTCAGATGGTGACATGGTTGATCCTGATATATTCGTGCAGCAGCTGGATGCAGAGAATAGTGGGGCATTACCTTGAGCATTTATGCTTATTTATCATTATGATGATATCATTTGATATTCATATGTTATGTTTTAAACTTTTATCATTTATGTTTTATGTTTCACTGTTTCAAACATAACTTTAACCTATATGTTTTATGTTTCATTAATGATTATATCATTATACACTGCAGTGACAAAGTTACATATGAATGATGAATCTATGATGTATGTTTTATGTTTTAACTTTTAAAGTTTTAAGTTTTAAATTTGTTTCAGTTAGATGATTCATGATTCATTATTCATCGATTTATAATTTTTAAATTTTATGATTTATCATTTATGATTTTATCATTATCTTTCATGATGTAAGTGTATGATCATTGATGGTTGTTACCTGTATATACATTCCTTGCAAAAATGAAAAATAATATTATATTATTCAATGATATATCATATCTAATATTATAATATTATAATATTAATATATATTTTTATTTTTTATAATTTTTTAATTTTATGACCCCGACATCCCCCCACGTTTCCTAAAAATCGATAGGGAGCTTTTGTATAGGCCGCTCCCGCGCTCCCTCGCCCCTTCGCTCCCACCTCCAGGGGACTTGGTGGAACATTGGTTGGAACCCCTCTTTATCTCTAAACAACACTAATTTTTTTTTTTAGGCCTTTGCATTGTATTCTTAAGTGGAGGATTTGGACAAGCCTTTTCAATGTTGAATCTGCATGGCTCATGTGGTGAAAAGCATGCTTACTGGGACAAATTCTTTGATTTACATGTGTTAAGGGAAGTCAAGGTGATTATTAGGGGGGACTTCAATTCCACCCTAAAAGGGGAGGACAACTACAGGAAGGCAGCCAAGGTGGAAAGTTGGTTGATTATTTAAATCACCATTTCAAAGACCTATATTTAATAGTTGTGGAGCTGGTTTTCTTAGGCCTGCCCAGCAAAATAATAAAAGGGCCAAATATAGCATCTTGAAACCACTGGATTGTTTCATCATACCCAATCATCTATTGCAATGAGTTGATCAATATATATCTTGGGTAGTAGGAGGCATTTTCGATCATTGTCCAATTCTCCTACAATTGGATATCTACTAGTGAACATTTTGCAACTTCTATAAAGGAGGCTAAAGGAAAGGTGGTGGAACGCACTGCAAAGAAACACAAAAAACACGAGTGCTTGTGGGAAGTCAAATATGAACTCACTTCACTATTTCAAAAAGATCATTTAGGTACATTTAGTGAGGAGAAGGCTAGCAAATTAAAGGAAGTTGAAGCTCGAGCAAAGTAATCATTATTGAATAAGGAAGTAAAGTAGCTTTTAAAATACAAGGCCACCTTGCTTGAACTGGGTGACAAACACACAAGTTTTTCATCAACATGTTAGACATAGAAAAAGGGTTAACAAAATTTGGGATCTACAGAATGAGGAGGATCTAACCATCAAAGGGTTTAGTGATCTAGCTACATTCGGTATCAATTAATTAAAGGAGATTTATAGGGAGCCTGATATAGCTAACATAGTTGAGGTTATAAAACTTACTACTATTTTTCCACAACAAGTTTCAGAGGAAGACAACCAATCCATCTATGAGGAAATTTCAAAGGATGAAGCACTAAATGTTATGTGACATGTCTTACTTTCAAAAAGACGAGCCCTGGAATGGATGGCTGGACCATTGAGTTCTATTTACATTTTTCCAATTAATTGGAGACAATCTTCCGAGTGTTGCTAAGGAAGCTCAACAATCTAGAAAAATGTCGAGATCTTTTAATCCACTTTTATCACTCTCATTCCAAAGATGGACAAGATCAATCCTTTTGGAGATTTTCATCCGATTTCACTTTGTAACTGTGTTTATAAGATAATTTATAAAGTGGTGGTAGTCCATCTTAAAAGACTTTTCTCTAAGATCGTTTCAAATGAGCAATTTGGTTTCCTTAGGGGCAGATATATTCACAAGGCTATGGGTTCAGCACATGAGACTCTTCACACTATAAAACAGAAGAAAATATTTACGCCGTAAGGCGTTCCTCTTTGAAAACAACTCCCCTAAATGCCACTGTGTCCATGTCTAAGCCATTGGATCAAATGTTAGACGATTGAAATGTTTTAGGCCATTTGATCCAAAAGTAAAAGTTTTATATATGTTTTTTATAATGTTAGCTTTTTTTCTTTTTAATAAATTAGATTGAATTTAGATTTTGGTGACTTTGTCAAATTACACAAAAAAAGTAAATTAAATAAAAAGATTGACATAATGTAATGAACATTTTAACTAGGTCAAATAAAAAATAAAAATAATAAAATAAAAGAATACTAAACTGTAAAAACAACCAATGGTATTGACCCATGGTATTCATGTGGAATGTAGTTTATCTAAAGGGGGAAATTAAGATAGCCTAACTGTGGATCTACCAAGAGCCAAGAGGGATCAAATGCCTTGATATGCAAACTTCATTGATCTCTCTCATCAATAATATAGATCTAAACTAATTATTTAATATAATTATTTTTAAATGTTTATAACCATTATTCTTTTAAAATTTCACTTAATAAGATGTATCTAAATTTTCATACATCCAAATATACATAGTTTTTTCTTGTTCTATATTATTTTTGTTACAACTATTTTATTATTCCAAAAATACATGGTTTTTTTTGTTATATATTATTTACAACTGTTACAATTGTTTTATTATTCATGAGTAGTATTTCTTAATATATAAAAAAATAAATTAATAACAAAAAATTTTAAAATATGTGATTTTTTTTAAATTTCCAAATTATTTCACACGACATGATTTATCTTGAGCAATAATGATGAATGTTCATAATGTTCATAATTTTTTTTTGTTAATGAATATCAAATTTCTTCCGTTCAAAAAAAACTATATGCATATCTTTAATTATCTAATTGTAGCTAAAAAAATCTTACATGTTTTTTACTTTATAATCATAAACAATTTTCATATTATATGTCAAACTTACTCAACTTTTTATTTTGAAATTTTAAACAAACTTTTTCACTACATAATTTTAGCTTTTATATTTATTTTTTTTATTTTTCAATTCCAAACAAAACTTACAAAAGAAATAACCAACTTAGTCCTTACTGTAGATTATAGTTTTACAAAATTGACACTATGTGATTAACCATAGAGTAAGTTGAGACAAACTTAAGGGGTTTTTTGTACAATTTTTATCCTAACCTTTCCCTCCATCCAATATATAATGTAGAGTCTTTTGAAGAGAGAGTATATTCTAGTTTATAGCTTGATCCATAATCAAAGAAAATGGCTAGGGATTTCACAAGTTATTAGTTTATAACTTGATACACAATCAAAGAAAATGGCTAGGGATGTCACAAGTTATCATTCGCACAGTGATGTATTGACGTTCTCAGTTGAAATGGATCCTATTAGATGCATGGTGGCCAAAGACACTAAAAAATTCGAAAAAGATATATGTTATGACATCCATATTGTCTACAAACCATCCAAATTTCCCATCTTATACAACAATTTCTAACAATAACCACTCAATTTACTCTCCAATTTTTGAAACCCCCACCCATGCTAGGGAGATCACACTGTAAAATCAAATGTTCCTCTGGTTTTTTTAAAGGGTTCATAAACAAAACAGACAACAAGAAAGTCAATATTGTGGTATAATCACTGATTTTTGAATCATTGTGACAAACAAAACATCACATTAGCTTACAGAATATATATAATGCTACAAGGATCTAAGATGATAACAAAGTTTTGAATCATGATAACTAGGTGAAAACCAAAACTAAGTTGTAGCCAGAAGCAAAATATCACAACAACTCACAGAATATATCCGAGGTTGCAATGAACCCCATACATAGTGATGGACCTCATGGGGATTTTAGTGCTAAATTCTATACTCTTGATCAATTTAGAATAACCTAGGATGTGTAAAATGTTTTAATAAGAAACTAGATTTGTAATTATAAAATATAAAACTATAACTTAAATTTGTAAATTTACTTTGTATTTTTTTCTTATGTATATAGAGAAAGAATAAACCAAGTTTGGAGTTAAGAAAATAAACCATAACATAAAGAACAATATCTCTTTCCAAAAATGTCTCCATATTAAAATGACATTCACTTTCTTGTATACCAAGACTATTGTTCTTCATATACAATTTATGATAAACATGCAATTGGCACTCAGATATGTAGATGAACATGGAGTAAACTCTATTTTTGTTAATAAAAATTTTCTTTATTTACATCTATGCTAGATAGATTGTACTTTAATGTATTTAAAATATCTTATTTGAATTACATTCTTGTTTCAGAGGATTATTAATCACCAAAGGATTTTCACCCCCAATTTCCTATTTCAATATCTATAACAAAATTTGTAGATATGTTTTCACCCCCAATTGCCTATTTCAAAATCTATAACAAAATTTTCGGGTTGATAACTCTTATCATCAATAAACCTCCACTACCTGCTTCCATGGAAGCAAAATTTTCCTTTCATTCCTTCACGATGGCTCCTTCTCTGCAACATCTTATTTCTTCTAGGCTACTCTTTCCTATGCTATTGCCTTCTTATTTCTTCTAGGTTACTCTTTCCTATGCTATTGCCTTACGATGTTTATTTTGCAACATGTGGTGCAATTGCTAGTTTCTACTATTATGAAACTTGACTTTTCAAACGCTTGTGATGGAGCTAGTTAGCTCTATTTGAGATTACTGCTAATACATATTGGCTTCAATCATCAACTAGTGAATTCGATTATGGGATCTGTGACATCTTTTAATTTTGCAGTTTTAATAAACAGAACAGGCTCTCCACAATTTTGGAAACTTATGCAGGAGTCACTGTTCACCAAGCCTTAATATAACAGCATGTATCTTCCACGGCACACATACAAAATGAAAGCTTTTGCATGACATGACATCTAACAGAAGACTATGAGACAATTACAAGGTAATATCCCTTGGAGACTGAAAGAACTGAGATATTGAAACTTGAAATGTATTAGGAAGAAGAAAGTAAAGTTGTTCAAGTATGAAAAATCGCAATATTGGGCTTGTTGGCATTTTAAAAAGACCTTGGGAAAAGTGTGGGAAACAACATGCTCAAGTACATACAATCTAAAAGTAAGGACAGCCCTTTAGGAAAGCTTGTCACAATGACAAGTTTACAGAATTCATTTTCAGAAATCTGTGAACCTATACAAACTTCAAGCATATGAAGTTATCCAATATTTTCTAATTTTATCCCAACAATTTTTGTTCCTCAAATTTCATTTGGTGAGCTACTATGTCAAAGGCTGTTTTGAAAAGGTTGTTATTGTTTAAAGAGTAGCAAAAACCTTCTCAACGCTGAAAATTTCATAACTATCTATAATGGTCTGAAGGTATCCACCCATCGATTCATTGAAGCAAAACATTCTAAACAGTGAGTTTCTGAATCTCTCATTTGCCTTGAAGAAACCCAAAAAATTTCTTTAAACCTCTTTAGTGCTTTGAAGAAACCCAAAAACTTTCTAAACCAAGCATTGCTTTGAAGACACCGTAAAACTTTCTACATCTTTCTGAAGCTTTGATGAGCCACAATTGACCTCTAGATCAAGCTCACAAACTGTAAGAAAGTCCCCAGAAATAAGATATACCATATCAGTTTTCAGGTTTATTTATAATCTGAACACTTAAGTGGTACTACTTCATTACTGCTAGGTGAAAATTGAATTAAAAAACCCAAAGTTAAATTAAAAATGATAGCCATCTGGCTGTGAAACAGATGAGGACACTCACATTTTTGCAACTTCTATTACTCCTTCTCTGCAAGTCATTTCAGAGAGCTTCAACTTCTCAATTTCACTGTAGACATTTCAACATATGGTTTAAATTTAAAATATATTTCATCAATAGATCTAGAATAAGCATCAGGCAAAATTTTCTGAACAGCGTGTATATGAGTACCTCTAGGCCAAGAAAAAGATATTACCCAAATAAAGGAGGCTCTTATTTAGATAACAAATTGATATGAATTAAAATCATGACCCATTGAACTCACGTTTTTGCAGCCTGCCTGCCTTTGCCAATTGCTGTCCCAAAGTATCGCTGCACATGCATTAGAATGCCATGTGAGTAGACTCAATTTCCATGATATCAAATATTTAACCTACAACTGATTTCTGATATAGCATAACATAACATCTTTCCTTGATATAATCCTCTCTCTAAATTGCATGCAGTAGTCTTGACTCTCAAATATAACTAGCATATTTTAAAGGCTATTAATAATAATAATAATGAGAGAGAATAACTACAATAGTTCTTACATAGCTGAGTAGGTCAATTTTGGCCTAGCTTGTTTAGCTCAGTCCAATGGCTCCCAGGAAAAAAGGATCTAAGCTCCGCTAATGGACTAATCTCAAGGAGTTCAAAAAAAGGACAAAATGCATGCCCAGCTTCCTTCCGATTGATTCTGAATTTTGACAGAGTTTCAAATAATAAACCTAGGAAGGAATTAGAGAAAGAGGGCCAAAGCCCTAGAAGGAGACCTTGTAATCTCAGGTTGATATAAAGGCAGAGACGGGACCTTGAAAGACTGCTGTTCATGAGAGAAGGGCTGGTCTATCCCTAGGAGTTCATAGGTTAACTTATAAAACTCAGATTGTGCTTTTGATGAATTGAACAAATTTCTCCTAAGAAAAGATTGCTGGGTTTTTCCCTAGTAAGGGTTTTCCCAGGGTAAATTTCTGGTTGACTTTTTCTGAAGTGTTTAGTGTGCTCTCTTCAGAATACATTAATGACACCCTTCATTTCATTTTGACTGCCTTGATGTGTAAAGAAAAAACTCCAATATACTAGGTTGGGCATTCACTTATCTAAGTGGATGGAGTTTGCAAACATGTCACATTCACAAAATTGGCCCCATCCTTAATCATTTACAGCACTCAAATACCCCAGCATTGTAATCAACCATATTGACAATGTCCTTGGATTGTTAGGATAAAGCAACAGTTTGCACGTCAGTTGATATCTTGACCCCTAGTTCAGATTCTCATCAAGCTAGTGTTGAAAGGAATACAACCAGAACATTCCATTGTATGCATAATAGATTACAAGAACTCTAATTTTTCTATTTCGATGAGGGCTTCCCGTGGGAAATGGCTTGAGCTGCCATCGTGCTACTTCTGCATTAGGTTGTTAAAAAGGCCACCAGCTAAAAGCCCGTGTAGTAGACAAACATATTGTCCCATATTGTATAGTGTGTCTAATGCCCTTTTGTTGCAAGCCACTTCTTGCATGCATATTACATAGACTGACACAAACTTTGGAGGGAACTCTTTCCTTCCCAGACTTGCTCGACTTTATACACCAAGCCTAACTTGTCAAGCTAGTCAATCAATACAGCTGACATTTCAAGACATCGCTTAGAGCCATCTTTTTCAAGATCCAATGGTAGGTTTAATGCCTCGTCATCAAAGCAATACTTATACAGTCTTGAACTTAACCTGCAACTAGAACACGCCCCTTTTGGATCCGACACACAGAGGGGCTTAATCTTGCTTAGAGCCAGAACAGAATGAGAGACCTTGTTCAAATTGCATCAACTCAAAAGGACAATTAATCCATGCCTGCTTGAACACAATTTGTGATCACAGAGTCATGAATGAAGGTTTGTCTTGCAAACTTTACAAAAATGAAAAATTTATGCCTAAAGCTCTCGGGCCTGGACTTCATCAATCTGCAGCTAGGGCTTCGATACCAAGACTCATCAAACTATGTCATGTGCAAGCTCTAGTCAACCATTGTTCCTTGAAAGAAATTGACATTGATCCATTACAGGATGCCATCATATCATCTCAGAGTAGTTGACTTCAAGGAGTGATCTCAATGCCCTTTCTTAAGCTCCCTCTAATACCATGTTGATTTTTCACATGCAATATAGACAAGCACAAATTTTCTAAAACTGATAATTATTTCTAATGATATTGTTATTACTTTAGCACATTCCAGATTATCATTAAGTAATTACACTTCAGAAAAATCCAACCATAAATGAATAGGGCAATAGAGATCACAACAGAAAAACAATGCACAGAAGACACCAGAAATTTACTGTGGGAAAACCCTGACTAGGGAAAAACCCAACAATCTTTTCTTAGGAGAAATTTGTTTAATTCAACAAAAGTAAAATCTAAGTTGTATAAGTTAACCTCAGAACTACTAGGGCTAGACCAGCCCCTTCTCTCGTGAACAGCACTCTTTCAATGTAAGATACCCTCCTGGGATATCTTAAATTTATCATTTAAAATTTTTGAGAAGGGTTGCGGGGAAGCTTCAAAGCCCCCTCGTTCCCGTTTCTGAAACGCGCTCCGTGCGGGAGCGTTTTGGAAACGCTCGGAAACGCGCTCCCGAAAACGCTTCCTGAGGGGAGCGTTTTCGGAAGCGCGTTTCCGAACCTGTTAAAACACTCCCTGCCTTTTCGGGAGCGTTTCAAGAAGCGCTCGGGGGCGAACGTTCCCTGAGCGCTTCCGACGTTTAAAAAACGCTTCGGGAGCGTTTTTTAAACGCCGGAAGCGACCGGAGACTACCAAAAAAAAAAAATGCTTCCCGCCGCGCGCAAATTTTTTTAAGTGAAAAAGCGAATTGTTTATAGGGGGGGGGGGGTTTCATTTTAGTTTTTATTGTTTGTTGAGTGTTGAGAGAGCTAGAGCAAGAGACAAGGAGAGCAAGGAGCAAGGCAACAGGAGGATTGCAAGAAAGAGGTAGGCCTTCTAATCCAATTTTGTATTTTCTAGGATGAATTTGTAGGTTGTTAAATTGTTTAAAAATGAAAACTTGAATTTTTCTTGAATGTTGCATTTTATTGAATTTAAAACTTAAAAAATGAATTGTTTTTTTTCCTATGTTGCATTTCCTATTCCCATTTGGCATTTTTCCATTTGCTTTGCAGGCTAGAAACTTGAAACTTGTTTCCATCATGGCTATATGGATTTTCCTCATGTTGGTTCCTTTCTTTGTGATAATGGTGTTGGAGAGTGCTAGAAGAAAGAGGCAAATCAGAGAAGAGGAGGATGAAGAGGAGGGTTATGGTGGATTTGAAGAAAATCCTGAAGAGGAGGAGGATTATGCTGAGGAGGAAGTGGGGAGTGGAGAACCTGAGGACACAGATTCCCCAACTAAACGAGACCAAACTCGGACACCTTTGTGGAAATATGTTCAGAAAATGGAAGGAGGGAAAGGTGGTGGAACCACTAAATTTATTTGCCCCCATTGCAATAAACAATACCATGGTTCATACACCCGTGCGAGAAGGCACCTTTGTGGGATAATGCCAGGGGATGGAACTAAAAATATTGGAATCAATGTTTGTCCTTATGTGCCAGCACCACAGAGAGAGATATATAGGAAGGAAGAGGGGGTTGCCCTACAGAGATCATCTAAAAGATCTAGGGGTTTCGTTGATTCAGGCCCAACACGTCATGGACAAACAAGTTCAACTTCCACCCATGCCAGTGGTTTTGGAGGCAGTGGCACTAGATTAAGGCGTAGAACCATATCCGATTTCCTGGACGAAGGGTGTAGGAATGATGTGGATTCAAAAGTTTACCGGTTTCTAGATGCTCACCTTATTGGCATGAAAAGGTTTCTGCCATTAATGATGCCCCCAAAGGATACAAAATCCCTGGGTATGACAAGGCCAGAACCGTGGGTCTTGATCATGAAAAAGCTAAAATAAACAATTCTTTGGCTAGAATGACAAGTTCGTGGAATGAGCATGGGTTGTCCATTGTCTCTGATGGATGGACCAATGTAAAAGGAAAACCATTGATAAGTGTTTTGGTTGTGTCGGTTAGTGGTGCAATCTTCCTGGCAGCATATGATTATTTAGACAAATTCAAAACCGGCATTAACATTGCAGAACCATTACTTGATATAATTGAAAAGACTGGGCCATACAATGTCATACAGGTCATCACTGATAATGCTGCTAACTGTAAGGCAGCAGGAGCAATTATTGAGAATAAATACCCCAACATTTTTTGGTCTGGGTGTTTGGTTCACACAATGAACCTTTTGATGCATGATATCATCAAAAACAAACAACCTCAATTCAAATGGCTTGGTGATTTGTGCAAGAGAGGTAAAAAAATGATAAAATTTATTACAAATCATAGCAATACCCATGGGCTTTTCCGTACTCACTCCAAATTGGAGTTGTTGAAGATAGCAAAAACTAGATTTGCTAGCTATTACCTCACCTTCGGGTGCCTTTTGAAGGTAAGAGAGTCATTGGCTGCAATGGTATCAAGCCCACACTGGCAGCTATTAAAGGACAGGGCAGCAACAATAGTTGACAGGCAAGGTTTCGAACATGTGGAGGAGACCGCCCTTGACCCTCTGTTTTGGGCACGTGTGAGGGAAATTTTGAATTTTACCAAGCCCATTTATAACATGATTCGGTTTGCAGATACTGATAAACCAATCATTGGAGAGGTTTATGAGCAGATGGACAGCATGTTGGGGCAAATAAAAGATATTGTTAAGGATAATGATCCCGACTTGTATGCTATGATTCATGACTGTGTGTGTGCATGGTGGAATAAACTCAATGTTCCACTACATGCCTTGGCATATATCCTTACGCCAAAATATTACTCTCCATCTTGGTTGGGCCAACTTGCACCTGGAGGTGGGGTTAGGATGAAACCTCACACAGATCTAGAGGTACAACAGGGGTACATGAAGGCATTGGACAAGTTGGTACCCGACAGGGAAGAGTGTGCTAGATTGCGCCTTGAATTAGGCAAATACTTCAGTTGCACTGCTAACTTTGGTTCTTTCCATGCAATGGAAGACAAGGACAAATTTGATGCTCTCACATGGTGGGAAGCATATGGCGGCATGGGACTTTTGCCAAAGTTGGCTAAAAAAGTTCTCTCACAAGTTGTGAACACTTCTTCTGCAGAGAGGTGTTGGAGCACCTACAACTTTATACACAATGTGAGAAGAAGCAGGCTGAATGAAAACCGAGCTGAAAGCTTGGTTTATGTGCATTATAACTTGAGGTTGTTGAGCCATTACTGTGATCGGGCAAATGAGGATCAATCATACAGAGTCTGGGACAACAACCCAGAGGATGATAATTTGGAGGACGGGACGTTACATCTGGAAGAATTGGAAGCAGAACTTTATAGGGATGATGATGAAGCATCAGCAGCACCCCCACACATAGGGCCAGTCCCACCATCTACTGGTAGCAGTGCGGGTGCCAATGCCAATGCCAGTGCCAGTGCCACTATTCGATATCACACTATTGTTCCTTTGCAGATCCAGCCTCGACCTTCTAGTCGTGGTCGTGGTACCCCTGAGAGTACTAGAAGACCAACATTTCGTGGGCGTGGCAAGGGGCCAGCCAGATAAAATAGATTTGTTGTTTACTAGTCTTTTCTATTTGTTGTTGACAGTTGAACAGTTGAAACTTGACTCTTTCTGATTTCATATATTTAATGACAATTTAAGTTTGAAGTTTGAATTTTAAAGGTGAAACTTTGAAATTGGCATTTATAAGTTTATTGTTTACAAGTCATTATGAATTATGAATATGATGCTTCATGAAAGTTATATGGTGATCAATGAATCAATGATGATAAATGTTATATATCAATGATGATAAATGTTAGATATTGAAATTTGAAATCAATGAATCAATGATGATAAATGTTAGATATTGAAATTTGAAATCAATGATGATAAATGTTATATATCAATGATGATAAATGTTAGATATTGAAATTTGAAATCAATGATGATAAATGTTATATATCAATGATGATAAATGTTATATATTGAATTTTGAAAGCTTGAAACCTTCAGATTGATGATTTGCGAGACTCAAGGGTCAATATGTTGTATGCTTCCAACTCGTGGGCGTCGTTGATGAAGATTATAACTTCTAGATGATTGATGTTATATGATTCAATTTATGTTTTTATGTTTTTTATGTCTAATTCATCATTCTACATGTTTTTGTTGACATATATGCATCAAAATATATATATATATATAAACGCTCCCGAAAACGCTCCGGACCGGAAGCTTCTAAAAATGGCGCTCCGCGCTCCCACTCCCGCTCCCAAGTAACCTTGTTTTTGAGTTTGAACTGAGTTCTCAGGGGCACATTTAGACAAACAGTGTCAATACTAATAATTGTAGGTGATTTTCTTAAATTTATTTGAATGATCAGACATCACATCATCTAAATACCCATGGAAAATACTTTAGTCCAACAACATATCTTTTATTTAAACTCAGAAATTGCACAGACTATACCAGCAATGACAAACACCACAATATATTTTAATCTGAAAGCTGATATATGCATATAAAATGATTGTAAACAGAGATATGAGAAACATGGGTTACATCAACAATATGTAGTAACTCTCTCAAAGGTAGAGTGACCAAATCTACTCTCAATACGCACGAGATATGTCCCACAAATGGTGCTAATTTCAACCACAAGTATGACAAAAGGTTCGTGCTCTCTTTCCAAGCAACCACAATCACCACGCAAGGAATGCAATCGTACTCTTCACTGGAGGAACTCAATGCAGAACAAGATATAACTCAGCCTCTTCACTGTGTGAGATCTTAGCGGCTAGCTTCAACTGATTAAGTCCAGAACTCGGCCCAGAATAGTGGTAGACGTGGCTCTGAGAAGCAACCAGACTCCAGAGATGAACCACGGAGAACTCGGTCCACTGGCAAAGGTATACACAGCCCTTTCCTTGGGTTTATTCTCAGCCCAACAAATGAAACCACACGTCTCTTTTAAATGGCAGACTCAGCCCTTTAGCAAAGATAAACTCTAACCACTCCAACAATGATTCCCAATCACTTTAACAGTTAAATTTCCTCTTTATACCCAGATATGAGCTTGGAAGCTTGATGTCTTCTTGGATATTCTCAGTCTGTCAAAGATATATGAGAAACTTAAAGTTAGAAGACAAAATCAACGCATAACACCTTTACCTCCTTTATCTTCTTTGAATCTTCTTTCTCAATGAAGCACAATGGTGAAATCTAAGTGATCTCGTTCTCCAACTAGCTAGGGTGTATGGTTTGAACACCGAAACTAGCAATTTGCAAGTAGAATTACCAAAACTCTAGTCTTTTCTCCAAGAGCTCTTGAAAATTCCTTTTTCTCATATGGCAAACAACTAAAGTAAAGAAAAACTCTTCATTTTCCATTTTTATAACTTGTCCACCATTTTTGCCACTTTTTTACCTTTTTATTTTTATAAAGTCACTTCAGTGGTTTTTTCACTTTATAAATTAAAACTTATAAGTGTCTCTTCATTAGCCTAGGACATGCCCCCTTTTTTTCACTTTATAAATTAAAAATGACTCCTCATTAGCCTAGGACATGTCCCCCTTTTTGTCACTTTAGCATTTATTAATGTTTTTCATAGGCAAATCATGTCCCCTTAGTTAATTTTCCCCACGCCTTAGCCTACAGAATTTTTATTAGGCTAACAGAAATACCCCATATGCCTCCTAAGCGGTTGGGGACAT
Source organism: Pinus albicaulis (assembly GCA_034641835.2). Lineage (NCBI taxonomy): Eukaryota > Viridiplantae > Streptophyta > Pinopsida > Pinales > Pinaceae > Pinus > Pinus albicaulis. Next base: position 1,686,970,408 of record CM076580.1, read on the forward strand.
TACATTCAAAGTCTCGGCCCTGCCTTTATATCAACCTGAGATTACAAGGTCTCCTTCTAGGGCTTTGACCCTCTTTCTCAATACAAAACAGACCCAGAATTTCAGTTGCTTATCATATCCTTTTGTGGCCTAAACAAGGGATCGTTCAGCCCTCTTTTGGGGCTCAGATCTCCCTTACACACATTGTAATATGATCAGAACTTCGGCCTCCTTGAAGCATCAGATAGATGAATGCATCTAGCCTCTTTTCTTCCTCCAACACACAGGTAAGTAATTCGGCCTCTTCTTCTAGATGAGAAGACACAGAACAGACTATTTCTCGATGCTACTCGACCTTCCTTGCTCTGGATGATCCAAATTGGTCTCAAATGGAGGAGGTCAAGTGTCCTTTTTATAGTGATCTAAGGTGCCCCAAGTGGTGTGTCCTTATAGTTGGGTCCGCCTGATCTTTTGGGGTCAAATTGAGCATTTTGGAAGCAAATTAATTAGAAATTTTAATTTTAATTTCTTCTTTTCGATTACTTGAGGGCCAACTAGAGTAGCTGGGAATATTGACCGCAGCTACCCCAAAAATCAACAGTAAGTACCGAAAATGTAGCAAGTGGTGGTCTTCTGGCTTGTGCCTTAGCTAGTGAATACCACGAGTTTGTCTTTACTCTAGCATGGTGTGAATTCATGAGTTAGACTTCAGTTTCATGCATAGTGTTGGAGCTTCAGTTACGTGGAGTCTTCTCCAGTTTAACTACAAGACGAGGTGGCAGTGACAAGTTCAGTTAGAATGAGTTAGTCTTCAGTATTGATCAGAGAGAGAACGAGTTAAGACTACAAGTGTTGATTGGAGATAGAACCAATTGAACTCTAAATTATTAACTCGCAATCACAACTCGAGCTTCTAAATTGAGCTATGCCTACTTGCATACTTGATTTGGGTATATAAAGAGAAGGACGAAGGCCCAGGATCATCACAAGTTTGTGAGATAATTCTTTGTGTGTGTGTGCGCATATTTGAAGAGCTTGTGCGCTAAGATATAGGAGGCCACAAGTGCACAAGGAAATAGAGGAATTCACCTAGAAAATAGGAGCTAGGATTTGTGCTAGGAAATAGGAGGATTTGTGCAAGGAAATAGGGGCTACCAATGCAAAAGGAAATAGGAGCAGGGATCAGGGATTGCAAGGACAAGTAAAAGCTATTCAGCAGGAGAACAGGTGTATTCTCAGAAACAGATCGCTAGCTGCAGAAGGCAGTGAATTGTAATAGATCCAATTGCTCAAGAACTATCAATAAAATAATACAACAAAGAAAATCAGTTTTTCCATTTGGGTTTACTGGGTAAACAAGTGTGTCAATTTGTGTGCATGTGTTTTTGTCTCTAGAATTTTTCCACTGTTTAATGATTGTTAAGAAACTTTGTATCTTGGTGAAAGTAAATTTGGTTTCAGTTTTCATTGCCTTGTTTTCAGTAATTCATCTAATTAGTTGCAGATTTTCAAGAAATTTAACATTAAGAACATTATACAATCCCACAAAATTGTTTGTCAACTACAATTGCTTCAATGTAGCTGCAGACCAAATCTACTTTCCTGAACTTTGGAGGGAATGAAACCAAGTAAGAAAGGATGTGGAGCACACAAGAGGCAGAGGCAATTTCAAATCCAATCTGTTAGAGAAGTTGGATGAGAACCTATCCAATATAGGACTGATTGTAGAGAAGGTCCAGAAAGTGGACTAATAAACAAAGAGACCTGTTGGTCTTTCCTCTCTCTGTCCATCATTTAGCCAACTGTTAAGCCAGTCAAAAGTAAGAATATTAAATATTTGTATATATCTTACACAATTGTTTAGCATAATTGAATAGTGGAATGTTTCATAAGTTTAAAGGTCAAAAAAATGATCAGCAGTTTCAGGAGCTAACTTGTATCCAATATTCAAATAGGCACTACGATTATTTTGTAAAATTTGTATCGCAATTTGACTAATATAATTTACAAGAAAACAAAAAACAAAAAAGTATGTGTCAAGATTGTATAAGACTCTGGTGTTTGTTAAGTTTTTATTGCAAGTCATAGAAAACATGACAATCTGCAAAAAAGAGAGTGGAATAGATCTATTTACAAGCATCACATCACTACTTAATATACACTAACTAATGGAAAGGAAACCTACATAACAACTGACAAGCTGCAAAAGAGAGAATTAAATAGATCTATTTACAAGCATCACAGAACTACTAACTAATGGAAGTGAAACCTACATAATAACTGCCTACAATATTTCATTTTCATAAAAATCAGCCATGGTCATCTTTGATGAATCATTAATTTGTGATCTTATGTCAACAAAATGCATTTTACTGCATCTTCACAGTTATCAGTGCACGTTATGAAAAACAAAGGAGCAGGTAATAGGCACTAGTGGCTTCTATTATAAAGCTGATATTAGCCCATTGAGAAGATAATTTATGGTCCATACAAGTTTGGTCTTTTTCTCACATCACATTTGAAGTTGTTCTGCTGCAAGTGTGTGCCTTGAAATCAGTACATATATCTTCACATAACAAGCCAATTGCTTCAAAATTCCGACATTCTAAATATATAAGTGGGAGCAACAAATCCAATCCAATTTCAAATTGCAACGTGCCCTGATCTGAGTCACAGTTATGAAGGTCTCAAAGCTTCCATTGCTTCCTTTAACAGTAACTACTAAGATCAATGCAATCCATCCAAAATAAGAGAAAGGCCCTCCCAACTCAAGTATGAAAGATATGACATAATAGTTTCATAATAGTACTACATTATTGTAAGATTAGTTTCAATGTTAATTTACAATATGACATTCATACATGCTACCAAAATAGTGAACTGGAATAAGGAAAGAAGAAACTAAACCAAACAGATTACAAGGAGAAAATAACTGGAACCAAACAGACTTACATAGGCTACTCCCGATGGCTCGATCATATATAGTTGGGGCCCATCTCTATCATAACCTCCAAGGATAACTCCAGATCCAAAAGGCCTGCACGCTTACAGATAACTGTCATGCTCAATGCAAAAACAAAGCCTAAATCTCAGTCCACAATTCCAAATTCAGCCATGCAAGAGATTCCTCGTGATACTCTCTCAAAATCATGAAGAGAAAGTTAAATGAAACTGCATAGCTCTTTATTGATAGACTCAAAATTCTGACCTTAACCACCAATATAGTGTGCACAAATGCACATAACTGGCAACACGTTCACAAAGTTCCTTAATAGGGATCGGCTCACCATAAGTGCTGTACGTGACAGATATTAATAAATTAATTACCTCCATAAAAGTCCATGATCTGCATCTAGAAAGGATAATATCTTTACCAGAGAAAATTTGTTTTCTTTATCGATCTAGATGAAGGTTCATATCAAAGGAGTTCCAAAACTTTACTGGTGAGCACCAATATTTAAACTAACTACAATAAACCAGAAATTCATACTTTTCATAACTGGTTGCTTCTGATTTAGCACGAGCCACAATTTGCCTACCATCTGCTGCCAATCCAGCCACAGACTGAACAACATATTAATTTATGCAACAGTTAGATTTTGTTATAAAAAATCAAAATCATAGGTTCATTAAAAGGAAAACCAGAGCTGAAAGCATATATGTTCAAAATCCCCCTCTCCATTTTTTCAGGTCCCTAGCTGCAATTGCAATATACCCTTACCAATGCTATAATGACAGTCAAATCTGTTGCCAGTGAGCCATTTTAACACCTGACTACAATCAGCTTTCAACTAGATATAACACTAGCATATTACTAGTATTTTTAGCTACCACCAAAAACCATAAAATTTTCCATACCAATATATGCTTGTACAATGTACACAAGGTTAGTGTAGTATTTACTATTTACAATTTAGCAAGGATCAAATATACTTTGGAAATTGGCAAACACCCAAAAAACCACAAAAACACTATCCTTGATTCACATGGTAATCACATCTGAATCAGTCTCTGCCAGACCTTATGCCAGGTACATATTAATTTACTAAATATCAACATAGTAGAATATGTATTCAGATTCACTTGGTTGAATTTAGGCCATCGGGAAGTAGGACACAGTTAATGTTATCTTATTCCAGAGCACAATCCAATTGCCAGAAGAGAAGCATTGATGTGGAATGAAATCCCAACATAGAAATATGCCACAGTAGTGAGATGGCTTCCAATCACATAGATAGCAACCACAAGCCAAAGACTACTCACAAGGTATTACACCAAAAGTCAATGACATTAGTACCAGATTGAGGGAGGATGCTATAGTAGATCAAACTAGCAGATTCAACTCAGGGTAGAAATGCCCTGTTTCAGACCTGGAACTATGTTTTCATCATTTTACTCTATGCCAAAGAGAGCAAACTGTGAATGAACCACTTATAATGGGTTTGAACTGGGTCTGGATAGAACTCATAAACATATTGGTTTTACTTCTCTGGCATAAACCAAAGGCCTGTTGCTATAAATTCCGGTGGCATCCAGTTAATATGGCAATACAAAGCTAGAACAATTGTACAACCAAGGGATTTATATGTCATGAAAGATGACCAGGCTCAAGATTCTTTCTTAACACCCTTTTTCCAGAAATTCCAAAAAAGATGGACAATGAAAGACTAACAGATGTTGGGAAGGTCTTCAATAAAAATATTTCAGAGACATATTTCAGAAATTCAAGAAGACCTTCAATCAGATATCCATGAAAAGACAATAAATTGCTATAAACATTAAATAAGATGAAGACCAGTTCCATACCATGCCAGCATGATTGTGAACGGCATGAATTCTTCGATTGGATCCTTCTAGAAGCATTTTAGAAGCAATGAGCTTCTCCACCCCCTGCCATTCTTGTTCAAAAAGCAAACATTATGAGTTTTATTTTTCTTTACCTGATAGAATGTTATCAACATTAATGGAGATATAGAAGGCATCTTGAATAGATATAAAACAGGAAAGACAGATCAAATGATATCCCTACGAATGTAAAGGACATAAGGAAATAAAAATAAGACATGCAAGAAAGCATACCAAAACAATCCCATCTTTGCACTTTATGCCAATCACAGTTCTGCAATGCAGTGTAATTATCAAAAAATCAAGAGTTATTTTTTGGACTCAAGCAATTACAAAAGAAACAGAACTATTTGACCAAAAAGTAAAGGAAATTTTGTATACCCGCTATTATCAACAGCTTTTGTTGCATACTCTATTTGAAAGACTCGTCCATCAGGGGAGAATGTTGTAACTGACAAATCATACTGTCATTCACCAGACATATGTTAAAGGCATCATAAGCATTTAAAGAAGAGTAAATACTATCACAGCCACAATCCCTACTAAAAAAGAGAGATCCTCAACTCAATATCAGCTCAAAGCCCACATCAAAACAGTAAATAATGTGCCCACAACATATATGCAGCTACCCTGTCTTCAAAAAAAAATAGTAGATTATGCACAAGTGATCAAAAAGCAGTATTGGTGATTTCACACATACGATGTACACTATTAGGACCTCAAATACATCTTATCTGAAATATAGTAATTTAGATTTCTGGGAAATGGAAAAAGCAAAATTTAGATTTGAAAAAGGAAATCCTGGGAAGAACAGTTGAGTAAGTCACCACAGCAAGTCTCTGAAAGAGATTCAAAAGTTAAGGACAAAACGCTTCTCCTCAGCAGTCACCTCCAAGGAACTGAAGTCTGAAACTGACTGGGGTTTGAATTGGGCATGTATCAGGCAAATCTGGGGAGACATAAACAGCTTCAAATATGTCATCCTCAAGAAATTAATCCTGCCAAGCGAAATCCAGCAGAGAAGGCACCGGAAGCAAGTCGATAGTTCCCTAGCAAACCTCCACCCTCCAGATAAAAGCCTTTTTGGAAGATCAGGAAGTCTCTGTTAGTTCCATGTATTGTTTTTGGTTTAAATACCAGAAAGCCACTGATGGGGCATAGTATTGGTCTTGGCAGACCATGGACAGTCTGGATTCTGGAATTTGATTATGTTATCAAGGAACAGTTATTAGTTTTTAGGTTGCTCGGTCTATGTGAAAATGGATAATCCAGTTTCAACTGCGTATGGGACTGTTACTGGATTTTAGATTTATAAGTTATCAAAGACCTTAGATTCTTCCCACCTTTCTGGCAACCATTAAAACAATTACTTTTTTCCAGCAAAACAAAACATATTGCAAATCAGTGAAGGTAGATGAGATTGACAGGGTCAGTGAAGTTGTATCATGTGGATTTGTATCATCTATAATATCAGAATAGCTAACTCAAAAAAATTACCCTGATAATGGAATTTCTCCTTTCATGTGTAACACTCAATCAAAAATTCTCTGAGCAAAGAAATGGGGAATCAAGAACTTTAAGGACACTGAACAGAGTAAACAGGTTCATTTTTTATGGAGGAAAGAAAGATTATGTAGTTTCAAGTTCATGGTAGGTAATTCCATTGGTAAAGCTTAGAACTTTAATTTTGATTTGGGCTTGTATTGTCAAGGCCCAAGACACATATGGCCAGAGGAGAAGTGCGAATATGAATGTCGCTATGAATTGGTTTGTATTTAGGCATAAACAGGAAATCACATTTTTGCGTAGCAGTTGCAGGAAATAAAGTTGAAATGCTAGAGCAAGCAAGGTTGCAACAAAACATCTTAATTTACTGTATCTCAAGACTTCATTAAATTTCTTTATGTGTTCTGTGTCAGGTATTGCAACTTTAATCATCAAATGCTCAAACTGGGTAGCCTTTTGATTTTTTAAATGTCTGCAGTGGCTTTCATGTACTTCAGTGACAATGGCTTATTACAAAACTAGTCTATGTTAACTTGAACCAAGTACTATCCTTCATGCAACACACATCTGAAAATACATTTTCCTTTCTCAGAATTGATTGAAGGACATTTGAAGGTAACTTGTATAATAAAGAGCACTAGTTTTCTATAAAATACACAGAATACAATAAAAATACTCTCATTCTACAGATGAGGGAATGAATCCATCACCATTAATATTTCAGTTTGCTCAACCAATTTTAATCTACCAAGTTAGTTACCATATTATACAATCAATTCTTCCATGTGAGGGCAGGGAAGGGGTATGATCAGCAATAGTGAGTCACCTTGATGTGGTGGAATCATCAGTTCGAGCCAATTGTTCCACCAAGTTTCCGGGATGGGAGGACACATGAACAAGGCGACGCACAGGGGGGACGTGTGGGAGCACCTCCAAATTTGAAGGAAATTCAGGGGGGGGATGGACATTGGGGGATGTCAGGGTCTCTCTCTCTCTCTCTCTCTCTCTCTCTCTCTCTCTCTATATATATATATATATATATCATGATTCAAATTCAAACTCAATAACGAAATATATTGATTCATACATCAAAAATTATTCAGTGAAATAGAAATTGTAAAATATTGTATACATTGATTTAAATTCATCGTTCATTATTCTAGAATCTGATTAGTAATGAGCAAAATAGTAGATACTAAAGTCTACAGACTAGAATAGTACATTGAAATTACTCAAACTCAAAAATAGTAAAAAGTGACAAGTCAAAGACTTGGTCTAAGGTCATCAGTATCTAGAAATAGTAGATACTAAAGTCTAGAAACTGGAATATAAATTGAAATTACTCAAACTCGAAAATTGTAAAAAGTAACGAGTCAAAGACTTGGTCTAAGGTCATCAGTTGACAGTATTTAAAGTCAAGACTCAGAAGTCAAAAATTAAAAATGGATAATGGATAATGAACCAATGTTATCAGAACCGCATTGGTGATTGAATCAGTCAAACCCAAAACTAAGAACTGGATTTTTTTTTTTTAAAAAAACACAACAAAAAACTTGTCGACCAAAAAATACATGAATATTCAAATTTTGAAAAGATATATGTAAATATTCATGTGCATCGATATGAATCCAAACCATTATACACAAATATGCAAAGTTTCTCATATCTATAACAAGGGTGCAATTTTGTTTGGGTGATGGGCGTAATTTTACAAGGTCATGACAAAGGAGTTCAATAATCAATGCAACCAACACAAAGGGCTTGGTGCTCTTGATTAAATGTTAGTTCCATACCCTCATACATGATAGAATACAATGGAAACGTTGCAATCCCCCCAATCCTGAAATCCCGAAAATTGTTAAGTCTACTGGATTTTGAGTGAGATCTGAAATTCTACTTTCTCCATATGAAATCCAATGAAGTCAGAACCACTCCCAAAGTTCCTGAGTCAATCAATGGTAATGTGAAAATTTTAAGTAAACAAAAATTTACTTTAAGAATTTAGCATTACTTACATAGCATTAGTAGGGCCCTAGGGTTGAATATTAGACTTCCCCACTCATAAATTATCGTTTTCCAGCAAAATTATGGGAGACACCTAGCACTTTTTGAGGGTGGACTCCCAAAAGCCCCTGTTTTGGGAAAACACATCCCGCACATTGGGGAAATGTTTCCCCGTGCATCTCCCCCAAAAGGGGGACGTGGGGAAACATTTCACCAAGCATTCCCCCCGGTCCCGAGAGTGTGGGAATCGTGGGGAGCATGCCCCTCGCCCTAGGGCACGAGTTCCAATGGAACACTGGTTCGAGCCTAATAATCCCTAAGCCCAAAGTAAGTCTTTCTATTTTGCAATATTTTCCCTCATCTATCGTAAGAGGTTCAATGGATTCACATGAGGGGATAGGAATGTCGATTCTCGAAGTGAGCTCCAGGCAGATATGAAGCAAGTAAATACTAAGGTTATGCCTAAAGACGATTTTGTATCATCTTTTTCCACCAGCAAGCTAAAGCACTTATGAATCTCATGAATGCAACATCGAGCAATTCCACTTTTTCACCCTGAAAAATGCGATATGCAGGGCACTAAAATGATGAGAAGGCTTTTCTTTTAAGCCCTAGAAAGTAGTCATTGTTAGATTTTGGGCACTAGATTCAGTGCGCACACACAACATATCTGGTAACAGTCTCAAATTAACTTTAACCCAGCTAATTAATTGAAACGCATAGATGTGTCTAACTAGAAACAAATTATGCACAGTGGAACTTATAAAACTAGCAATTGGATCATAAACGTATCACACAAGTTTTTCCCAATCAACAGTTCTTCATTAAATTCTTCTCAAAACCTACCCAGGCTCCCTTACTCGGATAATGGCCCTCAAGGAAATCACATATACAACAATTACCATGGATCTGATCCAGCAAATCAAACCCCATAGTTGTCTTCGATCTGGCTGATCTGGATCTCCTTTGTTGCTCCGTGCTCTTTCCTCAGACTCAGTATCACTGACTATCTCACTCACAACAAACTTGCAATATTATTCATGCAGATCTCTTACTTACTTTAGAGAATCTCTCTCTCAACGTCTCACCCCTGCACCACTTTGTGCTCTTCTCGGCCCTCTTGGCCCTATACATCTCTCTTGCCAAGCCACATTCCACAAGCCCTCTTAGCCCTCAGGGGGTCTGAGGCCTACTCGGCCTTCTCCTCCACAAGATGCTCCCTTGTCGACCACCACATGCTCTCTCGGCCCTACAAGATCTGAGGCATACTCGACCTTCTCCTAGTAGAGTTCTAAGGAACATCTCGCTCCTCCTCTAGCTGTTGTTTGTGTTGTTGTTCCATACTCAACCTTAGGAGTCTCTTGCTCCTGATCCTTTAGCCCTGCTAGCTCGCTCGGCCCTCTCAGGCCTTCTAGTCCTTCACAAGCCCTCTCAACCCTTCACAAGCTCTCTCGACTCTCTTGCCAAGCCACAAGACAACAAGAATGAATCACTCACCCTTGTACTTATACTTCTCCAAAGGGTGTAATACCATGGATCTATAGCTGCAAAGCCCCATCACTTAGCCCACTTTCCCCACACATGCGAATAACCTTGATGCTACCCAAAACATCAACAGTCATGAATTTAGTACCTATGAAAGTCACTACAAGAATGAACCACTCACCCTTGTACTTATACTTCTCCAAAGTGTGTAATACCATGGATCTATAGCTGCAAAGCCCCATCACTTAGCCCACTTGCCCCACACATGAGAATAACCTTGATGCTACCCAAAACATCAACAGTCGTGAATTTAGTACCTATGAAAGTCACTACAGGCAGCACATGGGTCCAACCATCAAGATCTCAATTGTTTTATGCCGATTATGAGGGACGGTTAACTTTAGCTTTAAATGTTATGGTGTGTCCATAATTGCTCCCAATGAAGTAGATGTAGCATAACTGTATTTATCAATGGCTGATTTCAGATCCTAGCAAATGCATTAAGTATTTTTGCTTGAGCATTTTCGTAGAATTATCGCATCCATCTTAGAATGGGCATTTCAGACCAGACCATTAAGTAATTATGATTATGCCTGCAGCCATATGTGTCAGGAGCTTCAATAAGCTAAGTGTCAACACAAAGACAAGCATATTATTCTCACGAATGGATGTCAAACTAGAAAAGCAATTCCATAGTTTGAGAATCTCCTTTAAGGAAGAATTTGCAGCAAAATATTCCTGTGAAATGTGAGATTTGGTCTGTATATCAAACCAATTCTGGCTAAAAGCCTTAGTTTTTTATAATTGTAAATTATGCATCTATTGTATGGGGAAAATTACATTTATTATAGTCATTAATGGTTGCTATACTAACACAACCACCATATTATATGGTCAATTAGGTTCATCTCAGGAGGTCAGGAGAAATGATTGTTACCCTTTAAATTTGTGCAAGTGACATGATGAGCTTTGCTGTAATAGCTTGAAGCCTTGTTGTTGTCCCTCGGGAACTGAAACATGTATATACCTCATATGGAATATAAAGAAATTTCCCATAGAAAAACCACCCCCCCCCCCCAAAAAAAAAACACAACATTTGTTATATGCTTCTTCATATGCTACTTCATTTGTCCAAAAAGAATGAGTTCCAAGTCTGAAACTCTCTATAGGCGAACCAAACTTGCCAGCAGCAGCCCGCACGCAGATGGAAAAGCTCACGCGTCAATTATAAAGGCCAAAACCAAAAGAAAAACGCCTATTTGAATTTTTTCTACTTCCGGACAAAATTCTAGTCCAATAAAATCCAAGATGTAGGAGTGCCTAAACGCAGACGAATTTGCCCTTTTCCTCTGTACAGTCCGATAAACTAAGGCTTTGAAGGACCGGGGAAGACAAAACACTCAATATATTTGCATCTGGAGAATTGAATCGCACTTTACTCTATGCCACATTTGTAAGAGAGGGAGCTGCCTGACCAGGTAATTAACAGGTAGCTTTATATGGCTGAACCGTAAACCATCGCATTGAAGGATGTTCCAGCTACCCCTTCCTACCTCGCCTAGAGTTTACGGTAACAACAACTTTAACATATATAACGATCTACCCCGCGTATGCAAACATGGAATAAACAAACTCTAACCAGAACAGCCAAAAAACCCCAAGTTTGTCGTGTAAGGAGACTTGAATGATTTAAGTACGGATGAAGCACAAAGGGGCTTGACGCTATCCATTACAGTGAACGACCCAGCTACCTTAAAAGAACTTAAACCTATCTATTAAGAATTTAAGAGTAGATAAACCCTAATTTTTTCGAAATGTTCAGAGGAGACTAGGAAATGTAAGTTATTTGAAGCAAATGAATTCAGTCCTACATTCCCGTTATTGAAGATAAATTACGCATAAAATGTGGCAGGAGCAGAGAAAAATGAGATCAAAAAAATACATATTAAATAAAACGCACCCCGGTTCCAATGCTACCCATATTGGTCCTGCGATCTGCTCAGCACGTGAAGGCAAAAATAGTTCTTAGTGATGTCGAGCTCCTAGGCTTCGGCTCCGAGATTCAGACGAGATACTCTGAGATTTCACGACTTACTTGTTCATCAAGCTTTCATAACGCCCACAAACAACAGGGAAAAAGCAAAAGCGAAGAAGACCAGTGGCGTCTGACACGCTGAATTTAAAATAAATATGTAATTTTCATTTTCTTTCTGAACGTACTAAAAAGTTTAATAATAAAAGGTCAAATTGTAAACGCAGTGTTTTGATTTAAGGTGTGTTGGATGACTTCGTTGTCAAGTTTTATATAGTTCAATTTATCTATAAAGTTAAATTCTTTCGATATATATGTTTATGTTAGGTGTATTGAATTTAGGAAAGTGAAAAGTTGAATAAGGTGTATATTCACTATGAGATCAATGAAATATTATGTTACTTTTAATAACATATAGGTCATGGTATATTAAAATTTATATTTTAAAAAGTAGTGTAAATTCAAATGATTTAAATGAAATTGGTAAGAAAATCATCAAATAAATTTATTTTACTTTTATATATTTTAAGTGGCTAAAGAATTGAATTGTTTTTAGTTTTTAATAAATTTGGATTAAAATAATTTATGATAATGTATTAATAAAGATGAGATGATTTTATGTTAATTAATCATTAAAACTTAATTTTATAAAGGTGGGGAGAGAATTTAATAGGGTTAGAAAGTGAAGTCAAATAGTATGAAAAGGTATTAAAGTTTATTATTTAGAGATTTTCATGATGAATCACACTGGGTGGTTTGAAACACGTCGACCCAACAATTTCAATGTGATTTTTATTGAAAGATTTTCTGAATAGCATTAAAATTCTTAAAATAGTTTTTGTTGTTGATATCCCTCGTGGAATTAGGCAAGGATTAAAAAGTTGTGACGTATTGGAAAAGGTGCTCATGTTGTGATGGAGAAGATAGGCATGTTTAGCCCTTCCATTTTCTCACCTTCAATCCTAAGATGTGTAGAGAATGAGAAGCATATGTATCACTACTATCAATTATATGTAGATAGGTTGAGACATTGTAACAAGAATGGCGAAACATAAGAGAATGGCATGGAGAAACCAATAAAAAGGTAAACATTAATATGAAAATTTTGATGAATAGAAGTTTTAAATTTTAATTTTGTTGATAATAATAATATTTTATCAATATTCTTCATCATTTTGCTTCTTCTTCTTTTTCTCTGCTCCTGTTTGCAACCCTAGAAACCCTAGTCGATCCCCTTCTACGTCTCTGACATGACCTGCTTGGAGGGGCCTCCTTCCCCTCCACCAGATGATGTGGCGGCCTTTCAGGCCCTAATCATGTCTCTTCCAAAAAAACTGAGGACCAAGGACCAAGGACCAGCATTCCAAGTTCGTGAAAAGGGTGGAAGGCATTCCTTCAGTTGCACTACCATCTGGTTTTTGTCGCACTACTTTTGCTTTTCTGCCTGGGCTTTGGTCGGAAAATTTATTGGGATGTGATCATTGCCAAAGTCCATGGAGCAATGGACAGAGAAAACATGGAAGTCGATGATGAGAGGAAATTTGGGCATTTACGCATATGGGAATGATTTCTTTATTTTTATATTCAAGTTAAAGGAAGACAAAGAAGTAGTTTTCATAAACAACCCTTATTTCTTTAGAACCAGGGGAATTTATTTGAACAAATGGTCTCTAGAATTTGACCTCGCTGAGGATATCCCCAATGTTGTTCCAATTTGGGTGTAACTTCATCGGATTCCTCTCTCTTGTTGGAGCGAAGACTGTCTTGGCGCTATAGGTAATGGATTTGGAAAGTACTTATATAGAGTTGAACCTAAGGGGGGTCAATTTTCATGTGTCAATATATGTGTAGAAGTTTGTTTGGAAAAGGGGCTCCCTACTGAAATCTTCCTCACAATGGAGGGCTAGAAACATAGTACTAGTTTATAGACTATGAACAACTTCCCTTCAAGTCCCATATTTTCCATGAATATGGATACTTTGCTCTGGACTATAAAAAAGCCCAAGTCAATAAAGGAGACATTATTACAGAGCCCCAAGAGGAGCAATGGCAAACCCAAAGGAAAGGAGGTAATAGTAAGAATGTGGTGGCAAACAGATCCAACGGTCCCTAAGGCAATAATGTTCTCTCCTCTCCAACAAACCCTTTTGGGGCTTTGCAGTCCCTCAAGGTGAATCAGTTGGAAGAACCTGCTTAGGAAATACAGCCCACTTCTCTTGTGGATGGAAATGAGCTCTAAACTCGAGAAGAGGGTGAAATTCAAGAATTGTCAAAGGATGTAGGTCCATAAGTGATTGGGACTTCTTTAATCCCTAACCCTAAAAGAAACATTCCATTTGTTGAAGGAGGTCATGTTCTCTGGCAGATTATGTAGTCAAAATATTCTCTCGAAGGTTCGGCCATTCCTCGAGGCAGGCCAAGAAAAATTATAATGAGAAACTCGAATTTGAGTTCTAGTAGGACAGACAAAGTAAGTAGTTAGGAAACTAAGAGCACCACTGAGAAATGGGGTAGGCACTCCAAAAAAGAGACTAGAGAGAATGAAGCAGAGAAAAGCAATAAGTTGGGAAAAAAGCCTCAAATTTTTTACATATTGAGGTTCTCGGGGAATAAGGGCTCAGCAGGAACAGTGGAAGGAGGTATCAAATCTCAATCACCTCCAAAGAAATTATGAAGCTCTTGTCATGGAATATAAGGAGTGTGGGAAGCCCTTCAAAATCCCTATTGGTCAGAGAGTTGTTAAAAGCAGAGAAACCCACTATTCTTTTTTTGCAGGAGACTAAGCTAAAATATATTGTGCTTATGAATGCGGCTAATGGTTTTTAGAAATACAGTGGTGGAGTTGCATAGAACCCTATGGGGCTAAGCATTTTTGGGGATAAATTATATGTTTCTCTTATTTAAAGTCAATAGAATTATCATTGGATGACCCTTATTTTGGAAAGGAATGATTCTAAGGAAATATTTAAGGCAATGAATGTTTATGCTCCAATGTAATATGGCGGAAAATTAGAATTTTGGGATAAGCTCATTTCACTCAAAGATGAACAATGGAATCAGGGTTCCATTGTTGGAGGCAATTTTAACACAATTGTGTTGGCTTCCAATAAAAGAGGAGGAAATGTGGTCCATGACCCTTTCAGAGGAAAGATGGAGGATATCATTGTTGAGTGGGATCTAATTGATATCGGGCCCAAAAAAGGTAAATACACTTGGTTGAATAGGAGAAGTGGCTCTAGTCACATTGAGGGTCGTCTTGACCGCTTTTTAATCCATAGCTCTTGGATTCTTCAAGGGTTGGACTCCTCTTCAACAATTTTGGCTCAAAGTGAATCTGACCATCATCCAATTTTGTTGGAGTTAGGAGAGAATGGAGACATAGTTATTATTCCTTTTAGATACAACCTTGGGTGGATGAAGGTGTTGAAAATGCAGCAAGATGATGGAGCTTAATGAAATGAAGTCGCCTTCACTAAGTGGGCCCGCAGGCAAATTCTGGCGCAAAGTCTATTTTTAGACTATGTCTATTTTTAGACTATGTCTATTTTTAGACATATGGAGCATGGTCTAGGGGTTGCAGTGTGTTATTCTTGGAGTATTGGTCATGTTGGTAAAAATAGATGGACCTCTATTTTTGGACCTATAGGTCGAAGTCTATTTTTAGACTGCCTATCCTAAAAATAGGGAAGTCAAATATTATTTACCCTTAATAATATTTGGACTCTAAACTTCAGGTTACTCTCTTGGAGCACTTCAGTTCGAGCTACAGAAGTGGCTCATGCATACGACAGAGGAATTATGCTATTCCTAAGGGTTTGGTGAGCTCATGCATGGTTGACTTCGGTTAGGACTTCAGTGGCAGAAGTTTGGTGGAGTTGATGAGACAGTTGGTGGAGTTGTGTTCGGTTTAACTTAGTTGAACTAGTTGAGATTAGTTTAACTAGCTAATCAACTAGTAATGAGTGGAGTGAATTAAATGTTATTTAATTCATTAATTAGTAACTCATTATTCAACTCAAGAACACATCAGTTCACTACAGTGCATGGACAGTTCAGTGGAGACCAGTGAAAGAGGTAGATGAAAGGGTGGAGTTAGCTATCAGTGGCGACATCGGTTGTGCATGAGATTTGCACCACACTTGGAGGATTTGTCCATGACAATTGCGCAGTCAAGCCAAGGAGATTCGAACCTTGGATCTCTATATAGACAGGCCTGGATTGCGCAATAGAGGCAAGGCAATTGGCGGTGAGTTTTGAACCAGTAACCTGTTCAAAACTAAGCTAGTTTGTGTGTAACTTTATGAGAAAGTACTGAGTACTTGTGAGGAGTATTGTACTGAGTTTGTTACATGTTTTCTCCATTATAATATACACAATAGCTGCGGGGTTTTCAGCTATAAGCTTTCCCCATACATGCTGTGTTAATGTGTATGATGATTTGATGTGCTATCACTTGTTTTATTTTTGCATGTGTGATGATCTGAGTGGAAGAGATTATGTGTTGCATATGAATTCGAATTGATATGTGATCGGGATAGTCTCGGTGGATAATTAATCATTATTCAGCAAATTTCTACAGAAGGAAGAGGGAGTTGTGGACATCATCAAACAGGCTTAGACTTCCCCTATTCATGGTTCTTCAGCGTATCTTTGGGAATTGAAATTAAATTTTGTCAAGCAAGCTCTGAGAACTTGGAAAAAGGAAGTGTATCACTACAACAGAAAAGGACATTACAGTGTCACATATGGTGACGGTCTTTAAAAAAGCGTCGTTGTAAGTGTATATTATGATGGTCCTTTAAGGTTCGTCACCAGAGCCATTTTCAATGACACTTTTGGTGAGGGTCGTTAAAGTCCCATCACTAATTCTCTCTTTGGTGACACTTCTAGTGACGAACTTTTAATGACCCTCACCAATGCTCTTTTTGTTACTTTTGGTGACGGTCAAAACATGTTCTTCCTCATTGATCATTCAAATGAGTTTTTGATGATGCTATGTGCCTGTTGATATATTTTTTGTCAAAAGATAATGATTTAAGACCAATATTGTGGAGTCTTTTTTATAATATGTCCAACGCCATAGTTGTTAGAGTCAGTCAATTTGTTAAGAACTAATTAGTGTGTACCATTTCCCTCAAGTAGTGACTAGTTGAATAGGGTTTTCCTATGAGTCAACACATGATTCATATCTATTAAGTTTATTATCTAGCAAATTCCCTTTAGATAAAGTTCCACTAGTGTGTGTATGAAATATATTATTTAATACTCAATCAAACTATGTCAATTCTATTAATGAGAAATACCTAACACTCCTCAATAATCTGGGCACACCTTAAATTAATGCTTTGGCACACGCTAACATTTCTTAGCACCTCGCATGTCTTGGAACATCTTTGTACCTAGAACATAGTGTCATGACACTGACACCCAAGAACATGGTGGCATGTGCTAGCACAACATAGAACTCTCCTAGCATGTGCTGGCATGTATGTAGTCCCTAGCATGCCCTGTAACACCTTGGTTACATGCATTGACATACATTAGCACTTGGCATACAATGCCACTTGGAATGTATTGGGACCTATTATTAGTGTGCCTAGCATGCCCCTTTTGAAAAAGATAAAGTCTCGACTTATTAACCCTCTTATGTGTTCATTTCCTTGCATTTTAGCTTGGTTCTTCCTTTTGTTGCCTTGACACTTCTTGACACAATTGACATACCTTGGCACCCTACACATCCTTAGCACCTGGCATGTGTTGGCATATCTTGGCACTATTTGGCACATGTAATTAGCACACACTGGAACTCCATGGAACACTTTAGAACTTCTTGGCATGCCTTGATATTCCCTAGCATTCCTTACTCAATGCATAGCATACCTTGTCACTCCCTCCTTGGCATGACAGCTAGCACTCATTAACATAATCTCTGGCACACGTTCCTCATATCCATTAACTTCCATGAATTTTGACCTAGTGCTCCCTTAATGTTTGTCCCAGTACTCCTTAAAACTCCTCAACATACATTAGCACTCTCCAGCACACCTTAAAACTCTTCAACATGCCCTTCCACTTCATAGCATGCATAACACTCCCTAACACATATTGGCGCTTGGCACGTGTTGGCACTTGGAAAGTCTTAGCATGTATGGAATACGTTGAGATGCCTTGGTATGATTTGGCATGGTTTAATATTAAATTTATTTGAGATCAATTATTGGAAAGTAGATGAGAAGCAACAAAGGAAGACTTAGCACTTAGAATGCACTAAGACTTTGCACTTGGCACCTATTGGAACCTAATGTTGGTGTGCCTAGCATGCCCCTATTGGAAAAGGTAAATTGATGAGTTATTAACCCTCTTATGTGTTCATTTCTTTTTCTTTTAACTTGTTTCTCCCTTTTGTTGCCTTGACAGTCCTTGGAACGCATTGAAACACCCTTGCACATCTTGGCATGCCTTATCACTTGCCACATCTTAGCATGTTTGACATGCCTTCGCACTATCTGGCACATCTTAGCATTCCCTGACAAGAATTGGCACTCATGTCCTCGCAGCTAGCCTTACATTTTTTCACAACTTAGGAACCCAATCAAGTCCTTGGCTACTGTAGTTCATGTGACAACATTGGCCCGATTCAACCACAACAACTTGACCAATTGCACCTACTACAAGTAGATTGTGCCTTGTTCACCTAAGAACTACCTATAACTCATCTTATGCCACCCATGTCCAAGCTCAACTTATCCCACTTAAATAGTTACCAAGACAAGGATCACATAATATAGCCATGGCCATAAAACAGCTAAGCAACATAGCTTACACAGGCAATATTTCACATGTATGTTCAGTTCATATAAACAGTAAAACATTAACTAAGAGTTTGCAAGAACCACAAGATGCACAAGGCACACAAGATATAAGTTGACACAAGTCGAGTGCCCCAAAACTTGTACACAACAATGTACAATATGCAATTATCTATAATAGTTTAAAACAAGAGCATGTAGCCTGAAAATTGTGCCACATCTCATATAAAAAAACTAGCTAAAGGCAAAACAAATTTTTGCCTAGCACAAAGTGATCTCCCTCTGTCTAAAACTGCTATGTCGAGCCCAGTATAACAACCATAGGCTTGCCTCCTGTAAATCATATTTTAAACTTCTCCTAACACACTTCATCCTTAACACACTTGAATTCACTGACACTCCTTGACACAAACTCTTATTCGTTCCTTTCCATGCATTTTGACTGAGTTATCCCTTGATATGCCCCGACACTCCCTAATACTCTAGTTCAACATGCATTGACATTGTCTGACATGTGTTAGCATGCCTTTTCATTCCTTTTCATGCCTTGACCCTACTTAGTTATCATTCCCTCACAACTACCCTTACTTAATTTGCAACTTGGGAACCCAACCAAGACCTCACTTGACTACAAGAGCTTGACCTAGTTACAGTTACTACAATTATACTATGTTGTTGAATTTTGTAGCTTAGGAGGCACTCCAAAAGCCTAGTGAGATGGGTTTGTGTGTGTTTGGTCACAAAAGTATTTGTGGGCAAAGAAGCCAAGAAAATGGATTTTGGACCCAAGATAGGGTTTTAAATCTAAAGAAAAATTAATATTTCCTAAGGTCTAAGTGGATAAAACCCGTAAGTTCTAGAGGGTTCCTAAGAGGTCTAGGAAAAACTATTTAAGGAGTCATTAGGGTGGAGGAAAGAACATCAAATGAGAAAGAGCTCATTTGATCAAGGGGGCGAAGAGAGATGTAGTCCTAAAGAGGCCATAGCATGTCTAGCAAAAATCATTAAGATGCCTCGGTATGCTTTGACATGGTTTAATATTAAAGTTATTTGAGATAAATTATTGGAAAGTAGAAGAGAAGTAATAGAGGATGATTTGGCACTTAGATTGCTCTAACACTTGGCACTTGACACTTATTTCCACCTAGTGTTGGTGTGCATAGAATGCCCCTCCTGGGAAATGTGAATTGATGACTTATTAACCCTATGATGTGTTCATTTCCTTGTACTTTAATGTGTTTCTCCTTTTTTTTGCCTTGATAGTCCCTGGCATGTATTGTCACACCCTTGCACATCTTGGCATGCCTTAGCACATGACACATATTATCATATTTTACATGACTTTGAACTATCTGGCAGATGTTAGCATTCCATAGCATGCCTTGGCACTCATGCCCTCACAACTAGCCTTACATTTTTTTGCGACTTGGGAACCCAATCAAGTCCTTAGCTACTACAGTTCATGTGACGTTGGTTTGGTTCAATCGTAACAACTTAATCAATTACACCTACTATAAGTAGTTTGTGTCTTGTTCACCGAAGAACTGCCCATACCTCATCTTAGGCCACTCATGTCCAAGCTGAAATTTTCCCACTTAAGAAATTACCAAGAGAAGGATCACATCTAGCCACGGCCATAAAACAACTAAGCAACATAGCTTACATAGGCAATATTTCATATGTATGTCAAGTTCATATAAACAATAGAGATTTAGATAAAGGCAAAATAGTGTTGTGCCCAACACAAAGTCTCCCTTTGTTTAAAACTGCTTTTTCAAGACCCTTATCGCAATCGTAGGTTTGCCTCTTGGAAATCCTATTATGAACTTCTTCTATAACACTTTATCCTTGGCACACTTGAATTCACTAACACTCCCTGGCACACACTCATATTTGTTCATTTCCATGCATTTTTACCTAGTTCTCCCTTGTAATGCCTAGACACTCCTTAACACTCCTCAACATGCATTGAAATTGTCCAGCATGTGTTAGCATACCTTTTCATTCCTTGGCATGCCCTAACTTTTCCTAGTTATCATGCCCTCACAACTACCCTTACTTAATTTTCAACTTGGGAACACAACCAAGTCCTCGCTTGACTATAGGATCTTGACCCAGTTACAATTACCACAACTAGACTATGTTGTTGAATTTTGTAGCTTGGGAGGTACTCCACAAGCCTAGTGAGATGGGTTTGTGTGAGTTTGGCAACAAAAGTCTTTGTAGGAAAATAACCCAAGCAAAGGGGCTTTGGACCCAAGATGGGGTTTAAAATCTAAAAGAAAATTAAAAATAAAAAAATAATATTTCCTAAGGTCTAAGTAGATAATGTTCGTAAGTTCTAGAGCGTTCTTAAGAGGCATAGCTAGGAAAATCTATTTAAGGAGGCCTTAGTATGAAGGCAAGAACATAAAGTGAGAAGGAGCTCGTTTGATCAAGGAGGCCGGGAGAGATGTAGTCCTAAAGTAGGTTGCGTTAGAGAGTTGAGTAAGCGTTGCTAAAGGGAGGCCATGATCATCCACCAAGAGTAAGATCATCATGTCAGGGTTCACAAGAATGTCACATACCTTAATCATGGGTTCGAGATAGGAAGTAGGATGGCATATTGTTGGTTCTCTTATGGCAGATCAAGCTCAAGAGAGGTGACTCGTGAGAATTTTGACATGTGATTTCAGTGTGTTTTTGTGTGAAGGCCGCATCAAATTTTGAAATAGTAGAGAGGGTTGAGACCCTACCTTGTGGTGGTTACTAGGTTGCAAGGTATGTGATAAAGAACAACACAAATGGAGGAGGGTCTGCACTATAATTTAGGGCCAGAACAGAAGTAGTCACAGGTGTAATATTTACTGAGGTAGCCGTAGTTTGAGGGTCATAGAGATATAAAGTTCAGGACAAGATTCCGTCAAAGAAATGACCAGAATCTATGGATCCATATGAGCTAGGCCGAGTCTCTTATGGACAAAAGAGTTGTCGTTTCTACTATGGGTGGATATGGTTTTTTCTAAAGCAATTAGAATATAATTATAATTTCCTATTTAGGGAGGTTTCATAGCATGTTCAATTCATAAGGTATGCCATTAAGACTATGAAAAATCTGCATAAAAGAAGAGGGGTTGTGACCCTTAGAGAGAGGTTTATCTCTGCAATATATACCACAAATTTGGAAGATGGTTTGCAGAAGTATGTGCGGAGATAGAAAATCCAAAGGAAGGTGGAACTTGAGTAGAATATGGAGAAGAATAAATATGCCATATGAGGTGTTAGTGTCAATGTTTGCATCCTTCCACCAGTGATCAAATAAACTCTTTCATGTCATGTTAAGGGTCCCGAGTCTGAAATTTTTGTCATTCCATTAGGTCATCATGCAAAAATTTGGTCATTGATTAGGGTATTTAGATCATTAATACTCCTTTCACCTCCATGGTCAATGGACATCATCATGGTCAAGTCATTCATTGTTGAAAGAGTCCCATAGTCATCATGGTCATCATTCAACTCATTCTTCCATGTTGTGTCATCTTTAGTTCATAGGGTCAAAATCATGAAAATTGGTTATTTCACCATCAAATTCATATTTTGAAGGAGTAGTGATAATCAAAGGTTTTCAACAAAGGTTTTAAAAGCATGTTTCTATCTTAATTACAATGGATTATACGCAACTAAGTTCTAAGGCTCCAGTTCAAATCAGAATGTGAAAGTACATGGTGGGTCCACTACACCACTAAAGGAGAAAATTGATTTTCAAAGCTACAAAGAAACTAAAACTCAAGTTCATTTTCTCATTCCACATTCAAGATACATCTCTCTACCAATAAAGCTCACTCCCACTCTCACAAAGGCCATTTTATGCCATCAACAGACAAGTTTTCCTCTTGTGTTGTGATTTTTCCAAAGGGAGTTGTGTTTTCCCAATGGTACCCAAATCATCATTGTTGAAGGTTGCTTCAATGATTCAAGTTCCAAACTATCATTTCCAAACAAGTGGTTTTGTGTTTACCATATTTGTTTCTCAGTTTTGCTTGGAAAGCTCATTTCCCTCTCCTAGGGTTTTGAGGGCATTTTTCTTGGTTCCATGCCTTCCATGGTTAAATCATCAACAAAACTTGTATCCTAATGTTCTTACACCTACCCCTGTGCTACTATACCTATCCTAAAACCTAATTGATCCAACCCTCTTGGTTGTGATCCCTTGGAGAGAGCCCTCTCATGCCTAGTAGGGCTAGCTACTTGGCAAAGCTTGGTTTGTAGTTACCTTTGCTGGTTTCTTATCAGCCTCAGAGATCTGGTAGAGTGTTAACATGAGGAATGGATTGACATGAAGAGGAGTTGATTTTATTGGAAGATCCATAGATTTTTGGATAGAGATCTGAAGCAGCCTATAAATAGTTAGTCAATGGACTGTTAATGGATGATTTGTGACCCTAGTTTAGTCATCTACAACTTGTTAGAAGGATGATAAGATGAGTAGTTCATATTTGTTCATAGATTGGACAACAAAGAAATTGGTACACAAGAATAATGATTTTGAGAGGACTCAAATCACTATTATGTAGCATATTTGAAGAGCCCTAGATGAGGGCAGTATTGTGGGCACTAGATCGGTAAAAGAATTTACTGTGGTTGGGAAAATTGATGGCAGTCCAAGTACAATTGGAGGGTTGTTAGGTGACTGTCAAATAAGAGATCTAACTCCTATACTTGTGAAGGAAAACAAGACTGGTAGAAGGGTAGGTGTATTGGGCCTAAGGATGTGCAAACTATGAAGGAATAAAGTAGCAGTCAAGTGGGCTAGCCAACTAGCCCTAGCTCACTGTATTGTAGAGGATTGCGTCATTGAGAAGAAGGGAAACCTCCATATCCCTAGACTTGTCATCTTAGAGCAGCAATATGGAAAAAGTGGCAGACCAAATATTTTTTCACAACGGAGTTGTGAGCAACTAATCGAAAACCTGAAGTGTTTCAGACCTTAAAGGAGAAAAGAGGTAGACAGAAGGAAAAGTTTTTTTAGCCGAGTTTAGTAACATAAAGGAGTTGAGTTCATTAATAGAGGCATATTGATCAGGAGTTGCATAATGGGATGTAAGAGGACCTGCCATATGTGTTCAAGACATGTGGATTGAAAAGGCTATGTGTGGCCACCATAAAAAAGTGGGTTAATTGTTGTCTTGTTCAAGGTAGATTGGTTGTCAAAGGACTAAGACCAATCCATAGTTGTATTCCTTGTATCAGTGTGATTGTAAAGTTCCATCATCTCTGGTATAAGAGCTCTATCCTATTCTATTATAGTTTGTAATATAATGAAGAAGGTTTGAAAAAGTTAAAAATGTTCATGTGCACTAGTTGATTCCCTAATGTGTGTAGATTTCGTTGTGCAAAGTAGATGTGTTGTGGAACTTGAGTGTCTTTGCATCAAATATTCTAAGGCCAAACCCAAATTCTCATGTGTCATGGAAATTCGATATATGCCTTGTTCACCTAAGAACTACATGTAACTCACTTAGACTGCTCATGTCCAATCTCAACTAATCCCACTCAACAAGTTACCAAGACAAGGCTCATCACACCCAAATGTGGTCGTAAAACAAATAAGCAACATAGTTTACATCTTGGCATGCCATGACACCTAACATGTCTTAAATGTATTGGCATTATGTGGCATGTGTTAGCATCCCCTACATTCCTTGACATGATTTTACACTCCCTAACACACACTATAACTTCCTGACACACCTTGGTAGTTTAACATACCTTGGCATGCCTAGCATATAACCTTGTCACTCCCTCCTTAAAACACCTAGAACTCATTGACACTCCCTATCACACACTCTTATTCGTTCATTTCCATGCATTTTGATCTAGTGCTTCCTTGTGTTTACCTAACACTCCCTAACACTCCCTAGCGTGCATTGGCACACCCTAACACATGGCACATCTTGGCATGCCGCCCTAGCACTCCAGAATTCATTAGCACTACCTAGCATGCCTTGTCACTCTCTCCTTAGCTCACTTAGAGCTCATTGAAACTCCCAGTCACAAACTCTTATTCATTCATTTCCATGCATTTTTATTTAGTGCTCCCTTATGTTTTTCATAGCATTCCTTAACAAGATGTGCCATTCCTAGTTGGTACACCCTATCAACTGGGATTTCTTGGCATGTCGCTCTGGCCTCTAGCATACCTTATCACTCCCTCCTTAGCACACCTGGAAGTCACTGACACTTCCAATCACAAACACTTATTTGTTAATTTCCATGCATTTTGACGTAGTGCTCCCTTGTGTTTCCCTGGAACTCCTAGTTAACACTTCCTTGCACGCGTTGACACATCTTAGTCGCATGCCACCCTAACACTATATAATTCCTTAGCACTACCAAGCATGCCTTGTCACTCCTTATCACACTTGGAACTCGTTGAAACTCCTTGTCACACACTCTTATTCATTCATTTCCATGCATTATGACATAGTGTTCCCTTGTGTTTCTTTAGCACTCCTTGCACACATTGGCACACCCTAGAACTTGGCACATCTTGGCATGCTTTCCTGGCACTCTATCATGCCTTGTAATTTCCTAACATACCTTATCACTCCCTCCTTAGCACACCTAGAAATTTCTAACACTCCCTATCACACACTCTTATTCATTCATTTCCATGCAATTGAAACTAGTCCTCCATTATGTTTCCTTGGCAGTCCCTAGCATGTGTTGGTGCCAAACCCTAGCACCTAGCACATATTGGAATGCCTAACATGCCTTGGAAATTTCTAGCATGTGTTAGCACTTCCTAGGATTCCCTGCAGACCTTGGCACTCCCTAGTTGTCATGCCTTCATTCATAACCTTACTTTTTTTGCGACTTGGGAACCCAACCAAGTCATTGAAAAAATTGTGTTGTGTCTAGCACAAAGTCTCCCTTTGTCTAAAATTGTTTCTTCCACCCCCTTATCCCAATAATAGGCTTTCCTCCTTCAAGCCCTATTATGAAATTCTCCTAACACACTTCGTCCATGGGGAACCTGGAATTCACTGATACTCCCTGACAAACATTGTCATTCATTCGTTTCCATGCACTTTTTACTATTTTTCCCTTGTGATGCCCTAACACTCCCAAACACTCCTCGTCATCCATTAACACTAAATGGAATGTGTTAGCACACCTTTTAATTCATTGGGATGCCCTGGAACTCCTTAACTGTCATGTCCTCATAACTACCCTTATTTTTTTAAGACTTGGGAACCCAACCAAATCCTGCCTCGACTACAACAACTTGACCATGTTTCATTTACTACAACTATAATATGCCTTATTCACATAATAATTGCTTATAACTAGTCTTAGGCTACTCATGGCCAATATTAACGCATACCACTTAACAAGTTACCAAGTCAAGGCTCACGTCCAATCGTGGCCATAAAACAACTGAGCAACATAGTTTACATCTTGACATGCCATAACACCTGGAATGTCTAACAATCCCTTGGCACTATGTGGCACGTGTCAGCATCCCTTGCATTCCTTGACATGCTTTGGAACTCCCTAACACGCCCTACCATTCCCTGACATGCCCTAGACCTCTAGCATGCCTTGGCATTGACTAGCATATAATAAACTTGTCATTCCTTCCTTAACACAATTGGAACTCGTTGACACTCCCTATCACACACTCTATATTCGTTCATTTCCATGCATTTTGAACTAGTTATCCATAATGTTTTTGTGGCACTCCCCGACACTTCATGAAACACATTGGCACACCCTAGAACTTGGCACATCTTGGCATGTTGCCCTGGCACTACCTAACATACATTGTCACTCCATCCTTAGCACACCTAGAATTTTATAACAATCCCTATCACACACTATTATTCATTCATTTCCATGCATTTTAAACTATTTCTCCCTTGTTTTTCCCTTGCACTCCATAACACTCCCTGACATGCATTGGCACACCCTAGCACTTGGCACATATTGGCATGTTTCCCTAACCTCTAGCATACCTTGTCACTCCCTCCTTAGCTCACCTGGAACTCACTGACAATTCCTATCACAATCTCTTAATTGTTCATTTCAATGCATTATTTTCCCATAAAGCTCCCTTGTGTGTCCCTCGGACTACCTAACACTTTATAGCATGTGTTGGTACACCATGGCACTTGGCACATCTTAGCCACATGCCACTTTGGCTGATCTGAAAGGACTGTATTAGTTTGTTGTGCTAAGAGTATTTTCAGTTATAAAATATGTGCATACTTGTCTCCATAGTTTGCTTAAGGATTGAGAATTTTAACCATGAAATATAGATGATTTTTGTGAATTTAAGCATGAAAACAAGAGAAAATAACACTGAACAACAATGTATAACAGAGAAATAAAACCACACATAATATTTACACAGCAGGCATGATGAAGCAATTCACCCCTCCTGGGCTACATCTATTGGTCCAGCTCCCAATGGCATGTCCATCCTTCATTATGCTCAAAATTTTGCAAATACATGTGTTTATAGGCCTCTAATGGTTGTTTTATCTACACCAATGGCTCCAGAATGCTCCAATTAGTCTAGATAGACTCTTCATTCACTTCATTTTGGTGAAAATTGACCCTCCAAGTCATTTGCCCAATAACTCCTTGAAAACCTTCACTAACTATGGAGAAATCCACTTAACTGTAGTTAATTTAGCCAAAAAGCCTCAAATTAAGGGCGCGCTAACTTCCCCACCAGTGCTAACCGTTAAGCTTAATTGTTTATGGGTAGGGGGTGGCCACATGCCAACCCCCAAACCTACGGTTGCATTAAATTTTGGAGCGGAACTCCATGCGAGAACTGTGGGTTATGGTTTGAAATCAGAGTTAAACGTGGGGTTATTCGAACTGTCGGCATAACTGTTGGAACGAAACCCGCCATGTGATAAGGTTAAACTATGAAGTGGTTGCAGTTTGTTGTCGGCGTTAAGTTTGATGTCGCGGTTTTGTGTGCCATGTGACCATATATAATGGACCGTCGGCGGTCCCAGACCCCAACTTGATTTTCATTAAACTTCAAATATTACGTGAGACCCTGACAAGTTAAGATCTAACGTGCAATGCAGATAGTTGTGGCGGGTGGTTTCTCCATGGGAGGTTGCAGGGTCGAGCTCGGCGGCCTCCATAAAATTTTATCACACCTTCTAGGGTACACATGGTGGCCTCAGGGTTGGCCACGTGTCACCCTCCCATTGGTCCAACAAAATCAACGTACATTCCACCATCAAATCACAACGCAACACTTGTTAGCCTCTGACTAGCTCAGAGAAAAGGAATATTCTTCGAAATATTCCCTTTTTTTCTGACTGTGCACCCTCATGCTGACTGGGCATCCCAGTCAAACCTATCGCAAAATTTATCTATTTGGGAAATCGATCAGAACACGATATCTCCCTCATACGACATCAGTTTTTTGAACCATTCACGGCGCCAAAATTAGGAAGACGAGATCTACCCTCTCGCTCAGGTTCGACACAGTTTTGAACGCTTTGAATTTTGAGCAAAATTTATGAACTCCTGACCACACCTCCCCATTGGGAAGCTTTTGGACCCCAAAATACTTTGATTACCTGTTCAATAGCTGAGGATGCAACTCCCTCACCTTTCTAAATTCCATCCACTTTTCCTTGCTTGGCTTACTGCCTTTGAGCCCAACTCGAAGGTAGTCAACACTTCCCCTCTTGGATGCTCTTGTCCTTCTGTCAAGAATTGTATCTTCCTTGAGCTCATCCAAAAATATTGGCGAGAAATCTTCAATAGAAAGTAGCTGAACATCACTTCCTTGATCATCGATCAAAGGTGGCTCATACAAACGTAAGTTTTCAACATTAACAACTGAATAAATTTGCATATATGAAGGCAAGTCAAGTTGAAATGCATTATTACCAACTTGCTTTATGATCTTGAATGGACCATAGCGAATGGGTTTGAGCTTTTTACCTTCCCCTTGCATCCTTTCTTTGCTTATGTGAAACCATACCTCATCTCCTTCTTGAAACTTGTGATCAAATCTATGTTTGTCATGCCTCTCCTTGTATTTGTTTTGACTTTTCTCAAGTTGTTCTTGAACTTGTAGATGTATAATCTAAATTTTCTCAATGAAATTTCGAGCCTTATCAATATCACTATGCCCATCGATTGCAACATCCTTCTCGAAGATGAAGTCTAATGGCGATTTTGGAAAATACCCAAAGCATACTTCAAAAGGTGATGTATTTGTAGAAGAGTGCTTTGCCCAGTTGTAAGCGTGTTGAATGTAATGCAGTTGCTCATCCCAGAACTTGGGATTTTTGGTGCAATATCCTCTCAATATATGCACAACGGCTCTGTTCACCACCTTGGTTTGGCCATCAGTTTGCGAATGAAAAAACATTACTCTTTTTCAAGTTTGTGTCCATCATACTCCAAAGATTGGACCAAAAAATCCCAACGAACTTGGAATCTATGTCACTAACAATAGAAGTAGGCAATCCACAATGAACCCATACATGTTGAAAATAAATTTTAGTAGTTTGTTCAGCAGTAATGGTTTTCTTACATGGCATAAGTATAAACATTTTAATAAATCTATCCATAACTACATAAAGATAATCATGTTTTTTTCTTGACATAGGTAGACCTCCTAAAAAGTCCATGGAGACACTCTCCCATGGCCTTGATGGTACCAGTATTGGCGTGTACAACCCAAGCTTCCTATTTCTTGGCTTGCTTGTTGCACACATAGAACAACTTCTTATAAAACACGACACACTATCTATCATACGAGGCCAATAGCAATACTTTTGTAGATGCGCCACTGTTTGCTTACCCCAAAGTGTCCAACAATAAGAGATGAATGAGCTTCTCTCATGACACTTAGCCTCTCTCCTTGTGGTATACACAGTTTTCCCAAATGAAATAGAAAATTTTTATGCATGTGATAATCATTTTCTTCAACTTGATTCCCTTCACTCAAACTAGCATACACATCTTGAAAATCAACATCATGTGCATATTGTTCTATGTAAATCTCATGCACAATAGGATCATTTTTTAGTAAAGTAGAAGCACTTATAATTGGTCTTGAAAGTATATCAACAAATTTATTGAAAATACCTTTATTGTAACTTATAACCAAGTGAAAGTGTTGAAGAAATCCCATCCACCTGAAATGTTTTGATTGCTGCAATTTTGTTTGCGACTGCAAGTACTGTAATGGTTGGTGTTCGGTATGTACAATCGTCTCTTTACCCATCAAGTAGCGTTTCCATTTCTTGATGCTTTGTACCAACGCATACAGTTCTTTGTCATATGTAGGATAATTAGTTACAACACCATTGAATGTTTCAGAATGAAAAGTGATAGGCTTACCATGCTGCAAAAGAATTGCGCCCATGGCATAATCACTAGCATCAGTTTGTATCTCGAATGGTTGTCTCAAATTCAGTAATGCAAGGAATAGAACTGAATTGATCTTATATGTTAAAGCTTCGAAAACTTATTTTTGTTTGCCTCCCCATTGGAAGCCTTTATTCACATTTTTCGCTTGTCTCCAATACTGAGCTGCACCTAAGAAACTTCTTACCTCGGTTATTGTTCTGGGTGTGGGCCAATTCACAATGGATTCCACTTTAGAAGGATTAATTCTCAACTCGCCTCCTCCTACAATGTGTCCCAAATAAGCTAAATAAGTCGCCAAACAAGTCTTTCCAAACTCACACTTTGACATCTTAAGAAACAATTTCTCTTTTCTCAAAACGTCAAGCACCCTATTCACATGCAAGACCATTATTTTTATTTATTTTTTCTCTGAAAATCAATATGTCATGTAAATACACAATCACAAAGTCATCAAGGAATGGAAGCAACACACTATCCATAACATGCATGAAAGTTGTTGGTGCATTACACAAACCAAATGGCATAACCAACCACTCAAAGAGTCCTTGTTTGGTTTTGAATGCAGTTTTCCATACATCACTTTCTGAAATTATTACTTGATGGTATCCACTTCGTAAATCTAACTTAGTGAGAAACTTTGCTTCTTTCAGCTGAACAAGCAAATTATCTATCCTTGGGAGTGGGTATCGCTTCTTTACCGTTATCTTGTTCAAAGCTCTGAAGTCCACACACATGCGCCAAGTCCCATCTTTCTTTGGAATCAAGACTATGGGTGAACCGCATGGCAAACTACTTGGCCTTATGATTCCTTTGTCCAACATCTCCTTGATTTGCCTCTTTATTTCAGCATTCTCCATTATCGACATGTGATACATGCCAATGTTTGGAAGAGAACAATCTTGCTGCAACTGAATCTCATGTTGAATCTCCCTTTTTGGAGGCAATCCTCTTGGATCCTGAAACATCTCACGATGTGCATTAACTACATCATATAAAGTTGATTTCAACTTAGGATCAAAATCCTCAAATGATTCATGATTAACATCAACTTTAGGCTTAATCATTAGAAGAACAAAATTCTTACTTGAATTTACCAGCCTCTTTACCTGTCCAGCATTTACCATACCAATGTTTGTCTTTTTGCGATGTACTCTAATAATGTACTCCTTGCCATCTTTGAATAAATGGTATTTGTTCTCATGGTGATGGAAGATCACTTTCCTGTCATAAAAGTAAGGACTGCCCAATACAAAACTTGTTATGTCAAGCGGAACCACATCTAATTTAATTGTGTCAACAAAATATGTAGTTATTGCAAACCGCAGTATACACTTCTTTGAAACCTGTAAATTTGCATCCTTACAAATCCAACCAAGTGGATATGGTTTTGGATGTGGTATGGTCTCAAGATTAATTTTATTGACTAAGTCTTCAGAGATTAAGTTTGCTTGTGACCCACTGTCAAACAATGTGTCAATCTTAGTATGTTTGGATATGACCCTCACATGAAACATTTCAATTCTCTCTTCTTCATTTGGAGCATGTATGTGACAGTTTGGTGTACTAGTACTGGGTTTAGTTTCAATTTCTTCCCCCTTCATGGTCTTCAATCCCAAAGCTGTAATTTTAGATTCGTCACCTAAATCCTCTCCTAAATCATGTTGAGTTGTAGCTACAGTTTTGTGTTTCCCTTTGTTGTTGAAGTACTTGGGCTTCTTTTCAGGATGTAATTTCCAACAATGATTTTCATTATGGCCTTATTTTGAACAATGTTTACAAAACACTTTTTCTCCCTCTTTCTTAACAAATGCATTCTTTTTGCTTTTACCTTTTGAGGTCTTCTCTTTGTTTTTCCCCTTAAAAGGTTTGTTCCTACCCTCATCATAAATGTTTTTCCCTCTAGCTTCTAGATGTGTGGCCTGAACACATGCTTCATCTAGACTCGTGGGGTTAAACATGAGGATATTATGTTTTAGGTAGCTATGTAAGCCTCCTATGTACTTGAGCAAAGTATCTCTGCTTTGCAAATCTACCCCTATTAAGAGAGCTCTTCTCCTAAATTTTTGGGTGTATTCTTGCACATTTTGTCCTTTCATTTGTCTAAAGTTTTGCTAGTTCATTATGGCTTTCTGCATATGAGCTAATGGATAAAACTATCGTTTGATTGCATAAATGAAATCAATCCATGATAGAATAATCTTATAATGCTTCTTGATCTCCTCCTTTGTCTTGGCTTCCCACCAAATAAGTGTTGCACCTTCCATTCTCAATGAAGCTAATTGGATTTTGGTATCATCATCTTGAAGGTTTTGGATTCTCAAATAGACCTCCAATTGCCTAATCCAATTATCAAGCTTTTTTGCATTGACTTCACCATTAAACATTGACAATTCAAACTTAACATCAAGCTTTAAAAAAGGAATTTTACTAGTGTTCTTTGACTTGTGTGACTGATGTACTGAAATGAAGTAGAGGATGATGATGATGAGGGTGAGGATGGTGACTTTCCACTGCCTCCATTTCCTCCATTGCCCTTCTTTGACTCATCTTCATCATTGTGACCTCTCAATGATCCCTATCCTTCCTTGTGAAGTTTGGATCCTTCTCCTTCCAGTTTCTCATTCCTTTCTTGATAAAGGATTCTAACCATCTCAGTTAAGTCAAGAAATGTTTTCCTGAACACTCTTTCTTCCTCTTTGGGATCCACTTCTTCCTGGATTTCTCCTTCCTCTAGAGGCATGCTTAATGTTGCTTCTGCTTCCTTAGGAGGTGAACTAGGTGGTGGATATCGTGGCAATCTTGCTCTCCTTTGCTGTGGCTCACTTTGAGACCCTCTTGCTTCCACCAATGTGTCTTCTCCTATCTTGAGCTTGATCCTAGTAAGCATGTGAAACTTGCAAACAGTTAAACAAATCTTTGCACAAAACAACACCAGAGAATAAACTCTAGCTCTGATACCAACCTGATCTGAAAATACTGTTTTAGTTTGTTGTGATAAGTGTCTTTTCAGTTATAAAACACGTGCATACTTGTCTCCATAGTTTTCTTAAGGATTGAGAAATTTAACCATGAAATTTAGATGATTTTTGTGAATTAGAAGCATGAAAATAAGAGCAAATAACACTGAACAACAGTGTATAATAGAGAAATAAAACCACACATAACATTTACAGAACAGGCATGATGTAGCAGTTCACCCCTCCTGGGCTACATCTGTTGGTCCAACTCCCAATGGCATGTCCATCTTTCATCATGCCTATTGTGTAAATGTTATGTGGTTTTATTTCTCTGTTATACATTGTTGTTCAGTGTTATTTGATCTTATTTTCATGCTTCTAATTCAAAAAAATCATCTATATTTCATGGTTAAAATTGTCAATGCTTAAGAAAACTATGGAGATAAGTATGCACATGTTTTAAAACTGAAAAGACACTTAGCACAACAAACTAATGCAGTCCTTTCAGATCACTGGCACACTAGCATGACTTAACACTACCTAGCATAACATGTCACTCCCTCCTTAGCATACCTGGAAGTCACTGACAATCCATGTCACACACTATTATTCATTCATTTCCATGCATTTTACATAGTTCTCCCTTGTGTTTCCCTGGAACTCGCTAACACTCAACACACATTGGCACTTAGCACACCCTGGTATGCTTCCCTAGCACTCTAGAATGCCTTGGAAATACCTAGCATATCTTTTCAGTCCCTCCTTAGCAAACTTGGAGCTCCATAGAATTCCCTATAACTCCCTGGCACATATTTGCTCTTGGCACTTAGTGGAACTTAAAAATTATTGGCATGTGTTTGGATGCCTTGGAATTGCTTGGCATGGTTTAAGATAAAATTTATTTGAGATCAATTATTCACAATTAAGAGAGAAGTAATAGAGGATGGTTTGGCACTTAATACAAGCTAAAACATGGCCCTTGGCATGTTTTTGCACTAGTGTTGGTATGCCTAGCATTCCCCTCTTGAAAAGGTAAGGTCTTGAATTATTAACCCTCATATGTGTTCACTTATTTGCATCTTAAATTGGTGTTCAATTTTGTCGCCTGACACTCCTTGACATGCCTTCGCATACCCTAACACTTGGCACATCTCGTCATGCCTTAACACATGGCATGTCTTGGCATGCATGACATTCATTGACATTATCTGGCACATATTAGCACACCCTAAAACTTGTTGAAATGCCATAGCATTCCCTAGCATGCCTTGTCACTCCCCCCTGGCACGCTTGACACTCGCTAACACCCCCAACACACTCTCTTATTCATTCATTTCCATTCATTTTCACTCGATGATTTATGTTTGATGAGGTGCATGTCTAGAAAGAGTTCCTTTAAGAGAATACAAAAATGAACACACCATTACTGACATAATTAATTGCGAGATTCTGCTTGAATGAAATTAGGAAACTACACAAGATATTTTAAGAATGACATTTTTATGGTTTTTTGTTATGATGCGGGAATGGTAAGAAGTCAGTGGTAAATATGGTGTGTGATTTCTTAGAATACCTTCCCATGCCCTCCTTGGCATGACAACTAGCACTCATTGCCACTCCTTGACACACCCTCATATTCATTCACTTCCATGCATTTTGACGCAGTGCTCCCTTATGTTGTTCTAGTACTCCCTAACACTCCTCACCATGCATTGGAACTCTCTACTTAGGACTTTTCGACATGCCCTGCCACTTCATAGCATGCATAACACTCCCTGACACACATTGGCACATGGAACATGTTAGCACTTGGAAAGTCTTAGCATGTCTGACATGCATTAAGATGACTTGGTATGCTTTGGCATGGTTTAATATTAAATTTATTTGAGATCAATTATTGGAAAGTAGATGAGAAGCGATACAGAAATATTTGGCATGCAGAATGCACTAATGCTTGGCACTTGGCACCTATTCGCACCTAGTGTTGGTGTGCCTAGCATGTCCCTCGTGGAAAAGGTAAATTGATGACTTATTAACCATCTTATGTGTTCATCTCCTTGTAGTTTAAATGTTTTCTCCGTTTTTTTCCTTGATCATCCCCGACACGCATTGTCACAACCTTGCACATCTTGGCATGCCTTAACACTTGGGAATATTTTAGCATGTTTGACATGCCTTCGCACTATCTGTCACATATTAGCATTCCCAAGCACGCCTTGGCACTCATGCCCTCAAAACTAGCCTTACTTGGAAACCTTACATTCTTTGGAACACCTTGGAACTCCCTAGCTGGCATACCCTCATAGATAGCCTTACTTTTTTTGCAACTTGGGAACCCAACCAAGTCATTAGCAAAAAAATGTTGTGCCCAACCCAAAGTATCCCTTTATCTAAAATTACTTTTTCCGGACCTTATCACAACCACAGGCTTCCCTCTTGCAAGTATTATTCTGAACTTCTACTAAAAAACTTCATCTTGGCACCTAAAGCATCTTGGCCGCATGCCACTCTGCCACACTAGCATGACTTAGCACTTCCTAGCATACAATGTCACTCCCTCCTTAACACACCTGGAACTCACTGGAACTCCCTGTCACACACTCTTATTCATTCATTTCCATGCATTTTGACATAGTTCTCCCTTGTGTTTCCCTGGAACTCGCTAACACTCAACACACATTGGCCATTGGCACATCTTGGTATGCTTCACTAACACTCTAACATGCCTTGGAACTATCTAGCATATCTTGTCATTCCCTCCTCGGAAAACCTGGAACTCCATAGCATGCCTTATAAATCCCTGTCACATATTGGATCTTGGCATTTGGCGGAACTTCACAATTATCGGCATGCGTTTGTATTCCCTGGGATGCCTTGGCATGGTTTAAGATAAAATTTATTCGAGATCAATTATCACAATTAAGAGAGAAGTAATAAAGGATGATTCAGTTCTTAAGAGACACTAGAACTTGGCCCTTGGCATGTATTGGCACCAGTGTTGGTATTCCTAGCATGCCCCTCTTGAAATGGTAAGGTCCTAAATTATTAACCCTCATATGTGTTCATTTATTTTCATTTTAACTTGGTGTTCCCTTTTGTCGCCTGGCACTCCTTAACACATGTTCGCATACACCTGGCACATCTTGTCATGCTTTAACACATGGCATGTCTTGGCATGCATTGGCATGCCTTGGCACTATCTGGCACATGTTAGCACACCATGACACTTATTAACATGCCCTAGAATTCCCCAACATGCCTTGTCACTCCCCCCTAGGCACGCTTGACACTCGCTGACACTCCCCGACTCGCCCTCTTATTCATTCATTTCCATTCATGTTGAATCGATGATTTATGTTTGATGGGGTGCATTTCTATAAAGAGTTCCTTTAAGAGAAAAAAAATGATCGCACCATTACTGACCTAAGTAATTGCGAGATTATACTTGAATGACATTAGGAAACTACACAAGAGATTTTAAGAATGCGATTTTTAGAGGGTTTTTTTTTTTTTTTTTTTAATGGTGTGAGAATTGAGAATGGTAAGAAGTGAGTGGTCAATATTGTGAAGAGACTCGTCTTGATAAAATGACATCCTCGTCATGCTTACCTTCCAACTCTCAATCTTGTCAAAATAAAGGCCAACTTGCACAGTGAGTGAAGGCATGTTGGTCTATGGTGTGATGAGTGACTGGGTGAGAGTGTTAATGTACTATGAGAGGGAATAAACCATTTAATTTGTGTCCTTTATGGATGACATGATGTAGGTGTGTCATGGAACCACAGGGCCACTGGAAATATTGTGTAAGATATAGCCCAACATAATCAATGTCTTTAGAGAAATTTGAGGAGAGCGATCAAAATAAATTATATTGGTGAGTCCACCAAAAAATATTTACTAGAGAGTAATACCATGGTGATCAATGCCACACTTGGAGTCTTTTGAGCTAGGCATTTGTTTTCTAAAACTTTGTTTGGAGTGTCACTAAATTGGTGGAATTCTCAAATTCATGACGTTGTAAATTATGTAGGAACATTGTTTCTCTTGTTATAGATGCTAAGGTTTGCAAGGAGAATATAGGGTTTGTAGGGTCTTAGGGGAAAAGAAGCATAAATTTCTAGCTCTTTTATATACTAAAGAGTATGGATTATATGACATTGAATCCACCTTGAGATGGAGGTTGTTATGTGTTAGAGAAATTAAAAGATGGCAGTTAAACAATTTCTCTTGTCATGACATTATCTTGTGATTTTTTGTTATTATTATTTGTTCTGTCAATTTATCTTTTCTTATCATCAAGAGTAATGCCAATGAACAAATAGAAGAAGACGCAAGATGTAGGCACATGTCAGGGAAAACCCCACTCTTTGGGGAAAATATAGCCAAAATTCTTCCTTTAGTAGATTTAATATGAGACGACCAAGACCTTTAGACTATAGACTTCCTACATCAATTCATCCCTTCACTATGTTAGCATCGAGATCTCTTTTTATGGCACCTAAATTTGACAATCAACTTATAAAGAACATTAAAATCCATTCCACACCTTCCCCCAACTCTATCTTTGATAGTGCATTTGAACTTTCAAGCAAGCTAAACTCAAACCATGGGAAAAGAGAGATGTTTATTTACGAATGATTCAATTTCCCAAAAATCGTTTTCAGTGAGCAAGTCCTTCCACTAATTGAGGTACTATATCACTTGGTTTGGACTGTAAAGATTTTGTTCAAGTTTGCATTTTGAACAGGCTTGCCTTCTTCATGAAGTACAAATAATTCAGTCTAGACTGGACAATGGCCACCTATTTTCTTCTTTAAGCATGAAACTTGAAATGCATCATGAATTACACTTATCTCTAGCAGATTCAAGGTGAAATCATCTTAGATAATATTCTTATGAATTTGATATAATCCATAGAACTTTGGTGCCAATTTATTCTTTCACTAAAGGAATCCATTGAGTTTGTGAAGGTCAATTTTGAGGAAGCATAAAATGTATTTTTCTAGGGGTTAAGCCATGTGTTGAATTTATATGTCCTAGAGGTTCCTACATGATAAATAAGCTATGAATATATAAGAGGCATCTAGTAAAGCATGGAATGAGGGAATTTTTGTGGTATTCCTGGCATTTAAGCATAAAATTGATATTAAACTGTGTATAAAAGAGGCCTCTAATGAAGTGTGTACTGAAAATTAGTCAATGGAAGGTGTTGGAGTTTCATTCCTAGCCTAGATAGTTCTAAACAATAAAATGATTTTACATTTAATAAATATTCTAGATTTTTACAACTTGGTTTGAACATCATTTGCAATTTGCTTACACAGGCAGCATTTTATAACATGAAAAATAAATGTTTCATTCAAAAGATTCATTTCTACCATAGCCATTTCATCCCCCAAAATTAGGGTTTCCTTTCTCCTTTTCCTCAACAAAATACAATCTCAAACCTTCGTTCTAATAAATACAAACAAATAGTGTGCATAATTCTTAGTCTCTAGCTCTCCCTTTCTCTCCCTCTCGCTCGCTCGCTCCCTCCCTTTCTTTCCTTCTCCCTACCTCCCTCTCCATATCTCCCTCCACTTCTCCCTCTCTGCCCTCAATGGACAAACCAAAATCCAAACCCCAAGAATTGGATACCCAAATATTTATGGCTTTCCATCCAAATGCTAAACACCCAACCTTCCATTAGCATCCAAGGAAATGAAACTCCACCCCTTTGGTAGAGATTCTAGACAACTGACAATATAAACACCATCTCCTGACAATTGTCACCAACGACTTGGAGGATGTTTTGCAGAGTGTAGTTGCACCATCTAGCTTTTCCTCGACGCCCAAAATCTCCAATCCAGAATCCTTTTCTAACCTAATATGTCCTTGCCTCTAGATGGATAGTCCTATGTAGAAAAGGGAAGATCATAGTTTTATCAATGTGCCCATACATATGGCCTTGCCTACATCTAAAAGGTGTTCCTTCAGAATCCAATATTTTAATACACTCCACCCCAATCCCGATATCCATGCCTTCTATAAGCCCTTCTCTGAGGTCCATATTAACCAAAATATGGGTTTATGTCTAAATCCCCATCTCTAAATATGTAGATTCATGGGCTAAATAAGATCCCAATTAGTTACATATATCTTTGAAAATTAGGGCGTCCCAATAGTTAGGAGGGAGAATTGGAAGATGAACCTATATTGGGGCCATATCTAGTCTCTCCTACTTCGCATCGAAGAGGGGCATCTAGAAATTGAAAAGGATAGGCGATGAATCAAATTTCTAAACCATTTTTTGTACCTTCTGGGTGTCTGCTACATCTTTGAAGCACAAATGAATCCAACCTCTGGCTAACAACGACACCTTTGGAGGACATTTGACAATA
This sequence comes from Pinus albicaulis, assembly GCA_034641835.2. NCBI lineage: Eukaryota > Viridiplantae > Streptophyta > Pinopsida > Pinales > Pinaceae > Pinus > Pinus albicaulis. The sequence continues at coordinate 1,687,009,808 of CM076580.1, forward strand.
GGAAATATTTCCTTTTTAGCCCACACTTTTAGGGTTGAGGACCTGAATTTTCAACCCCTTACTTGCCCCACCAAGGATTTTTTGGACATTTCCTCAGTCTTTTGAATGGCCCAACGTTGACTCCCAAAACTAGAGAAAGGAGGACTATGTTCTTCTTCTTGACACTACAATGGATTTTCATCTTCCTTGCTTTCTCAGACTCCTTTTGAATTATAACTCCTTATTCACAAGAGTTTTTCTCCCTGAAAACCTCAAGACCATTCATGATGTTAGTTTGACCTTCTTCCGTCGCCGAGGCAAGGCTCTCCTTCATTAGTTCGTCGAAGGAGGGTGAGGTTGATGGCACTCGAGATGAAGGATATACAGGAAAACAATCCGAAGAGGCTTCTGAGAGTGACAAACCCCGACTGTGTTCAAAAAATTATGAAAACCCTAAGGAAGAAGTAACACATTGTATGTATTCCTCCAATATCCGGGATAATAGGGAAACTAAACTTAGATCCAAAGACCCCAAGAAGAGTTCTTTAGCCCCTTACTAACATCCTTAGGTGCTAGGTAGCCAAAACTAAAGGACATGAATAGTGCATGACTGAAGCAGGGGTTAGGGCCTTTGAACCGCTAGATAGTTTCCTATTGAATTCTTAACTTTTCTTTCTAAAGATCTGGTAGGTCTAGAAACCACAGTTTGGTGACCTTATAAGTTGACTTTGAAATGTGAAAGGAGAAAATCCTTGCAACTATACCAAATTTGTTGAAAACCCACTCCTCTAGTTCATAATCCACTAACTCTTCCTCCTCCGTGTGGGTCCAATAGTAAGCAATCGACATCTCATCTAAAAAGCATATTTGACGAGTAGTTGCGTGTCTTCTGTTAGCCCCCTATGAATTGTTTGACAATCAAACAGGGGGATAAAATGTTTTTGAGCCTTCAAGGAATGCATTTCCCTCTGAAAACACATCGTCCTTGAAGCCTCCTTATGCCCTTGCCCTTTGATAAAATTCCCACTGCTGTTTCCAGTTACAAAGCCTCCCTGATTGTGAAGAAATGCCCAAAGGCCTCCTTTTCCCTCTTATTTCATTCCCTCTAAGCCTTTTTTTTCATCCCCTTTCCTTCCCCTTCTAAATTCCCCAATTACCCTTCAAATCTTCCTAAATCCTCTTTAAATCCTACACCCACCCCTCGTTTGATCCATTTCCCATTTTTTCCCTTCTATCGTTCCCCTTTCTGACCTCAAAATTGCATTAAAATGGGCAAAAAACCCACTTTTCACTTTATATTAGGGCTTATCCCCTTTCGGCCAGCCCCCTTCAAACCATTTCCCCACGTAACCTAGCGCCAGAACCAACTGTTAAGGGTCCGAGCGCCAATCGCAATCGCAACTCGCGGACGGGCGCATCTCTTTGTTAAACGTAAAACTCCGATGTGATTGAGTTTTGGCCCTATGGACCCCCGTCGCGATCTGAGCCGTTGATCTATATAGATCCAACAGCCCAACACTAATTGTACTCGTTCCATCGAGCCTGCCTCCCTCCTATGTGAAACCTCTGATGCTTGTCTCCACCGTCGATTCACTGTTGGATCCAACGGCCAGCGCTCAATCGCCCTAATCGCAATCACAAGTTTAATACGCGCCACCCTCTGCCCTTTGTGATTGTGATCTGCCGATTTAATCTCCGCCGTTGATCTGTCACTCAGATTTGACGGTCCAACGCTGATCGCACCATCGCTCCGTCGCCTCTCTCCATCTCCCTCTGATTGAATGTGAACCGTTGATCTAGTCCTAGGATCCAACGACCAGTGCTCAATTGCCCCAATCACAATCGCAAAGTTTAAACGGTGCCACCATCCGCCCCTTCCGATTGCGATCCCCCGATTCAATCGTGACCGTCCGTTCATCCGAGATCAATGGCCCATATTGCATCATGTCTTCCCCCATGTCTCTTCCATCAGACCTTCCCCAAGGTTCATCTTTTAACCTTCGCCGTCGATCTCCTCCTGAGATCTGACGGTTCTAAATGAATCGCCCTCCACCCATACCGGGTCCCACATCAAGCCCGTTTCATATGTTTCATTTGATTTCCTTTGTATTTCCTCCAAAGGTCTAAACCTCACAGTTTACACTAATGTTATTTCTCCGCCCGATTGAATATCAACCCTTCGTCTATTGACCCTGACTGTCGATCTTCGTCTGCCCCTATGATCAGACGACCCTCATTCATACTCTCATCAAATCTCCAGTTCATTGCATTTTCACCCGTTTCCTCCACAACCGTCGTTTCTATAGTTGCCACCGCCGTTCTTCCAAGCCTCCACAACATTGCTTTCCGCCACACTTTGTTTATATAATTGGTTTATTTTATTGTTGCATGGTTTTACAGAGCGGTAATCCACTCCGTTCTCATAATCACAGCCATTGTGAGTCGGAACACAAAGAGGTCAATATAGCGGCCAAGCGAAACATCAAAGACAGATTAGAAGGGACCGGACCTGTTAATTGCATGTTCAACGCTTAATCATGCATTCAAAGGATAAAGATGCAGTTTGAAGACTTAAGCACACTGTCAAATCCTATCAGTACTTCCAGTGTTAGCAGAGTACTTTTCTCCAGAAAGACTGCCTCTCAACATTCTCCATGCCTCCTCGAGCCCTTATGAAGCTAAATACACTGGCAGAAGTTTCCACGACTGTCAGGACCGCAATTATGGAAGCACGGAGACCTGAAGATCTTTTCAATCACCTTACTTGCTTCAGAAGACAAAACAGAGGGCCTTACAACTAGAATGGACTCCAAAGGAACATCAGAGGTCAAATTGGCCTGACAGAGTCTCCCAGACATACTACAGAGTACTTACATCGATGCAGATTGCCATTAAGCAGAGTGGGCTCGGATTCCTCCACCACTCTGCCTTAACGAGATCCATTTAATGTATATCATCTACTCTTGTTGTTATCTTCTCCTATAAGAATTCCCAAGAACATATTGTAAAGGTTGTTGTTCGGTTGTTGCCGACTTGCTGTTAGAGGGATTCATGTTGACTGTTAGAACAGTCTTGGGAGGGAGTAGCAGAGTAGTTTGTAATGTAGTAGGCTGGGAGGAGAAAGTCTGGACTGTAACAGCCATTAAGCTCAGTGTATGTGACTGGTTTTGCATCAAATAATCAAAGCACATTTCACAGGATCCTGGTATATTACTATTGGTGATGTTTCTCTAACACTGTTTATTACATTTTCATACTGTTTCATTTTTTGCTGGCTTGCATCAGAAATATGGCATAGGATTTACCATTGTTAGGTACCCCATGTCTCTGCTCTCTTTGCCTTAAATGTTTTCTGCCAAATGTGTTATCTAAGGGTTTATTTCAGTTAATTTAACCAGTGTAGTGAATGTCATTGCCTGCTAGCTGATGTATGAATTAAATGAACCTTTTCTTGGATGTTCTTGTTGGGTTTAAGTTGGAAGATTTGGGAACACTGGGGATTAGAGTTAGCCCTGTCCATTAGGATCCTTGTGCGACCAGCTGGCCTTTCTAAGATCTCTTGTTGGTGTCAAATAATTGAAGGTTCAAAGTCCTTCTCTAATCTATAGAACCTGGCTCTGTTAAACTAATCTCTATTTTTTCCCCTTGGAGCATGCTAAAGCTGACCTGGAGTTAAATGACCTCTGGTCTGATCTATAAGCTGCCCCTTTGTCCCTCCTTTTAGAGCTGCCTTTGAGTATGTCCAAGCATGTCTGGAGTTAAATGACCTCTGACCTGATCTATAGATAGAAATTGGGTTGCTTTCCTTCTTTCACTTTCAATCCTTAATGTTCCATCCCACCATCTATCTAAAAAGATCCTTTAGTGTAGATGACTTTCCCTCTGAAAGCTTTGGCTAGTTGTTGCATGTAAGTACCTTTCATGACTCCATAGCCCAAAGGATGGCACATCCTTAACCTATCCTCTTTTGCTGAAATATCCTGTTGCTCTGTTCCTTTCCTTCCATTACTTTCTCAGTCTATGATCTCATGACCAACCCAGCAACCAACCAACCAAATCATTTTAAAACCCTCTTGTGCTTCATAACTAGCCTAACATCTCATTTGATCTTACAAAGATATATCATTCTTTGTTTTATTGGAGAGATCCCTCCCCGGGTCCAGGAGGGCTAGATTCTAGGGCCCCAAAGCGGTTTGATGTTGTCTCATCTTTTGGTCTTGCCAATCTAGCCAAAACATGGGAACCCTATCATAATGGCGACTCCGCTGGGGAAAAAATTTGAGAGCCTATAACTGATAACATTTGTCTGTCTCCCATTGTCGTCACCAACATAATGGCGACTCCACTGGGGAAATGAGACCAATCAGCCTGATTTGGTAAATCACTGTGGTGGGTAGTAAAATTTTGAATCATCCACCTGGCGACTCCACAGTTCCTAAATGATTAAAAGACTCCACTGGTGATCAGTAGGCCGCTGATTACCTTTGTTTTCACATGACTCCACTGGGAGACCAGTCACATTACAACATCATTCCCACCAATGGAAGACTCTGAGTTAAGTCCCCTTGAAGAGTTTCGTTATGGAATATCAGGTATACTGGCCCAACTCAGAAGCAAATACCTTAGAGGTTTTCCGTTCCAGCGCAAGATTCAATGATCAACCTGAGCTGAAGAAAGTTTTTCTAGAAGTGCTGGTGAAAAGGTATGAAGCTAAGATTGAATTTCTAAGCTCACAAGAGAAATCATACCATTTCAAAGACCCCAGAGCATTTTTGGAAAGTCTCCCTTCCCCTAAGAGGGAAGAGATTCCACTACCTGTTGAAGTACAAGAAGAAGGTGATCAAGCTTTCAGTAGCCACTTTGAAGATGCAGTGGAGGATGTAGTAATCAAAGCTGCCCAGGATAAAGATAGCCTACCAATCATGGAGGGCCTAAAAGAAGAACTTGTACATCATGTGTTCATGGATCCTGTGGCAGAATATATGGAGGCCCTAATTTGCTCAAATACTCTAGCATTGATCTTTAACACGGGCTAGATTCATCAGGAGTGGTCACTACTGATGGTGACCTCAGTTTTGAAGAACTACATGCAGAGCACCCTCTGGTTATCTTTGGCAGGTAGTCAATGCTCATATCCTTTTCTACTACTACTTGACTGGCTGCATTGGCATTATTGTATCACCTAGAACATCAGAGATTTCCAAGTAGATTAGGGTAGGTAGGAAAAGCTCAATAAAGCTCAGTCTGTGAGCATGTAGTTAGTTGTTTTTAATTTCTACAGAGTCCAGCAAGTCGGACAGTATAATCCTGGCTTGAATATTTTCAATTTCTGTCTTAGAATGTAGAGGAGAAGTCTGCTAGACAGTTTAATCCTAGCAGACATTAGTTTAGGTAGAGAAACTATGAGACCAACAATTTAATCTGGTCTCATGGAGTGATAAGGGTAGAAATAGAATAGGTTTATTTTCTTGCTTGTAAAAATTGATGATGTAAAGGGTCTGCAAGTCCAAATGCACCCAGAAGAAAAAATGTTAGGACTATAGTGTGGGTAGGTAGTTGTTTGGGAGAATTTTACTGCTAATATGATGTCTTCATGATTTGTGGCAGCTGATCTAAAGAAAGGAAGGGATGTGCCAAGCAGCAGGCATCTAGCCTACACCAAAGATCATTCTTTGAATTCTTGACTCCTTCAAGAAGAAGCCATCCCCATTTGGAGCCACTGTTAGCCCCCTATGAATTTTTTGACAAGCAAACAGGGGGCTAAAATGTTTTTGAGCCTTCAAGGAATGCATTTCCCTTCTGAAAACACATCGTCCTTGAAGCCTCCTTATGCCCTTGCCCTTTGATAAAATTCCCACTTCTGTTTCCAGTTACAAAGCCTCCCTGATTGTGAAGAAATTCCCAAATGCCTCCTTTTCCCTATTATTTCATTCCCTCTAAGCCTTTGTTTTCATCCCCTTTCCTTCCCCTTCTAAATTCCCCACTTACCCTTCAAATCTTCCTAAATCCTCTTTAAATCCTACACCCACCCCTCATTTGATCCATTTCCCATTTTTTCCCTTCTATCGTTCCCCTTTATGACCTCAAAATTGCATTAAAATGGGCAAAAAACCCACTTTTCACTTTATATTAGGGCTTAGACCCTTTCGGCCAGCCCCCTTCAAACCACTTCCCCACGTAACCCAGCGCCAGAACCAAGTGCTAAGGGTCCGAGCGCCAATTGCAATCGCAACTTGCGGACGGGCGCATCTCTTTGTTAAACGTAAAACTCCGATGCGATTGAGTTTTGGCCCTATGGACCCTCGCCGCGATCTGAGCCGTTGATCTATATAGATCCAACGGCCCAGCGCTAATCACACTCGTTCCATCGCGCCTGCCTCCCTCCTATGTGAAACCTCTGATGCTCGTCTCCACCGTCGATTCACTGTTGGACCCAACGGCCAGTGCTCAATCGTCCCAATCGCAATCGCAAGTTTAAAACGCGCCACCCTCTGCCCTTTACAATTGCGATCCGCTGATTTAATCTCCGTCGTTGATCTGTCACTCAGATCCGACGGTCCAGCGCTAATGGCACCATCGCTCCCTCGCCTCTCTCCATCTCCCTCCGATTGAATGTGAACCATTGATCTGGTCCCAGGATCCAACGGCCAGCGCTCAATCGCCCCAATCGCAATCGCAAAGTTTAAATGGTGCTACCCTCCGCCCCTTCCGATTGCGATCCCCCGACTCAATTGTGACCGTCCGTTCATCCGAGATCAACAACTCATATTGCATCGCGTCTTCCCCCATGTCTCTTCCATCAGACCTTCCCTAAGGTTCATCTTTTAACCTCCGTTGTCGATCTCCTCCTGAGATCCGACGGTTCTAAATGAATCGCCCTCCACCCATACCGGGTCCCACATCAAGCCCATTTCATATGTTTCATTCGATTTCCTTTGTATTTCCTCGAAAGGTCTAAACCTCACGGTTTACACTAATGTTATTTCTCCGCCCGATTGAATATTAACCCTTCGTTTGTTGACCCCGACCGTCGATCTTTGTCTACCCCTATGATCGGATGGCCCTCATTCATCCTCTCATCAAATCTCCAGTTCATTGCATTTTCACCCGTTTCCTCCACAACCGCCTTTTCTACAGTTGCCATCGTTGTTCTTCCAGGCGTCCACAACATTGCTTTCCACCACCCTCTATTTATATAATTGGTTTATTTTATTGTTGCAGGGTTTTACAGAGCGGTAATCCACTCCGTTCTCATAATCACAGCTATTGTGAGTCGGAACACAGAGAGGTCAATATAGCGGCCAAGCGAAACAACAGAGACAAATTAGAAGGGACCGGACCTGTTAATTTCATTTTCAATGCTTAATCTTGCATTCAAAGGATAAAGATGCAGTTTGAAGACTTAAAGCACACTGTCAGATCCTATCAGTACTTCCAGTGTCAGCAGAGTACTTTTCTCCAGAAAGACTGTCTCTCAGCGTTCTCCATGCCTCCTCGAGCCCTTAAGAAGCTAAATACACTGGCAGAAGTTTCCACGATTGTCAGGACTGCAGTTATGGAAGCAAGGAGACCTGAAGATCTTTTCAGTCACCTTACTTGCTTCAGAAGACAGAACAGAGGGCCTTACAGCCAGAATGGACTCCAAAGGAACATCAGAGGTCAAATTGGCCTGACAGAGTCTCCCAAACATACTACAACGTACTTACAGCGATGCAAATTTCCATTAAGCAGAGTGGGCTCAGACTCCTCCACCACTCTGCCTTAATGAGATCCATTTAATGTATATCATCTACTCTTGTTGTTATCTTCTCCTATAAGAATTCCCAAGAACATATTGTAAAGGTTGTTGTTCGGTTGTTGCCGACTTGCTGTTAGAGGGATTCATGTTGACTGTTAGAATGGTCTTGGGAGGGAGTAGCAGAGTAGTTTGTAATGTAGTAGGCTAGGAGGAGAAAGTCTGGACTGTAACAGCCATTGAGCTCAGTGTATGTGACTGGTTTTGCATCAATTAATAAAGGCACATTTCACAGGATCCTGGTCTATTACTATTGGTGATGTTTTCTCTAACACTGTTTATTACATTTTCATACTGTTTCATTTTCTGCTGGCTTGTATCATAAATATGGCATAGGATTTACCCTTGTTAGGTACCCTATGTCTCTGCTCTCCTTGCCTTAAATGTTTTCTGCCAAATGTGTTATCTAAGGGTTGATTTCAGTTAATTTAACCAGTGTAGTGAATGTCATTTCCTGCTAGCTGATGTATGAATTAAATGAACCTGTTCTTGGATGTTCTTGTCGGGTTTAAGCTGGAAGATTTGGGAACACTGGGGATTAGAGTTAGCCCTGTCCACTAGGATCCTTGTGCGACCAGCTGGCCTTTCTAAGATCTCTTGCTGGTGTCAAATCATTGAAGGTTCAAAGTCCTTCTCTAATCTATAGACCCTGGCTCTGTTAAACTAATCTCTATTTTTTCCCCTTGGAGCATGCTAAGGCTGACCTGGAGTTAAATGACCTCTGGTCCGATCTATAAGCTGCCCCTTTTTCCCTCATTTGAGAGCTGCCTTTGAGTATTTCCAAGCAGTTCTCGAGTTAAATGATCTCTGACCTGATCTATAGACAGAAATTGGGTTGCTTTCCTTCTTTCACTTTCAATCCTTAATGTTCCATCCCACCATCTATCTAAGAAGATCCTTTAGTGTAGATGACTTGCCCTATGAAAGCTTTGGCTAGTTGTTGCATGTAATTACCTTTCATGACTCCATAGCCCAAAGGATGGCACATCCTGCTGCTCTGTTCCTTTCCTTCCATTACTTTCTCAGTCTATGATCTCATGACCAACCCAGCAACCAACCAACCAAATCATTTTAAAACCCTCTTGTGCTTCATAACTAGCCTAACATCTCATTTGAGCTTACAAAGATATATCATTCTTTGTTTTATTGGAGAGATCCCTCTTCGGGTCTAAGAGGGCTAGATTCTGGGGCCCCAAAGCGGTTTGATGCTGTCTCATCTTTTGGTCTTGCCAATCTGGCCAAAACATGGGAACCTCAACATCTTCAAAGGGTTTATCATGGTGACCATCTCTTTACAAAATATATATCATGTGATAAAAAATCATGGTTACCATTTAATCTTATTTTGCATTTTGACAAGGATACGAGAGTCTGACATTGTCCATAGCTTGTTCACTCTTTGTCAAATCTACACCCGACTCTAGCTTGAAACTCCACGACCCTTTCTTCGCCTGCAATTTTTCTGTGGGCCTCTAGGGTTCTCCAATGTTGAATTCTTCTCCTATGGCAAAGATGTTGTAATGTCCTCTTTAACATTTTGGGTACGTCAAAATAAAATAAAAATAAAAAACATAAAATTAATAATTAAACCAATCTAGAACTATCTTAACTCTAGATCTACTAAGGGCCGAGAGGGAGGAATCAAATCTCTTAAGGTGCAAAACTCTTCAGATTTGATCCATCTAGACACTTGATATATTCGAAATTAAGATGAATCTAGATTAATCATAAATAATGAAAAAAAAAAAATTGTAATTCGCAAACTCAACATAGTTTCCAACTTTCTTTAAAAAAATATTAAATAATATTTACAATATTTGAATAACTTTTAAGAAATATATATATATATATATATGATTTGACTCATCGGAAAATAATTTTCCCACTCCATTTAAATTTTAAGAGGGTATTGTCATGGAGGATTGGCGGGCAAACAATCCCACTCTCAATAGTGGCTACACCCTCTTGCAAGACAGACTGCAAACATTGTAATTTTTATCACATGCGTTATCACGCTACTCTTCTCAAATCATTTCTACTACAAATCTTTCATTCCTCTACTAGATTTGAACTTTAATTCATCCTTCAATCACGTGGAATGTTCGTCGAACATTTTCCTGGGAATTATCACAGCGTTCAGGAGGCCGAAAAGCTTTGAACATGCTGTTGAAATTAAGCTGGAGATGGAGGTTCCAAGGCAAGTCTTTGACTATCCCTTAGAATGTGGAGCGGAGAAATATTTGCAGAGGAAAGTGTTGAGTCCCAAACTTGCATCTTTCTTATACACCTTTCTAGACATTTTTCATTCACCTAGACCTTCTAAGTCATCAATATCATTGCATATTAATTGTAAAAGAGCATTTAAAATGGTTTTTAACTATGTTTTGTGTCTGCTGTTTGAATTAGATTTTTGCTCATTAAGCTGCGGAATCTTGTCACTTTCCGCAGCTGCTGCAACTTTCCGCAGCCATTTTGTTAAAGTCTATATTGCAGGTGTCTTCAGGCAAATTGAGCCACATGGGCAAGTTAGAAATGACATGGACATGGATCGTGTCCTATTGGCTCAGTCGAATTCACCTAAGAAGGCTGTGGTCAAAGGTGGCCAAGTGGTGGTCAACCGTAGAGTCCCACGGTGACAGAACTCTGTTTCTCATCACGTGAATATTTGCGTGGCCATTTCTAAATCTCGGGAGGCATATCAACACCTGTAAACGGCTCCATAAGCCGAATCCAACAACCACTCTCCATAGATTTAATCCTCACGGCGGCCATAATGCTAGATCTCTGGACGTGATGGTTCACGTGTCTTCCATTAGCGCAGACTTTAGGGAATTAGTTATATCACCCTCTGTTATAAATAATGCGTTCTCATACGCATAATAGTTAGCTCTGTAATGTAATTGCGTCGCCATTGTGCTGTGACATTATTTCTCTGTTATGACCGCATTTTAATATATGAGAAGACTCTGTTCAAAAGCGTAATTCGTATTTGAAAGTTGTTGCCCGAGGTTTGTGCAGAGGGCCCCTGCACACGCTGAGGTTTTGTGTATTACTGTATAGTTTCATGCTTCATTTCTTTATGTTCATTGTGCCATAGTCATTCATGTGTATATAGATTACATCTTTCATGGTATTTACATTTCATCTTTGTCCATAATCTTTCATGCTTTACATTTTACTTCTGTTCATAATCTTTTATGTTTTATATTGTTGTTAACTGATCAGTGTTTTTGTTCCAGATTACAATAGGCAGCCTGGGCATTTGCACATCTTTTTATAATGACTAATGACATGGAATCAATATTGTCCTTCTGCTAATTTACTTTTCTTAGTTTTTGTTTAATTCCAGCACTGTTTTGTTTATTTCAGACTTGCACATTTGCTTTAGTAGTTAGATTAGATATTAAACTGTTCATGTCATTTTCAGTTACCTCCGAAAGCCATAGCGAGACTAATGGTGAGGGATTGAAGTATGAGTGTATAGTTTGATAATAGTTTACTTTTCTGCAAGATAGATATTAAATTGCTCATGTCATTATCAGTTACCTCCGAAAGCCATAGCGAGACTAATGGTGAGGGATTGAAGTATGAGTGTGTAATTTGATATTAGTTTATTATTCTGCAAATTAAATATCAAATTGCTCAAGTTGTTTATGATTACCTCCGAAAGCCATAGCGAGACTAATGGTGAGGGGTTAGAATATGAGTTGATGTAATTTGATTTTTAGTTTTACTTGCAATCTTTTCTCTGAGTACAATTTCTTTTGTGTTTAGATAGCAGCAAGGGTAATGGTTTTCATGATCAATAGTTCACTGTTTGTTTAACTAGAATAGTGGCACATTTTCATTTCCTTTTAGGAACTAATTTTCTCATTGTATGTTTCAAAATCCTTTTGAAGTTTGAAGTTTGGTAAATCATTATAAAGGACATTATTGCCTTGAACAATCATAACCATACTTGTCTTTTAGAATGTCCATCTCACATTAGGAAACCAACCAACATAAAAAGAAAAAAAACCAAAAACGACAAAAAGTAAGAGATAGGTTACCTTGCACATATAGTGCGCCACACTTCGTCAGCTTACGAATCTCGGATTGACAAATTAATGTAGCAATTTAGGACACACTAAATTGACCAAACATAAATCTACAACCTTTGTGAATTGATCTTGTAACCTATATTCACAGTTTTTAGGTATCAGAAACAAGGATTAACGAACTATTTTAGTCTGTAGCAGGTGTGTTGAGAATATAGAACAAAACAATAACGCATAGGGATGCTTCCCCCACAACACAGAGAATACAACAAATGCGGAAATAAACAAATAAACACAGGTAGTATACAACACATGAGAGGAATGAAATTAGTTTTTCTATTCAACTCACTAAAACAATTGAAATTACATTTCTTATACAAATGGACATAGCCTGAAAACCTAAATCTAATCAATGCGATTCATTGTTGAATGGACGTTCAACAACTTCTCGTCCATGGGTTGTCAAAAGACCCATTCCTTCATTAAATCGGCACACAGGTTGTACTCTTAATTACACAGGAAACCATGTAAAAATGCGTTAAAAAAATTGACTTCAAAATTTATGCAATGCGGTTCTGGTCCACATTGCATCCGCGCAATTCGGCGATTTCAAACTTTAAATCTCGGCGCTATCCTTTAAACTTTGCAGTCTGCGATGTGCGATAGTGACGTGGCACTTATCGCATCGCACCCAAAATAACATAGTCTGTGGGCAGTTCAGAGGTAAACTTAAAATATTGCGATTATGATATGCGACGGAGATATCACATTGCAAAACAAATAACATAACTTGCGAAGTGGTTCAACGGAAAACTTAAAAGATTGCGATTGCGATGTGCGATGAGGTTGTGGGTCCCACCGATATCACATCGGCGGAGTTTTAACATTCTCTGAAGCGTTAAGTGGTAAACACTAAATGTTGCGAAGTACGGGCTGCAGGCACTTTAACGGTGGGAAGTGCGGTAAGCGAGAAAACAAAGGAAATACAAGGTTTGCGATGGATTGGCGTATGGTAGGTCCCGCTGATATCACATTGGCGGGGATTTAACATTTATGGCAAAAAACATTAAGAGGTAAGGTAAATAAAATGCGATGCGGGAGAAAAAAGGTAAGTACTATGGTGTTTCAAAGAAATAAATGCAGAGGTAAGGGTTCGTGTACTCTGTTTGTTGTTTTGGGTGGATTGCGTGAAAAAAACGCCTCCAGTTCTTGGTTCCGCTGCGTCCTTATCTGCTGCAAAAATTTATGAAGTGTGGGCTGTGCCACTGCTCAGTCATGGCGGTGGTTGGGAGTAGAATATCAACACTCCCCCTTAATCACAACTGCCCCCATCAATCATTCCCAGACATTTTCTGAGATACTCAAAACTCTTATGTGCTAATGGCTTTGTGAGGATATCAGCAAATTGTTTCTCTGTCTCGCATTGCTACAAAACAATCTCACCATTATTAACCAATTCTCTTATAAAATGATATTTTGCATCTATGTGATTTGTTCTCTTCTGGAAAACATAATTCTTTGACAATGCAATTGCTGAGCTGTTATAAAAAAAGATTGTGGTTCCTTTGTCTTTCTCATGACATAAATCTCTCAGTGTTCTTCTCATCCATACTGCTTGGCATGCTACTGTTGTTGCTACCACATATTATGCTTCTGTTGTTGATAAAGCAACTATTGGTTACTTCTTGGAATTCCATGAAATGGCTCCCGATCCCAAATGAAACACATACCCAGATGTGCTCTTCCTATCATCTACACTTCCAACCCAATCACTGTTAGTGTAACAAATCAATTTAAAATTATCAGTTGAGGAGTATAGGACACCATACTTCTTTGTTCCATTTACATACCTCAGAATTCTCTTGGCTAGTTTCCAATTAGTCTCCTTTGGTGTCCCCATGAATCTGGAAATTAAACTTACAACATACATAATATCAGGTCTAGTTGCAGTCAAATACATTAGACTACCAACTATGCTCTTTTACAAAGTTGGATCAACATTCTTGCTGCAATCTTCTTTGCTTAATTTCAACCCCATAACAGTTGGAGTTATAGCTGCTTTGTTGTGATGCATGTTAAACCTCTTCAAAACTTTTGCAACATATTTTGCTTGGGAAATAAAAATTCCCTTTTCATTTTGCTTTACTTCTATTCCCAAGAAGTATATCAATAAACCAAAATCAATCATTTAAAATTCACTTTTCATGACTGCTTTAAAATCAGCAATGAGAGAAACTTCATTGCCTATGAAAATCAAATCATCTAAATATAAAAAAACAATAAGGATATTACCATCATTTTATTTAATGTAGAGTGTGGTTTCACCATTAGATTTTTCAAACCCATTGTCTATCAGGTAAGCATCAATCCTGTTGTACCATGCTCTTGGTGCTTGCTTAAACCCATAAAGAGCTTTCTTCAACTTGCACACTTTGTTCTCTTGCCCTTAAATCTCATATCCGGCAGGTTTTTCAACATATACCTCCTCTTTCAACATTCCATTCAAAAATGCCGATTTCACATCCATTTGGTAGAATTTCCACTTTTGTTGTGCTGCAATGGACAACAGTGTACGCACTGTCTCCATCCTTGCAACTGGTGCAAATGTTTCTTCATAATCTCTTCCTTGCTACTGCTTGTAGCCTTTCACAACAAGTCTTTCCTTGTGTCTTTCTATTTTGCCTTCAGCGTTACTTTTGGTATTGTAGACCCATTTTAATCCAATGACTTCTTTACCTTATGGGAGATTCATTAACTCCAATGTGTCATTCTTTTCTATTGCACAAATCTCTTCATTCATTGCTTCAATCCATTTTTCTTCCTTGACTGCTTCTTCGAAATGGATTGGATCATCAACATGACAAAACAAAGCAAATAAAGAGTTCAAACCATTATTATTATCAGCTTCTTGCTCATAAATTTCACTCAAATTTCTGAATCTTGGTATTCTTGGTGTGCTTGGAGTTCCACTTGAACTCGAGGGAGTTTCTGATCCTTGTGGTGCGCTTGGAGAAGCACTTCCTTGATTTCTCAAGGCTATTCTGTTGTTTGCTTGTGGTGTGATTTGTTATGATTGTGTAGGTGGAGGAGTCACCGTGGAGGAATTATTTGCTGCAGTGCATTCCTCTTGTTCTTCGTGAGACACACATGTCTTCACATTCACTGTCTTTTCTAAGCTTCCATCCCAGGCTTCTTCTTCAATGAATTGCACATCTCTAATGATTATAACTTTCTTGGTGAATGGATTATAGAGTTTGTAGGCCTTTGATTCATCACTGTATCCAACAAAGATACAATTCTCCCCCTTGCTTTCCAACTTCTTTCTCAATTGATCTGGGACATGTGCATATGCCACATATCCAAATAATTTCATGTGAGTGACAAACTGTTTTGTTCCACTCCATGCTTCTTCCGGAACTCTGTTCATAACAACTTTGGTTGGGCATCTATTTGAAATATACGCTGCACAATTGAAAAATTCAGCCCAATACTCATTTGGCAAGTGTTTTGCCTTCAACATACTTCTGACCATGTCCATGATGGTCTTGTTATTTATTTTTGCTACACCGTTTTGTTGTGGTGTATATCTTGTGGTAAACTATTTGTGTATGCCATTATCCCTACATAAACATAGGAAATCCTTGGAGATATATTCTCCTCCTCTGTCAGTTCTCAACACTTTTATGTAGTGCCCACTTTGCTTCTCTACAAGAGCTTTGAAGTGGTAGAACTGTTCGAACACATCACTTTTCAGTTTTAAGAAATAAACCCATGTCTTTCTTGTATAATCATCTATAAATTTCAAGACATAAATACTGTCAGCTAAAGATGGCATTTGCATTGGTCCACACAAATCTGTGTGGACAATCTCTAAGGGTGCCTTTTCGCTTATGCTCTTTCCTGCTTGAAAGGATTCTCTGTGCTGTTTTCCCAAGATGCAGCCTTCACATAGGCTGTCTAGTTTCTCTATGAGTGGTAATCCTTTTACCATCCCTTTTCTATGGAAGAGGTTCAAACCTCCAAAATTGAGATGTCCAATTCTCAAATGCCATAACCAGTTTTCGTCTTTCACTTCTTCTTGAAAGACCTCTTGTGTGACTGTTGCTACCACACCTCCTTCCTTCAAGTATGTTCTGAGCTTGAGAGGAAACATCCTATTCTTTTTCAAATGCACTTCTGCAATGACCTTTTTACTTGGAGGTATGTTCATGATTGTACACACATCATTCTTAAAGAATACATTGTAGCCTTGGTTCACGAGCTGTCCAATGCTCAAAAGGTTACATTTGAGGCCAGGTACATAATATACATCTGGCACAAATTTCTTTTCTCCATTCCTTGTCAGTATTGACACTCTTCCTTTTCCCATGACAGAGAGTTTTCTATCAGTCCCTGTTGTCACTTCAGATTTCACATCTTCATCAAGATTGGAAAACATTGCTATGTTTCCAATCATGTGGTTACTACAACTTGAGTCTAAGAACCATACATCTTCATGTTTTTCTTGTGCTACATTACATGTTAGAAGGACATTACTCTAGTTCTAATTTTCTTTTGCAAAATTTACATTTTTCCTATTATTCATGTCATTTTGTTTCTTTCTACTTTCATTGGCATAATGCCCATACTTTTTACAATAATAACATTGGACTTGGGGTTTGTCATACCTTTGTCCTTGTGCTTGGTGTTGGCTTGAGCCTTCACTTTTATTCTGGTTGTTGCCCCTTCTGCTTGTGCTTGCAGGGTTGTTTCTTCCACCTCTCTGTGGGCTTCTTCCTCTTCCTCATTAGTTTGATCTTCCTCGAACTCTACCTTGACCAAAAGACATTTGTGTCTTGAAAGCATGCTCCAATGAGGAGTTCGTTGTTCTGTTCAGTCTATGTTCATGAGACATCAGGGATGCATGAAGTTCATCCACTGAAAATATTGAGAGATCCTTTGTCTCTTCTATTGCCACTACTATGACATCAAATCTTGAGGGTAGACTTCTCAAGATTTTCTCCACTATTATTCTTTCCTCAAGTGTCTCTCCATGAGACCTTATCTGGGTAACCAACCCAATCACTTGAGTGAAGAATGAGTCTATGTTATCAGACTCTTTCATACAGAGAGTTTCAAAATATCTCCTCAGCATTTGCAATTTTGTTGTCTTCACTTTCTCCATGCCTTGATAGGCTGCCTTGAGAATATCCCATGCCTTCTTGGACTTTGTAGCTGCTGCAATCCTTGGGAATATACTCTCGTGTACTGCTTGATAGAGATAAAAGAGGGATTTGGAGTCCTTCTTCCTATTATCTCTCTACAAGTCTCTTTCTGCTGCTGTCAAAGCAGCCAACGCTGCTGCGTCTGCTGGTTCTTCGAAACCTTGTTCCACCAGCTCCCATATATCTTGTGAAGAAAACAGGGCCCTCATTGTAATGGCCCAATAATCATATTTCTTCCCATTAAACTGTGGTAGTTGGGGATTTGTCAGGCTTGTGCCTGCTGCTACCATCGTGACTGTGTTAAAAAAACTATCTTCTTGACTATATAAAAGAGAAACCTTCTCACTGCTAGAGACTTCTGCTTCTACAAACAAATCTTACATATTCTTTAGTAAATAGAGTGAGCTTGTGCTTCTTTGACTGAGAGCCTAGACCTGCTCTGATACCATGTTGAGAATATAGAACAAAACACTAACACAGAGGGATGCTTCCCCCACAACATGGAGAATACAACAAATGCGGAAATAAACAAATACACACAAGCAATATACAAAACAAGAGAGGAATGAAATTTGTTTTTCTATTCAACTCACTGAAAACAATTGAAATTACATTACTTATACAAATGGTCGTAGCCTGAAAACCTAAATTTAATCAATGCCATTCATTTCTGAATGGACGTTCAACAACTTCTCGTCCTTGGGCTGTCAAAAGACCCATTTCTTCATTAAATTGGCATGCAGGCCGTATTCTGAATTACACAGGAAAACACGTAAAAACGCATTCAAAATGTTAAAAGGGTGGACTTCAAAATTTATGCAATGTGGTTCTGGTCCACATCACATCCGCGCAATTCGGCGATTTCAAACTTTAACTCTCAGCACTATCCTTTAAACTTTGCGGGTTGCGATGTGCGATAGTGACGTGGCACTTATCACATTGCACCCAAAATAACATAGCCTGCGGGTGGTTCAACAGTAAACTTAAAAGATTGCGATTGCGATATGCGACAGCGATATCGCATTGCAAAACAAATAACATAACTTGTGAAGTGGTTCAACAGAAAACTTAAAAGATTGTGATTACAATTGCGATGTGCGATGAGGTCGTGGGTCCCACCGATATCGCATCGACGGAGTTTTAACATTCGGTGAAGTGTTAAGTGGTAAACGCTAAATGTTGAGAAGTGCGGGCTACGAGCACTTAAACAGTGGGAAGTTCGGTAAGCGAAAAAACAAAGGAAATACAAGGTTTGCGGTGGATTGGCGTATGGTAGGTCCCGCCGATATCGCATCAGCAGGGATTTAACATATGTGGCGAAAAAAATTAAGAGGTAAGGTAAATAAAATGTGACGTGGGAAAAAAAGGTAAGTACTGTGGTGTTTCAAAGAAATAAACATAGAGGTAAGGGCTCGGGTACTCTGTTTTCTTTTTTGTGTGGATTGCGTGAAAAAACGCCTCCAGTTCTTGGTTTTGCGACGTCCTTATCTGCTGCAAAAATTTATGAAGTGTGGGCTGCGCCACTGCTCATTCATGGTAGTGGTTGGGAGTAAAATTCCAACAAGGTGGACCCTGCAGCATAAGCGGCACAGGCCTGTTTGAGATTTCAAGAATATCGCCCTCCTCCTCCAACACCTTCATGGCTTCCACCATTCGAGGTATTAGTGCCCCATAACATGCCAGTACAAAATATCACGTCCTCCCTCCAACGAATACTCTTGTCTACTATTTGACTAGTCCTGCCTTGTTTCATCAGGGCCATTGCCCAATCTGCGATGAGATAATTGGGGCCCGACTCAGAAGTGGTGTCGAGAGCCTTTCTGCAGCTCATGATCTCCAATAGCAAAACCCTGAAGATGTACACATCGCTTTTTTATGTAAGTTGGCCATAAAGAGCATATTCAGGGGCCAAGTAGTCGTGCATACCTGCTACTTTTGTCATCACAAGGGATTCTCCTACTTTAGTCATAATCCTGGCCAGGCCAAAATCCGCCATATGGGCATTCATTTCCTCATCCAGCATAATGTTGATGGGTTTGATATCTCTATGATAAATTGTAGGCTAGATGTCATTGTGTAGATAAGCTAGTCTCTTGGCAGTCCCTAGGACGATGTTCCTCCGATGTTCCTTCAGAATTCATTTCCATTGCACTGGGTTCGTTTTATCTGAAGAAGACTAAAAGGCCATGGATATATGCAAGAGTTTGTTGGTTATTTCAGCTATATTAGGAGGTTATGATAGGATTAGGAAAACCATGCATGTAAGGAAAATCACAACAGAAAATGTGTGTTTATTCATGTTTATGGACAATGTAACTCTCACAGGGCTTGCTAGGTACCAAATCAAGCCGGATGAGTCTCACATAATTGGAATTTGGCACATATCTTTGGTTAGAGAGTTGCCATGTAAGGAATTTGTAATGAATGGCCTCATACCCAAATATCACCCCTGTAGGCTTTTCCCAAACTATGTTTACAACATTTGGATGGATGTCAAGTTGCAACTTGTTGTTGATAACTCTTAAGCTTCTTGTTGATAAACCCAACGTTCAAACACTGACAAACCTCTTCCACTTAGAAAAACACTACACAAGGTCATGATCTCCATTGAATCCATCCCCTCTAGTTCCACAGTGTTGGCATAAAGAATTTGAGCCACTGGTTGCTCTTTGGGAATCCTTGAAATTCATATACCTTGGCTCATTGCAGTGATGAATCAGACAAGTGGATAATGTGATTTCAAATATACCTTAGCTCATTTCCAGTTAACATTGATTTAAACAAGTGAGTAATGAGATTCCATGTTGCTTAGTCTACAACTCTCTCTTCAAACACAATGCCTTCCTTCCACTTCTGCCACAACCCCTCTATCTTGGCATAGACTCACACATCTTTCAAGATCATTGGCTTCTTGGGTTGGTTATATGAAATTTTAGCTATGGAGGCATGTGTTCTCTCAACATGAGGAAGAATGTAAGAATGATAAGGAAACAACCTCTCTAAGAAAAAGTATATGTTATGTCTCCCATGCATGAGGATCATGTGTCTTCCATATAACATTTTTAGTTTAGACTTGGAACATATGATCAACACGGTAGGTGAAAGAGCTTTTAATATAGCATGGTTAAAATATATAATCTATGCAAGCGACACAAGGCATCAATGATATATTGGGTTATAAGAGGCACCCCAACCCTTGATAGGACATCCCATGTGATGTTGTCGTATGGGGTTTCAAGATAACTCCTGCTAGATTTGTAGGCAACTCCCTTCTACCAGCTCCATGTAGAGGGCCATATTTTCCATACAGAGAGACATCCCCTAGACCAAATCCATCTTTTTTACCCAGCTTTCTATCTAGAGCTTGAGATGGTAGGATAACTTCCCTTTCGACTTTAGAGGAATACCCTCTGTTTGACAGTGGGAATTCGATGCATTGAGGCTTATCGTGTACTTGGCTTGAGAGATTTGTATTTCTTCTTCTTAGCATTGTGAAAGTCATGCTTAGATATTTTTAAGTAGGACCGATTCTTGATTTTATAGGGGTGGCCTTTGAAATCCCACTTTGTACTGCCACTTATGAATTGAGCAATCTTGTTAATGTAATTTTGGTTTACTCTTTTTTGCACTGGAAACTCTTTACTCTACCACTCTTGTATTAAGCTCCTGTGTTTCTCCTCAAGCAATTTTTTTGGAGGTTATTATATTATTTATTATACTTGGTTTTATAACAGTTAAGCATAACATCAAAACCTGCCATTTGGACTCATGACCATTCAATAGTGGGGCTTTTTCCTTGGGCTTTGAACTAACAAAATTTGCAAATCATGTTCACATTATACGGTATGGGGTCATTACAATTCAACCCTCTTGGATTGACACAATTCTCATAAACCACTGCATTGCAAATAATACATGATTTAGTCTTTTATAATCTAGGGTTTAAAACTTGAATCTTGAATTGTCCAGGTCATAAATTCACTTACAAACACTGATGGGGGGCATTTTCTATCTCGACTGTTGGAAATATCTTGAAAAAAAAATTTACATTGTTTTTGGTCATTTTTATTTGTGATTTAGTTTCAACTCTTTTTCTTCATTAGAATTAAGTCCATTTTGTACTGGCAGAAAATTGAACACATTGTTTTTTCCAGTGTATTGTAGTCTTAAAGTGAACTAATTACTGTATTATTGTTTGGTGTTCACTGTTGAAAAGAGATACTCTTACTGTGATAAGTTTCACTTTTTTTTTTTTAAATTTGTTGGTTGCTGTCATGTTTTGAGTGCAGACTTGTGAAATTCCAAATCGCATGTCGCTTTATGTGAGGAATATATATATATATATATATATATATATATATATATATATATATATATATATATATATATATACAATTTATTTATTTATTTATTTTCCCTTTGGTTCCCTCGAGATCTGTGCCACATTTTCACAAAAAGTTTAGTTATCATTCCGATATTTAAAATTTCTAATTTTTAATTTTAATATTTACGTGATAAAGGAAAGGCAAAGGTCCTAATTATAAAAAGTTATCCAACAACAACAACATTGAGATTTTTCTTTCATTCAACCTGTAACATATTGCATCTCTCTTCATCAATGCTCTTCTTCCATATGCTATCCACTTATGACATTTCCTTTGCAATATTTGGTGTGTTTGCAAGTTATAGGTCATTTATAGGCTATAAATGTCTTCGGAGTTTCAATTCCAATTGAGTATTCAACTAAACATATTGAGTCTCTTATATGTAACTATATTTCCCTCCACCTACTTTTCATAACTTTCATAACCATTAGCTAGAGACCTGCAACTTTGATGATGTTTTGTTTGTTTAGTAAAAGATTGCCGAGACTTTAATTTATTGAAAGTTGTAGAATTTACAATATATAAAGTTTCAAGATATAATTTTTAAAAGTCTAATTCTTTAAAGGGTGCTAGCTCAATGGAAGAGCACCTGCTTTATAAGCAGGAGGTTGGTGGTTCGATTCCATCGTGCCCTGACATTTATATGGAATGACGACGATCAATTTTTGGTGACAAAGGCTGTTTTGACCATCACCAATGAGCTTATGGTGACATTTTTCGACCCTCACCAAAATATGAAATGGTGACGGTCAACGAACGACACCATATATAAACATCAATAGCGACGACCAAATTTTTTTTGTCACCATAAATCGTTGTTGTTGATATGAAATGGTGAGGGTCATTGTTTGCCATTATAGTCATTATTCGTGACAAACCTTGACGTCACCAATGAGCTTATGATGACATTTTTTGACCCTCACCATATATGAAATGATGACGGTCAATGAACGCTGCCATATATATGCACCAATAGTGACGACCACGAAAGGTCCATCAAAAAAAGTTGCTGTTATTCATATGAAATGGTGATGGTCGTTATTCGTCATTATAATCAATATTCATGACAGACCTTGAATGTCACCACAACACATACTTTCGGTGATGCCACCTTTGGCGACGTTTAGTTTTTTGGTGACGGAGGCTATTGTCCATCACCATTGCTCATATGAAATGGTGACGGTCACTATTTGTCATTATAAATCATTATTGGTGACGAATCTTGAATGTATGTCACCACAACACCTATACTTTTGGCGACGCCACCTTTGGTGACGAAGGCTCTTTTGACCCTCACCAATGAGCTTATGGTGACATTTTTCGCCCCTCACCAATGTCCTTTTTTCTTGTATATGCTCCCCTGGAATTGGAACAACAATTGACAAGTATGGAAAGCAGCAAAGTTGAGGATTGGAACTTGGAGAAGGAAAAGGATATACATAAGCAAAGTTTCCAAGCAAATCAGAAAGAGGAGGAACTTTGGAGGCTTAAATCCATAAGCATTTGGTTAAAGGGGGGTGACCAAAACATGGCATTCTTTCACAAACAATCAAAAGCAAGGGAACTAAGAAATAGAGTGAGAGAGATTACTCCAGAGGGAAAAGCAAAATTTTCTTCCTTCCCTGAAATAAAGGCAGAAGCCTTCTCACACTTCCATGCCTTATATTTTTCATGAAGCAAGATGGATTCTGGTAAGGCTGAAGAATTTTTGCCCATGTTTCTTTCAGAGATCTTTGACTCAGAAAATCTCCAACTCATCAAAGAGATTGATGAAGACAAGGTGACTAAGGTGATGTGGTTAATGGATCGAGATAAAGATCGTGGACTGGATGGCTTCCCTATTAGTTTCTATAGGTCTTTCTTGCCTACGATTAAAAATTATCTAGTAAGAATGTTAAATTGGCCAAAATTCAAAGGCAAAGTTGGAGGGGGCATAAGCTTATCCTTTCTAACCTTGATTCCAAAGGACTCTAATCCAGTGAATTTCTCTCGATTTCACCCCATTTCATTAAGAAATGCCTCTTATAAAATCTTATCAAAAGTTATAGCAGGAAAAGTAAAGAAAATTTTGGTGAGAATAATCTTTGAAAACCAAGGGGGATTTCTTCGGCAAAGACACATTCTAGTGCAGGAGGTCGTTCACTTGAGTAAGGAATGGGGTGAGCCGAGTTTTACACTAAAGTTGGATATGGCCAACGCCTTTGACCAGAAATACATTATTTTCTCTTTCTCATTCTAGAAAAGTTGGATTTTTGTAGAGAATTCATTGTCTCAAGGGGTATCTTCTCTCTCCCTTGTTATATATCATTATGGTAGAAAGTCTAAGTATAAATTTAGAGAAAGCTAGAACAAATGGGTATTTTTCGGGAATCAATATTGTTAGGTATTTCAAATACATCAATCACTCACAAATTTTCTTATGCAACCAACTCAAAAATAGAAGAAAAGATATATCAATGACTTAAAAATTGTCCTCTTCAAGGGGAAACCTCATTTACAATACATAAATGAACAAACCTTGGATGATACAAATGATAAGACCTCCTTGGTATATATAGGGGTTAAGGGGTCACAATATAATCAGATCCTACATATTAATAATAATGTAAGGGCACAACAATAACAATAGTGGGCTTCTATGGGACACAACAATAACAACATGGGGGATACATTAGTCACAAAAATAACAATATCGGCTACAACAAAAATAACAATAAGGGGAATGTATGTAGAAATTTTAATACAATTATATATTTCCTGGATTATCCTGATCTAAAAATTATATGCCACTGTTAAATACAAAATCCTTCTACTTAAATCTTTGCAGAAATTTAATCACCAATTGCAAACACATGAAGAAAGATAAATCACACATAACACATAAGTTTTTACTGGGAAAGCATAAAGCTAAAAACCCCACTATCATATATTATGTGTATATCATGGATCATGAAACAATCTCATACAAAACTCTAATCCAAGAGCTCTCAGTAAAATATACAATCGTCTCACACTGTCATACAGAAATTGGCAAATACATACGCCAATTTACTGCCTCCTGACAGCATGCCTCCACTGCGCAATCCCTGCTGATCACAATCGCAAAATGAATTCGATCTTGCCTTGCCTTGACTACGTAATCCTCATTGGCATCTTGTGTGTGTGGTTGCAATTGAGCACCCACTAATGTCACAACTGATAGTCAAACAGACCCTTTCACCTACCTCTCAACTGGGTCTCCACTGGATCTGACATGCATGTAGTTAACAATAGTATTTATTCAATTGCATGTGAGACCACCGCTTGTGAATTAATTAAATAAGTAGTTCACTGACCTCTCACTAGTGTATCTTTAGTTACAACTAGTTACGACTAGCACAACTGATTTTAACTCACTTAACTGAGATAAACTAAATAACAACTCACATAACTACTCATCCAACTCTGTTACAACTTCGAATCACTCAGTTATAACTCAGTCACTCTGCCTGTCCCACCAACCAACCTTAGAACTCGAAATTCCCTCAGTTAACTGGTTTTCCACATCAGTTAACTAAAATCAAGTGCTTCAAGAGAATAGATTATTATTTATTGTCTAATTGTTATCAAGGGCTAATAATAATTGACATGCGATATATAAATAGACTTCGCCAATGCATCTAAAAATAGAATCTCATATATAAATACAATTTTCTCAACCATCTATAAAGAGACTCCCGCTATAAATAGAATATGCTCAACATTCTAAAAATAGACATACACCTAAAAATAGCATGTGGGCCCCACCTAGTGTAGGTGCTTATTTTTCACTAGGATCTTCATATTGTTGAATGTCAACACTCCCTCTCAACAATAAAGGGATTATCCTTCACCCCGATCCTGTCTCTATGGTATTCGAATTTGCTCCTGGTGAGCGCCTTCGTCAGAATATCTGCATCCTGATCTTCCATAGGAATGTACTGAAGCAACATGATCTTCTACTGCACACAATCTCTGATATGATGATACCAGATATCAATATGCTTAGATCTATCATGAAAATCAAGATTAATCAAGAGTTTAATGCAACTTTGATTATAACAATGAAACACTGTAGGATATAAATGAGAACCAAACAAACCAACCAGGATCTTCCTCATCCAAATAGCCTCACATGCAGCTTGACTTGCTGCCATGTATTTTGCTTCCGCTGGACTGAGTGCCACAGATGTCTGTTTCCTGCTATACCAAGAAAATACTATAGATCCGATACTGAAAACCCCTCCTGATGTGCTCTTTCTGTCCGTTGGGCTGCCCACCCAATCTGCATCCGTGAAGCCATGCAACTTCACCTCATTCGTCTGTCTGTACCATAAGCCATACTCAAATGTGCCCTTGAGATATCTCAGGACATTCTTGCCCGGCTTCCAAAAGAGCTTGGTAGGCTTAACCATCGCTTGACTAAGCTGGTTCATCGCATAGCATATTTCCAGTCTTGTATTAACTAAATACATGAGTGAACCCACCAACTATCGATAGACAGTAGCATCCACTACCTCTCCAGATGTAGCATCCTCTTTCCTTCAATTTCCCAGAAGAGGAGTACCCATAGGTTTGCAGCCCTCCATGTGAAACTTACCGAGTATCTCCCTTGCATACTTGCCTTGAGACACAAATAGTTCACCTTCTCACTGCCATATTTCCAATCCAAGGAAATAGTGAAGGAGAGCCGTATCCTTCATCTCGAACTCCTTTGTAAGCTCCTCCTTGCATGAGTATATCAGCTTCTCATCCCCAGTCAGTATTAAATCATCAACATAAAGAAAAATGATTAAAATCTTACCCTCCACCACAATATAGTATAGGTTTTCATCCGCCTCACTCTTGGTGAAGCCAAGTCCAGTGAAATAGCTGTCGATCCGAGTGTACCAAGCACGAGGTGCTTGCTTCAGCCCATACAATGCTCTTTTGATTCTGCAAAAATGCGAATTGCTACTGAAGATCTCAAATCCTTCAGGCTGCTCAATGTACACTTCTTCCTCAATGATCCCATTAAGGAACACAATATTCACATCCATCTGAAGAATGCACCAACCCATCTGTGCTGAGAAAGCAAGGATGGTCCTTATGGAAGAATACCGTGTGACAGGTGCAAAGGTTTCTTCATAATCAATCCCCTCGATCTGTGAGAAGCCCCGTGCCACAAATATTGCCTTATACTTCTCAACACTCCCATCAGCAGCTTGCTTTACCTTGTAGATCCATCTTAAACCTACCACTAATTTATCAACCAACCTTGGAACAATTTCCCAAGCATTGTTTCTGACAATGGAGTCATACTCCTCCACCATTGCATCTACCCATGTGGGCTCCTAAACTGCTTCCTGAAAGGAATATGACTCAATCACAATACATTTTCTCATGAGAGCCATGTATCCAGTGAATCGGTTAGGAGACTATCTCTTTCTGCGCTATGAAGTAGGGACTCCCACATTCAGTGCTGCACCAAGCTTCAGCCTCTCAACTTCTGTGGTATGCCTTCTGCCAGTTCTGATGTCTGGCTCTGCATGAGTGGACTCCTCCACTCCATGAACCTCCTCCTCTGGTTGATCCACATCTAGAGACTCATATTTGGGAACAAGCAGTTCCTCCTTTGCATGCAAGTCTAGCTCCCTCTCAAGCGACAACTTCATGACTTTCTCCTCATTGAATTTTATATCCCGTTGCATCATAGTCATTCAACTGTTTGGAAAATACACACGATAGTTGTGGGGTGTTTCTGTGTACCCCACAAATATCCCAACTTCTGCAGTCGGTTTCAGCTTCTTCCTGGCGTTCTTGGTCACATGCACATAAACAAATGATCCAAAAACATTTAAATGAGAAACATTCGGCTTCTTACCAGTAAAAGCTTCTTCAGGTGTACTCATGCCAAGTACCCTATGAGGAAAACGGTTTTGCACATAAACCATAGTGTTGCATGCTTCCACCCACAAATGCATTGTTAGGCCCTGATCATGCAGCAACCACGATCGTTCTATTCTTCCTCTCCGCGACCCCATTTTGCTGTGGGTTATGAGGCGCTATGAGTTCTCTTTGAATTATTTCTTTGCTACAGAAGTCCTTGAATTCGTTCGAGATATATTCTCCACCATTATCGCTATGTAGAGCCTTCACTTGCTTCCCTGACTCTTTCTCCACCAATGATTTAAACTCATAGAACTTTGAGAATGTTTGATCTTTCTTCTGCATGAAGTAGATCCAACATTTACAAGAAAAGTCTTAAAAAAAAATAACATAATACCTGTGTTTTGCTATTGAAGCAACCGAGAATGGTCCACACACATCTGTGTGAACTCTCTCCAGGATCACCGAAGCACGGTTCTCCTTTTCATGAAAGGTGAATTTTGCATACTTCCCCATGGTGCAACTCTTGCACTGATCTAACTGAGCAAGTGTTCCCATTGGAAGTCCAGTAGATATTTGCTGCATAACTTTCAAAGGTCCAAGATGAAGACGGACCAATATTCTGTGCCATAACTCGCCTTCATCCCAGCTCACCACTTTTTATGCCTTGCCCATCATTACAGTGCAGCCTTCTACCTCCAACTTGTAGAAATTCTTAACTCGAATCCTTATCCTCTTGGTTTGAACCATTGTTTTATGTCGCAGGAAAGATTCTCCATCGCTGAAAACAACGTCATAACCTCTGTCCTCCAACATTGCGACTGAGACCAAGTTTTTCTTCAGAACTGGAACATGCATAACATCTTTCAAAAGAAATGGTTTACCTGACTCCCTCTCAAAGGTAATGGTACCAATGCCTATTGCACTGTATCGTCCATCGTTGCGCATCTCTATATGCATTTGGAGGTATTTCTCCTCCAAGTCACTGAAAAGCTCCTTATCTCCCGTCATGTGGAAGGAAGCACCACTATCAAGATACCACATTGATCCCATTGTGCTTGAAACCAAGCATGAAATCAAGGATAAATGAAGTTCAAAATACGAGGCAAGGGCCTCACTAGCTGCAGCTCCAGTAACCTTCTTGTTCTTCTTTTTCTGTGGGTTAGTGGTGAGATGCCCATGTTTGTGACAGTGAAAACACTTCACTTTGGAAAAATCTAGATTCTTGCCTTTAGCCTCAGATTTTGAGTGGAATTTCTTCCCCTTCCTTTTCCTTGCCTTGGAAGCTAAAGCACAATCCTCTTCATCATCATGCTTTGATGAAGAGCCATATTTGGTGTTCCGCCTGAACTCCTCCTGCACTAGATCCGACCACAGTCGTTCCCAATCTGGCAGTTTTTCCCGTCCGTTGACAGAGCCTTGATAAATGTGCCAACTCTTAGGAAGTCCTAAGAGATCCAAGCTCATCAAATCATCATCAGAAACCGTGATTCCCACACTTCCCAGCTCATCCCTACATTGGAAAAACTTTGTTAGATACTTAGGAATATTGTTGCCCTTCTCCATTTTGATCTTTTTAAGTTTATCCTTCAGCGCCAATTTCCTATGGTAGCTATTGCTTTGGAAAATATTTGTCAAAGCCTTCCACATAGCGAATGGAGTGGCTTTCCCATGAAGTCTTGAGACAATATGGTCTCTCACACCTTCCAACATAATTCTTCTTGTCTTCACTGCCTTCTTTTTCCACACGTCAAGTAATGCAGCATCTATCGAAGTGGGCTTAGGAACATCGCTGTCGATGAACTCCTTCAAGCCATTATCTTCAAGCACCGCCTCCATCCCGTCCTTCCATGCAATGTATTTCGAGCTGCTCTCGAGTGCATTCTCTAGCTACAAACCATTGAAAGCCATTTTGATGTTTACTCAACTATTGCACCAAGAAATTCTTGCAGCAAATTTGAATTATTTCCACCAACAAACTCAGCTACTACTTCAATTTTGCAAGCTTCTTTGCTTCGATACCATGTATAAATTTTAATACAATTATGTATTTCCTGGATTCTCCTGATCTAACAACTATATGCCACTATTAAATACAAAATCCTTCTACTTAAATCTTTGCGGAAATTTAATTTCCAATTGCAAACACATGAAGAAAGATTAATCACACATAACATAGAAGTTTTTACCGGGAAAGCATAAAATTAAAAACCCCACTATCATATATTATGTATATATCATGGATCATGAAACAATCTCATACAAAACTCTAATCCAAGAGCAATCGTCTCACACTGTCATACAAAAATTGGCAAATACATGCGCCAATTTACTGCCTCCTGACAGCCTGCGTCCACTGCGCAATCCTTGTTGATCACAGTCCCTGAATGAATTCGATCTTGCCTTGCCTTGACTACGCAATCCTCATTGGAATCTCCAATGTGTGTGTGGTTGCAACTGAGCACCCACTAATGTCACAATTGATAGTCAAACAAACCCTTTCACCTACCTCTCAACTGGATCTCCACTGGATCTGACATGCATCTAGCTAACAATAGTATTTCTTCAGTTGCATGTTAGACCACTGCTTATGAATTAATTAAATAATTAAGTCACTGATCGCTCACTAGTGTATCTTTAGTTACAACTAGTTACAACTAGCACAACTTAGTTTAACTCACTTAACTGAGTTAAACTAAATAACAACTCACATAACTACTCATCCAACTCTGTTACAACTTCAAATCACTCAATTATAACTCAGTCACTCTGCATGTCCCACCAACCAACCTTAGAACTTGAAATCCCTTCATTCAACTGGTTTTCCACATCAGTTAACTGAAATCAAGTGCTTCAAGAGAATAGATTATTATTTATTGTCTAATTATTATTAAGGGCTAATAATAATTGACATGCGATCTATTTTTAGACATGCGATCTATAAATAAAATTCGCCCATGCATCTAAAAATAGAATATCATCTATAAACATAATTTTCTCAACCATCTATAAATAGACTCCCGCTATAAATAGAATATGCTCAACATTCTAAAAATAGACATACACCTAAAAAAAGCATGTGGGCCCCACCTAGTGTAGGTGCATATTTTTCACTAGGATCATCATCTTGTTGAATCTAAACAATATACAAGTATTATAGGGACCTAACATGGCCCTCTCCTTCAAAAAAGTGTTGTCCTCAAAGCTTGAGTAGTTTCAGATGCTTCTGTATAAAATTTGCATCCTCCCATGTGCAATCTTCGCTGGGTGAATTCTTCCACTTAATGAGATACTTTGAAATCACTACAAGGAAAAGACCCTCTAGCGGATGTTTTTGAGGAAACCCTTATAAAAATACCCCAGACATCCGTTTGTAGTGGAGGTTACTAGAGGAAGTTAGCAGGTGGAGGTTTTTGCGGATGTTTTTCTTTTGGTGCGTTTATCATCCTAAACCGCACCAGTGAGTTCAACTAGAGACAACACCAGTGCGCACAAAAAATTGAAACACAGGGACACCATGCACTCGGTACAAACTAGCCCAGTGCATCTTATTACTGTAGTGCATTGGTTCTTTACAAAGATTACGCACCGGTGCATCCAAAAACCCCGCGCCAAAACTGAAACAGCTCGGTGCAGTTTTAAGAAACTGCACCGGTGTGCCTATAAATCCCGCGCACCGGAACAAGGTTAAATAAAAAAAATTACTGCCAAAAATCCGCATTTTGCACTTTTCAGTGCTCCAGAGATCTCAAGCACTGGTGCAACTTTACCTTGTGTGAGGCGCCCTGTCATCGGTGCTCCCATTGCATGCACTACTGCTGTCTATTACCCACCATCTCCATTTTGAATTTTGCAAAACGGTGGGCAAATCTAGTTTTGCAAATTCTACAGCCAATATGCCTCCTCAACGACCAAATGTATAGGTAGATTCGTTGTTTTTCCATAGTTAAACCTTTTAGTGGATTAGTTTTTTAAAATAGCTTAAATTTCACCTTCTTTAATATATATATATATATATATATATCCCGCGCGGTGCGCTCGAGCCATTCGGCTCGCACCAGTTCGCGGTGCTGCTTGAAAATTTACAGGTCGCATCGCGACTGGTTCTAATGGTATCCGCACTGGTTCCGGGGCGGTATCAAAACAACGCACCATGATTTTTTAAAATTAAATAAAAGGGCGGTGTGGTCGGTTACCCAGACACACCATTGACCTTGTCGAATAGTGGAAATGCAGTGCGTTGAAGGAAATATCCGCCCCGGGGTGGGTAATTTTATCAGCACACCACATTCCGGCAATTCCACATGGTCAACGGTGCGGCCTGGTAAAAGATCGGACCGTTGAGTATGTAGCGATGTCAGGAGGGTGGTGCACTGACCAAACTATACGGCCCGGGGCATATAGTTTGGTCCGCGCACCGCCCTCTCGACACTGGTCCATAGTCAATGGTGTGCTCTATTATACCACTGCACCATTGACTTTGGAGCAATGCCAAGAGGGCGGTGCGCTGAAAATTTGCAAGTCGCATCGCGATCGGTGCTAATGGTATCCGCATTGGTTCCGGGGCAGTATCAAAACAATGCACCATGATTTTTTAAAATTAAATAAAAGGGCGGTGTGGTCGGTTACCCAGACGCACCGTTGACCCTGTCGAATAGTGGAAATGCAGTGCGTTGAAGGAAATATCCGCCCCGGGGTGGGTAATTTTATCAACACACCACATTCCGGCAATTCCACATGGTCAACGGTGCGGCCTGGTAAAAGATCGGACTGTTGAGTATGTAGCGATGTCAGGAGGGTGGTGCACTGACCAAACTATACGGCCCAGGGCATATGGTTTGGTCCGCGCACCGCCCTCCCGACACTGGTCCATAGTCAATGGTGTGCTCTATTATACCACTGCACCATTGACTTTGGAGCAGTGCCAAGAGGGCGGTGCGCTGAAAATTTGCAGGTGCACCACCTCCGGTGCGCTGCAAATTCTCTGGTGCACCACCGCTGGTGCGAAAAAAAAAAAAAAAAAACCGTTACCGGTGCATGCCTGTTTTTTTGTTTTTAAACTATATATGTATATTCCTAAATACATGTCTCATTTAATAAAAAAATTGTATTTAATATGTCAATCATTCAATGACGTGAAAGGAGAGAAGGGAGGGAACAACAACAACAACAGGTAGACCAGTATAACATGGTTCGCCTCTAGGAGGCACGAGAGAGGGAGAGAGATTCGTACCCTTGCCCTATTACAACAGCTACCCAGGGGCTCCTAAGGTAGGTAGGTCTCCTCAAGTTCTATGAGGAGGCTACATCCCTAAAGGGCCATGGTGTGTTTTTGCGACATCTTATCCGCAAGTGGAATGCCCACTTATAGGATTTCCTGGTTGGTCCTAACCAGTGGTACACGCCCACTAAGGAGGAAATCTATTTCATTACTGGCCTATCGAGGAGAGGGGTGGATTTTCCCTCGTTCCCAGAGGTTCCAGTTGGTTATGCAGTAGGGAGTCAGTTGGTGTACTCCCATAGATACATTAGCATTGATATATTGTCTCCTTCAGATTTTTAGGTCTCTGGAGGTCAGTGACGTATTACTTCATTTGGTAGTGAGGACATGAGGTGCCTCTCACTTCTGATTTCGATCATTTCACACAACACCAGCAACGGGCAACACATTAGTTGCCCGCTTCTATTTTATGTTGATTATTTAGTACAATAGCCACGACTTGTGAGGTGGTCTGCCATTTTTTTGTGGCAGTTCTGTACAACTTTAGATAGATGTCGTGGTCATGCACAAGGGAGGGTGAACTTCCCTTTTTCTTCAGAGCTATTTTGTTTATTTTTTGACAGGTTTCTAGAGACGAGGCCTATTTTGTTCGACAACCTCGTAGGCTAATATTGCATGTACGGATGCACATGTGGGGACAAATGATGCCCAAGAGGGGCGAGACTGAGTTTTCCGCAAGGATATCGCGTGATGTACTGGATTTTCTAGCCAGTGTTGATGAGCATCCCTTCGTTATGGTCCCCTGTCCTTATGTTGGTTTGGATTGGTGAGGGTGTGCCAACATCCTCTTCATAGATGATGACTCGTCAGATGATAGAGGTAATATTACTGTTTTCTTTAAATTTCTTCTAACATGTTATTTAACGTTTTTTTATTAAAATGTTTAATGAAATTGTCTTATTATTGTTGTGTACTTGTATATATTTTGCAGACATTGGGTCTTTTGATGGCGATGAGATGCTAGTGCCACCAAATGATCCAGGTGTGGATCCTGATGGCGATCACGATATGGCAGATGTCGAGGATCATAATGCCGGTGCAGACAGAACTGGTCCTCATGGCGTGTCGGTACCGCCTTCTGCTAGACGTAGGCTTGACAGTAGATTGAGGATGGAGTTGGGTGACCAACTCTATGCATTGTTTGTTGAGGCGGGGGTCAGGCCCGCCACTATTGGAGATATACAGGTCGATGCTAGGCTGGTACAGATGTGGAGAGGCATGCCGCGTGACATGTTTAGCTTGATGCGGCATTT
Source organism: Pinus albicaulis (assembly GCA_034641835.2). Lineage (NCBI taxonomy): Eukaryota > Viridiplantae > Streptophyta > Pinopsida > Pinales > Pinaceae > Pinus > Pinus albicaulis. Next base: position 1,687,043,628 of record CM076580.1, read on the forward strand.
CGTAGGAGTTATGAGCTTAGTTATGTGGTTGAGGAGGGCTCTTCGATGTTATAGGCGTGGTTGAGACGTAGCATGTCGATAGTCTGCGAGTAGCGACGCATCATCTGATGATTACGATCAGGGGAGTGATCATCGTTCACCTCGCACCGCGCCAGATTAGCAGCCTGTAACATCAATCATCAGTCATGATGGAGAGCAGGCTGGACCATCGGCCATGTCGATTCAGTAGCCTGCAACATCCAACAGTACTCATGATCATGAGCAGGTTGGACCATCGACCATGTCGAGTCATCACGATGAGAAACTGACTGTTGATCCTGATTAGCATGAGGCACCAGTACCAGATCAGTAGGCATGCGATGATCGACATGTATCTGAGCTTGTCAAGGCTGCACCATTGACTGAGCAGGCCTCGACTAGTACTTCTGTTGATGATGTACCACCAATTGATATTTGACATTTATATTACAATTGTATATTTTTTACATTATACAGTTATACACACACACACACACACACACACACAGATATATATATATATATATATATAGTCCATGTATTTTATGTTCATGTTGTAGTTGTACTTAATTTACATGTTATTTATTATCATGATATTGTTTATATTGTTAGGTCATGTTAGATATGTTCATTTAATGTGCAGCTTATAGATAGATGTGTATGTGATAACAATTATTTGACATTAAATGTATATTTGATGTTTGTGTTGTGATGATATTATACAATGCTAATTGTGTTTTGTTAGATGATCATGATCACGATGATGTTAGCGAATTTGAATGTGTTTTTTAGTTGAATATGATGTTTGTACGATGGTTATCATGGTCGTGATGTTTATTTAATTTAATATTAAATGATCATTATATTTATTAAATATTATGTCGTGATTGTAATTGAATTTTAATTTTAATTGTATGTAAAATTGTAAAATTGTATTTGTATTTGTAATTGTAATTGTAATATTTAATTTATTGTGAAATTATTGTAATTGTAATTTTAATTGTAATTGTATATATGACAAATTGTAAATCTAATTGTATGTAAAATTATAAAATTGTAATTATATGTAAAATTTTAATTGTAATTGTAATTGTATTATTTAATTTATTGTGAAATGATTGTAATTGTAATTGTAATTGTATATATGTAAAATTGTAACTTTGAAATTGTAATTGTATGTAAAATTCTAAAATTGTAATTGTATATATGTAAAATTGTAAATTTGTAATTGTAATTGTAATTGTATGTAAAATTCTAAAATTGTAATTGTAATGGTATGTATGTAAATTTGTAAAATTGTAATTGTAATTGTAATTTTTATGTAAAATTCTAAAATCTACCTAAAATTGCAATATTGTAATTGTAATTCTAATTGTATGTAAAATATTTGTAAAATTTTATTTGTATTAATGTCAAATGATTTTATTAAAATTTGTAAATTTGTAAATTTGTAAAAATTTAAATAATTGTAAAATAATAAATCTAGAATAATATGATTTTTTGTAACATAATAAAGTTTATAAAATAATATAAATAAATTCATGTACAGTATAATTATCGTTATTTTATTATGATCTTACATACAAAAAAAAAGAACTTTATATAGTACGCCATTGTTTTTGAGATCAACATAATTGCAAATTATCAAGTGAAATATTGATTTTAACATTAACACAATGCAAATTACCAATTAATTCAAAATACATATTATAATGTTTAAAAAAAGAGAGTGAGCTTATAAGTTATAAGGTAGTTAATTCCTCTTCTTTATAAAACCCATCTTAAAAAGTATAAATATTGATGAAATAACACATGTACCATATCACTCTCGGTTCTCATGTTCACCCTCATTATCTTCTAGCTCGCATGGCATGATAACACTATTGTTCTAAAAAATATGTTTTGATCTAGGGTCATGTCTCAATACAAACCACCAATCCCTATCCAACACATCTGGGTAAAAAAAACACTTGGTTGCGGTGTTTGGGGAAAACATAGAGCTCCTTAGCTTCATCCCACATCTTTCTAGAGTTGATACATGTCAGCCTACTATCGCGATCTTCCTTTACATTATTCCGATCAAAGGTGTCCCACCACTTGCACCTAAAAATAACACATTGGAAAGAAGATAAACCCACTTCAATGATCTCTTTTATCTTTCTGATGTAACCTAACGTTCCTCGTACTAGTTTTTGATCACGGTGGCTAGATCGACTAGATTGATCGAACTCGAATTCCACTCCACAGTCTTGTGTGATGTGTCCATCATTGACATTTTATGTGCGAAAATGGTGTCCATATGCCCACATAGATGGGAACAAATGCACCTATAAAAAAGTTAAAAAATCATAGTGTCATTTGTCTTGTAATAACCCAATAGTTAAAGTATTAAATATAGATGTAATTACATTTTAAAGGTGCATTATTAACTTTCAAATGTACATATAAATTAAATAAATTATTATCGAGTTGCTGCACCCAATCCCTACGTTTAGCACATCCTCTTTAGCACGCGGGTAACGACCGGTTGCACCGTATTTCTCTCTGACTTGGTCAGCAACCTAACTGTTGGGGCATATTTTTGGCATATTTTCATTTAAATGATCAGGATAAGGCACACTTCTACCATTCAACCATCTGAATTCTTTCCTGTCACTATCCCATTTCATCCTCTTTTTTTCGTACAATGCGATCCACGGTTGTGTTGCTTTGGAATTATAAAGAACGAATTTATTAATTGCTTCAATTTCTGCATTCGCTGATGAAATCAAACCGACATTATATATTACATAGATATTAAAATATACATTATATCTAAGTTCAACATGAATATTTACTTTGTGTAAATTTGAAAAATTATAAGTCGCTTACTCTTTATCAAGCGCTTTTTTCCATTCGTTTGGAGCAACTCCCCTTCTCTTTTGTCTTCATCCCTTTCACCGTCCCAAATCACCGCACCTGGTCTGTTGTCGAACTGCGTGATGTACTCACTGGCATAATAGAAATACTCATACGATATGTACCCCTCTAGCATAAACCCCTCGGGTTTTGCCCTTTGTCGAACAAAACCTTTTAATTTCTTCATGTACCTCTCTAAGAATAACATCCAACAACAGGAAACCACCCCAACTAATTCAACCTCATCTATTAGGTGGATTAGAAGATGAACCTGCAAGTCCATGAAACTTGTCGGCAGTTCCTTCTCAAACATACAAACAATATCAACTATCTCTTGACGCCATCGTGGAATGCTAGCCACATGAATCTCCTTTGACGTGATCCAACGTACAAATGTAGATAATTTAGATATGGCATGCCCTAGGTCTTGACGAAATTCATGTTTTACACACCCACGCACGAACAAATGAAAATGACACTGCAAAGTTATAAACACGTGCAATAATATACAAAATTAGTTATGTTTTATGATCCCTGCATGAGATAAAATTTATTAATATAAAAAATAATAAAATCATGCTTTTGACATTATACGTACTCTTAGAAGATTCAAATGGTCATGCGATTTCAACCCCAACAAATGGTCATCAACGGTGAAGCAATGTCATAGTGAAGACCTGTATGAATATGGCACCCTCACACCCATTATAACTTCCTTTGCCAAAGAAAGGTCATATTTTTTAAAAATCCATGGGACATCACCTTCTTTGAAATACCATGAATTAGAGGGACCAATTCCTTCCTCTGATCTTGTACTTTCTAATCATCTTAGCTAATGTTTCCTTTTATTTTTTGAAGTAATAAGATCTTTCCTAACAGTCAATGTGTCCGATGATATCTGCCTCCATAAAGAAGGTGAAACATTTTTAAATATATGCATGGGATCTAATAAGTGGGTAATCTTAAGATGCTCCCAATATGGGAGATTATAAAAGATAGATTTCCTTTTCATCCCAATGGGAAATTTCTCAACATAGGTGTCGAAGAATTCTGGATCATTGAACATAGGCTCCCTATTTGAATCGAACATATCTATGAACTCCTTCTCCTTCTCTCTCTCATATGCTCTAATCCATTCAGCTGGTGTCATTGTTGGAGGCCTTTGGGTTCTCTCTCGTTTACCATTGAAAGTGGATGTTGCTCTTCTGTATGGGTGTTCTTATGGGAGGAATACCATGGAGCAATCATACACTGGCTTTCATAGGTCCTTGGACTATCTAGCTTTCATAGAAGGTCCACAACATTTACATCCAAAATACCCTTTTGTTACAAGACCTGCGTAATTATTGTATACAATTTATATGCATGGCACGCTAAAGAATGTCATGAAGATCATAACAATTACAATGAATTAAATAACTAATATGCGAAAGAATATAGTTACGTATATAAACAAATCAATAAACATGTAATTTACTAGAGAAAAATCCTAATCCTGGATAATCATGTGTCATGTAAGCGCATATGCCATACAACGTAAAACTCCTCTCTGCTACGATGGGTCTTGATACATCGTATACATTTATCCCATCCCATAATTCCTTCAATTCATCTACTAGTGGTTGTAAGTAGTGTAGAAATTTTAATACAAAATACATGTATAGCCTGGATTCTCCTGATCTAACAATAATATGCTAATATTAAATACAAAATCACTTCTACAAATCTTTGCAGAAATTTAGAACACAATCGCCAATTACAATATCATGAAGAAAGATCAATGACACATAACACACATAATTTTACCGGGGAAAGCTTATAGCTAAAATCCCACTATCTTCTATTATGTATTATATCATGGATCATGAAACAATTACATACAAAGCTCTAATCCAAGAGTTCTCAGTACATGAGATAATTGTCTCACACTATCATACAAAAAATGGCAAGTTCCTTAGACAATTTACTGCCTCCAGACAGCTTGCCTCCACTGCACAATCCCTGAATGAGTGCAATCTTGCTTGCCTTGACTACGCAAGCCTCATGGGCACATCCAATGTGTGCGTGGTCACATGTGTGCAAACGATAATGTCACAACTGATAGTCAACTTCGCTTTCACCTAGAACTCAACTGGGTCTCCACTGGATCTGACATGCATGTAGTTAATAGTAGTAAATCTTCAGTTGCAAGTGAGACCACTGATTGTGAATTAATTAATAATTAATTAACTTGGTCTCTCACTAGTGTATTTTCAGTTACAACTAGCACAACTGATTTTAACTCACTTAACTGAGTTAAACTACTTTACAACTTTCATAACTACACTTCCAACTCTGTTGCAACTTCAAATCACTCAGTTACAACTCAGTCCACTTGCATGTCCCACCAACCAACCTCTTAACTCGAAATTCCTATAGCTAACTAATTTTCCACTTCAACTAACTATTTCCAAGTGCTTATTGAGAATATATTATTTTTTATGTCCAACTATTATTAAGGGATAATAATAGTCGATATGCATCTATAAATAGAACTTGCACATACATCTATAAATAGACATAATTTATAAATATAATTTGCTCATGCATCTATAAATATACATCCACCTAAACATAGCTCAAGGTTCCATCCTAGTGTAGGTGCTTAATTTTCACTAGGATCTTCTTTTTGAATCTCAACACTCCCTCTCAACAAGAAAGGGATTATTCTTCACCCCGACCTTGTCTCTATGGTATTCAAATTTTCTCCTGGTGAGAGCCTTTGTAAAAATGTTTGCATCCCGATCTTCCGTAGGAATTTACTGAAGCAAAATGATTCTCCTCTGCACACAATCTCTGAGATGATGGTACATGATATCTATATGCTTATATCGATCATGAAACACATGATTAATCAAGATTTAAATGCAACTCTTATTATCACAATGAATCACTGTCAGATATAAATGAGATCTAAACAAGCCAACCAAGATCTTTCTCATCCAGATAGCCTCACATGCAGCTTGACTCGCTGCCATGCATTCCGCTTCTGCTGAACTGAGTGCCACGGATCTCTGCTTCCTGATGTACCAAGAAACAACTGTAGACCTGATACTAAATATCCCCCTCTGATGTGCTCTTTCTGTCTGTTGGGCTACCCGCCCAATATGCATCTATGAAGCCATGCAAATTCACCTCATCTGTCTGTTTGTACCATAAACCATACTTTGATGTGCCCCTCAGGTATCTTAGGACATGCTTGCCCGCCTTCCAAAAGAGCTTGGTAGGCTTAACCATAACTTGACTTAGCTGGTTAACTGCATAGCAAATGTTTGGTCTCGTGTTCACTAGATACATTAGTGAACCCACTAAATTTCGATATACAGTAACATCCACTACCTCTCCAGAAGTAGGATCCTCTTTCCTCTAGTTTTCTGGGAGAGGAGTATCCATTGGTTTGTAGCCCTCCATGTGAAAAGTACCCAGTATCTCTCTTGCATACTTGCCTTGAGACACAAAAATTTCACCATCTCGCTGCCATATTTCCAATCCAAGGAAATAATGAAGGTTACCCATATCCTTCATTTAAAACTCCCTTGCAGGGTCCTCCTTGCACGAGTGTATCAACTGCTCATCACTAGTCAATATTAAATCATCAACATAAAGAACAATGATTAAAATCTTACCCTCCACCAAAATTTGGTATAGGTTTTCATCTGCTTCACTTTTGGTGAAGCACAGTCCAGTGAAATAACTGTCTATCCAAGTGTACGAAGCACGGGGCGCTTGCTTCAGCCCATACAACATTCTTTTGAGTCGGCACACATGCGACTCGCTGTTGAAGATCTCAAAACCTTTAGGTTGTTCTATGTACACCTCTTCCTCAATGATCCCACTGAGAAACACAATTTTCACATCCATCTGATGAATGCGCCAGCCCATCTGCGTTGAGAGAGAAAGGATGGTCCTTATGGAAGAATACCTTGCGACAAGTGCAAAGGTCTCTTCATAATATATCCCCTCGATCTGTGAGAAGCCTCGGGCCACAAATCTAGCCTTTTATTTCTGAACACTCCCATCAGAAACTTGCTTTACCTTGTAGATCCATCTCGAACCTACCACTGATTTATCAACTGGCCTTGGAACAATTTCCCAAGCATTTTTTTTGACAATGAAGTCATACTCCTCCACCATTGCATCTACCCATGTGGGTTCCCGCACTGCTTCCTGAAAGTAAGATGGTTCATTTACAATACATTTGCTCATGAGAGCCATGTATCTAGTAAATCAGTCAGGAGACTGTCTTTGTCTGTGCTGTGAAGTAGGGGCTCCTACATTCTGTGCAGCATCAAGTCTCAGCCTATCATCTTCTGTGGTATGCCTTCTGCCAGTTATAATGGTTGGCTCTGCGTGAGTGGACTCCTCCACTCCATGAACCTCTTCCAGTGGCTGATCCACATATAGAGACTCATCTTTGGGAACCAATAGTTCCTCCTCCGCATGCAAGTCCAACTCCCTCTCAAGTGACAACCGCATGGATTTCCCCTCATCGAATTTTATATCCCGTCGCACCATAGTCATTCGACTGTTTGGAAAATACACACGATAATTATGGGGTGTTTCTGTGTACCCACAAATATCCCAACTTTAGCCGTCGGCTCCAACTTCTTCCTAGCGTCCTTGATCACATGCATATAAACAAATAAGTTTAAAGTGTGAAACATCCGGTTTGTTACCAGTGAAAGCTTCTTCAAGTGTACTCATGCCAAGTACTCTATGAGGACAATGATTTTGCACATAAACCGCAGTGTTGCATGCTTCTGCCCACAAATGCATTGGTAGGCCCTGATCATGCAACATCACTCGTGCTGCACCCACGATCATTCTGTTCTTCCTCTCTGCGACCCCATTTTGTTGTGGGTTATGAGGCGGTATGAGTTCTCTTCGAATTCCTTCTTTGCTGCAGAAGTTCTTGAATTTGTTAGAGATGTATTCTCCACCATTATCGCTCCTCAAAGCCTTCACTTGCTTCCCGATTCTTTCTCCACCAATGCCTTAAACTCACATAACTTTGAGAATGTTTGATCTTTCTTCTGCATGAAGAAGATCCAACATTTACGAGAAAAGTCATCAACAAAAATAACATAGTACTTATTTTTTGCTATTAAAGGAACCGAGAACAGTCCACACACGTCTATGTGAAATCTCTCAAGGATCCCTGAAGCACGGTTCTCCTTCTCATGAAAGGTGGAATTTACATACTTCCCCATGGTGCAACCCTTGCATTGATCTAACTGAGCAAGTGTTCCCATTGGAAGTCCAGTAGATATTTTCTGCATGACTTTCAAAGCTCCATGATGAAGATGGTCCAATCGCCTATGCCATAATTTGCCCTCATCCTGGCTCACCACTTTTTCTACCTTGCCCATCATGGCAGCCCAGTCATCTACCTTCAGCTTGTGGAGATTCTTAACTTGAATCCCTATCCTCTTGGCTTGACCTGTTGTTTTATTTCGCAGAAAATCATTTCCATCGCTAAAAACAACGTCACAGCCTCTATCCTCCAACATTACGACTGAGACTAAGTTTTTCTTCAGACCTGGAACATGCATCACATATTTCAATTGAAAATGGTTTACTTGAATCCCTCCGAAAGGTAATGGTACCAAAGCCGGTCGCACTGTACCGTCTGTCGTCGCCCATCTTTATGTGCATCTCAAGATATTTCTCTTCCAAGTCACTAAAAAGCTCCTTATCTCTGGTCATGTGGAAGGAAGCGCCACTATCTAAATACCACACCGATCCCAATGCACTTGACACCATGAATGCGATCAATGAGAAGTCAAGCTCAAATTGCGAGGCAAGGGCCTTACCAGCTGCAGCTCCAACAACCTTCTTGTTCTTCTTCTTTTGCAGACAGTTAGTAGCAAGATGCCCATGTTCGTGATAGTGAAAACACTTCAACTTGGACATATCCAATTTCTTGCCTTTAGAATAAGATTTAAAATTGAATTTCGTCCCCTTCCCATTCTTTTCCTTGGTAGCCAAAGCACAATCCTCTTCATCACCATGCTTTGGTGAAGAGCCATCTTTAGTGTTCCGCCTGAACTCCTCCTGCACCATATCCGACCACAATCGTTCCCAATCCGACAATTTTTCCCGTCCGTTGATAGAGTCTTCATAACTGTGCCAACTCTTAGGAAGTCCCAAGAGAGCCAAGCTCACCAAATCATCATAATCAACAATTATTCCCACACTCCCTAGTTCATCCTGACATTGGAAAAACTATGTGAGATACTTTGGAATGTTGTCGCCCTTTTCCATCTTGATCTTTCTGAGTTTATCTTTGAGCGCTAATTTCCTATGGTCGTTTTTGCTTTGGAATAGATCCATCAAAGCCTTCCACATAATATATGGTGTGGCTTTCCTATGGAGGCTTGAGACAAGGTGGTCTCATACTTGCTCCAACAGGATACTCCTCGCCTTTGCCACTTTCTTTTGCCATGCATCAAGGTGGGCTGCATCTGACGAAGCAGGCTTAGGAACATCATTATCAATGAATACCTTTAGGCCATTATCTTCGAGCACTATCTCCATCCTGTACTTCCAAGAAATGTAGTTTGAGTTGCCCTCGAGTGCATACTCTAGCCGCAAGCCATTGAAAGTCGTTTCAATCTTGAATCAACTGTAGCATCAAGAAAGTCTTTCTGCAAATTCAGATTCTTTCCACCAACAAAATCAACTCCTCTTCACTAATGCAATCTCCTGTGCTCTAATACCATGTAGAATTTTTAATACAAAATACATGTATAGCCTGGATTCTCCTGATATAACAATAATATGCTACTATTAAATACATAATCGCTTCTACAAATCTTTGTGGAAATTTAAAACACAATCGCTAATTAAAATATCATGAAGAAAGATCAATCACACATAACACATATAATTTTTCTGGGGAAAGCTTATAGCTAAAAACCCCACTATCTTCTATTATGTATTATATCATGGATAATGAACCAATTACATACAAATCTCTAATCCAAGAGCTCTCAGTACATGAGCTAACTGTCTCACACTATCATACACAATTTGACAAGTTTCTTAGCCAATTTACTGCCTCAAGATAGCCTGCCTCCACTGTGCAATCCCTGCTAATATAAATCTATGAATGAGTGCAATCCTGCTTTTCTTGACTGCGCAATCCTCATGGGCACATCCAATGTGTGCGTGGTCGCATGTGTGCAACCGATAATGTCACAACTCATAGTCAACTCCCCTTTCACCTATAACTCAATTGGGTCTCCACTGGATCTGACATGCATGCAGTTAGTAGTAGTAAACCTTCAGTTGCATGTGAGAGCACTAATTTAGAATTAATTAATAATTAATTCACTTGATCTCTCACTAATGTATCTTCAGTTACAACTAGCACAACTGAGTTTAACTCACTTAACTGAGTTAAAATACTTTACAACTTTCACAAATGCACTTCCAACTCTGTCACAACTTCAAATCACTTAGTTACAACTAAGTCCACTTGCATGTCCCACCAACCAACCTCTTAACTCAAAATTTATATAGCTAACTGATTTTCCACTTCAGTTAACTATTTCCAAGTGCTCATTGAGAATGGATTATTGTTTATTGTCCAACTATTATTAAGGGAGAATAATAGTCGACATGAATCTATAAATAGACATGCAATCTATAGATAGAACATGCACATACATCTATAAATAGACATCATCTATGAATAGAATTTGTTCATACATCTATAAATAGACATGCACCTAAAAATAGCCTGAGGCTCCATCCTAGTGTAGGTGCTTAATTTTCACTAGGATCTTCTTATTGAATCTCAACATGTAGACATCCATATTCTTCACTTGTCTTCTACCAGGGACTATGAGAGCCAACATAAGATGTTCATTCTTCATGAAAAACCATGGGGGGATATTGTTATTGATCACTACTACAGGCCAAATAGAATATTTGGTGTTCTAGAGGGAATATGGGTTGACGCCATCCATGGCTATGCTGAGTCATAGACTTCGTACTTCATCATTGAATTTTTCCGGCCATGTATCCTCTATATGCTTCATGGCTATTGAATTAGTTGGGATTCACATAACTCCCAACTCACTTCTGTGTGAGGCATGCCATCCCTGCAACATAGCTAATTCTTTGCAATGAAAGAGCCTTTGAATCCTTGGGATTATAGGCATGTGCCTCAATATCTTAAAAGGAGGACCACGTGATTTACCCTTCTTTTTTAATTTATCATACCTGTCATGCCCACATTTCAGACATATCTCTTTGTTTGCATATTCTCCTCTATATAGAATACAATCATTTGGAGATGCATGATGTGATATATACTCAACACCCAACATTTTCAACAATTTCTTTGCCTCTTTGCAGCTACCGGGCAAGACATTATCACTCGGAAGAACATTATCATTGAATAACCTGTAGTTGGTGATCATGGAAAATATTAAATGTACATTAACTGCGATATAATTATTAACGTTCATAAAATCGACCATTTGTAATGTTCATTGTGTGATTATATTTCTCCAATTTATGTAAGGGAGGACTTTATGGTAACTTACCTCAAATTTTCTGAGAAATATGCATTCGACAAGCCAAATTTTGCTTTCAAGTTGTACAGTAACATCGTTGTCCCCAACTGGGTATAGTTTGACTCATGGTCGAAAAAGAGGGGTGGTGGAAGCAAATTTAAGGCTTTTTAAAAAGGTGTGAGCGATATGAGCATCATCCCCTAGCTGATCATCATTTTGGAATGCATCTAACAACATTGTCTCCATGGCAATCGTATCCCTTAAGTAATCATCCATACTAACCTCTATTTGATTGCCTCCATTGCCAGCTTTTGAAGAACTACTATTGTTGTAGTCATTCATAATTGGTGAATATGGACGTAGCGGGAATTAAAACAATGATTGATTCAACCATTCTTGGTATCGTTCCTCTCCAATTTTTTCTCTTAATTCATCCTTCTCTCAATCTGACATTGTCATGTGGTGCAACGGAAGACGGTAGGTAGGTTGCTCATCATCACTAGAATCCTAATAATTTCAAAAAATATATTTGAACATGATTAGTACAAAATCTATGATATCAATTAGTAAGAACGTTGACAATGCATGATTAATTTGTTTGACGTTGAAATAATTACACTAATATACCAAACAATTATTATTACCACCATTTTCCCGGGATTGTGGCTAGAAGATGCAATATTGTTACAATTGGCAGGGTGAAGCGACTGTCCATTTTCATCTACCAAATGTGCCTTGCGGTATGCTACTCCTGATAAGAGCTTCCAACGTTTTGGAGCCATTTGATTATTTTGTGCATCTGAACTTGATTCTGAATCTACATAAACCTACAAATTTGTATACATTATAAATTTTATTAAGCTGATTGAGATGGATAAAAAACATAAGTTCAATTAGACAATGAAAATATAAATAAAATATGAAGTAAATATTACGTCTCGAGATGGATAGGGAGAGCTCCACGATGGACTTTGAGAAATATTATGGAACGAGCTGGATTTTGAAGAATTTTCCATTCGATTTAATTATGATATTTTCTCCCTGCATTTGAGCAAAATCAACGATAAATTTTAGCACACACACCTAAAAGTAATTTTGGTGCCTTAAAAATGGAATTATTGTTATCGATGCTTATGTATATATAACCGCACCAATGTTGTTTTATTTACTACCCACCGATGCCGTGTTATTAACCAATGCACCGGTGTAGTGTTATTAATTGACGCATTGGTAACGAAAAGCCTAAATTGAAAAATAGGTGGCAAAATATTTTCGAAAATCTAATTTCATAAAACAATTCTTTAAATACTAAACACTTTTCATTATTTCACTATTTTTACAAAAAATTTCAGCTAGAGATTTTCACGAGATATACATGGAGCAAGAGAGCATGAGAGCACTGTGGAGCAACAAAATACTTTCGAACAAAACTATTTAGACAATCAGAATTCCAAACCTCTGGTGGTTCAAACCCTGTAGCATAGAATTTCAAATGATCTCGTGATTAAATTTTATTGTTTTTTTTTATACATTTTCTACAATACTTTTGACGTAGTAAGTAAAAAATTGCAATTTGTTGTTCATTAAAAAAAAAAAAAAACCATTTTTTTACCCTAACCCTTCATTCCTTTTGTTACTGCCCTTACTTCTTCCTGTTTCTGTGATTTCAGAAATAGGGCTTTTCATTTTAGATTTATAAGGTTTGTATTGCTATATATATATATATATATATATATGATAGCCAACTCACGAGACAACCTGCAGTCAGATCTCAATCCATGTCGTCCCTTGCGTGAATTAAAAAAAAAAAAAAGAATTTTTTTTTTTAATCGATACTTGTGGGTATCTGATACCATATTGTGTATATCTTCATTTGATAAAAAAATTTAAATTAAATTTAATTAATTAATTTTTTTTTTTTTAAAATTATTATTTTATAAATAAATAAATAAATAAATAAATAAATATATATATATATATATATATATATATATATATATATATATATATATATATATATATATATATATATATATATAATTTTTTTTTTTTTTTTTTTAATTTATTATTATTATTTTTAATCTGTGCGCCATATGTAAAATAGGGCACCGATGCGCTATTTCATTATAGCGCACTGCTCACGTACTGTTTGACAAAAACAATTTTTTATTTTGTATTAATCGGTGCACCATGTAACATACAATGCACCGGGTCTCCTAATTGATAGAGAGCAGTTTATAAGAATAGGCGGCACCGCCCTCTCCACGACACCATATGCTACAAAAACTAACACTAGATGATTTTTATTATTTTCTCTTTGTTAATCGGTGCGGTGGTTAACATGTAACGCACCAGTGCTCTTTGTTGACATAAAGCATCGTACAGTGTGTTGTACTGTTTGGGCAGAACGTTTATAAGACAACCACACATCGACATCGATGCACACACCATGAAAAGCGCACCGGTTTCTTGATATTTTTTTTTTACCTGAAAACTTGACAATTTATTTATAAAATATATTAATGAATGATATGCAAGGAAAATTTTAAGGATGGAAAATTATCATGAAGATTCAAATATTAGCGAATCTCACTATTCCCTAATATGCAACCTATAAAAGGTTTATTGATGTATAGTAAAATTATTAAAATTTATAATTCTTTTATATATACTCTCTATATAATGTTGGAGATTTTTAACGTACAATAATTTTATATTGTAAAATTTGGGCGAATCATTTTTATAAAAAATGGAAATTGGCGAATCTTTTTTTGGAAAAATCATGGAAAATTAGCCCACCTGCGAATATTAGCCCCTAAAATATTCCATGATGATATGGTACATGTTTTATATTGATAAAGAAATGACTGACAAGAGATCAAGTAACAAAAACACTAATAACACATCAAGAAAAGCAAAAAATGCAAGTTCTTTGTAAATTTTTTACAAAAAATATTATTTAAGTTTAACTAATATGTATTGTTTACTATGTATCATGCAGAGCCACAAAATGACAAAGCTAGATAAGATTATTTCTGATCTAGGACCAGAAGAGCATAAAAACTTGATGAAAAAATTGCAAAAGGATGAATCAGGTGAATGAAAAAATACTATCGATCCAATATGAGTTTCTTTTTTTAATTTTCATTAATAATAATACTTAAAATTATTAGATAACATGTTTCAAACAATCTATTAATTCACATCTGTTTAATGTTCTACAGGGACCAACAAATCAGAAAAGGAATGTTGTTCTAAGAAAAGAAAAAAATAGAACATGCAAATGAAAATGAATTGCTCCTTAGCTCATCTGGAGTGGTGCTAGAGGTTAACGAAAGGGGGAAAAACTTTTACAAAAGTTTGAGGGATCTAGTGGAACGAATGTTTATACATTCTTTCCACTTATAATACAAAAATCAATCCAATGATTCCAAGAACCAATTTTATCTAAACTACAAGAAGATTTTCCAGAGAATTGGTCAATGAGACATGTCAGACTTTTAATAGCAAAAACGTACAACAACAAAAAAGAGGGAATGAAAAAGTAATATTCCTTTAAATGTTTTTCTAGAATTATTTATAAATATTATTTATAAATATTACTTTTGTTATATTTACTTTTCATATATCAATATAAAAATTAAATAGTTTATTGTCATGTTACATTTTCAGAAAGATTATGAAAATCTTAAAAGACGAACGAGCTGATATAAGAAATATGTCAGTAGGAATGTCCAAAAAGGTGTACAAGGAGATGGTCAAAGAAATGGACAAAATTTCATCGCAGGAGGAACCATTTCAATAACAACATGCTTCAAATTTAATATGTAATCATTGAATTTTTTGATCATTAGGTACAATAAATAAATAATTCAGCATTAAATATTAATTTTCAAGTATTTTCTTGCAGAAAAGAAAAGAAAATGGAACCCATTCAACACATAAAACATGACGACAAGGAAGAAAAGGGTTGATATCTAAGTTTGTGAGTAATTGTTACTTCCTTATAACAACTTAACTAGATTTCATTTTTGTATATTTTAAGTTGTCTTACAAAAATCATCATTGAATGTCTTCAAACAGGTGCTAACATACAAAGAAGAACCATAAGACGAATTGATTGACATTGGGTTGAATATGGGTTGTGAGTATATGTTGGCATATCATAAATTAATTGTGGAATTTGTAAGCATCTATTGATCTTGTTTTACTTACTATGTCTATAATTAATATATTGAAAAAATCTTTTATATTAAATATATGATTTGTTATGGGGTATAAAACTTGTAAGAAACAAAGTATGGAACTGTGCCAACACATGAAATCTTGAAAGATGGCATACTACATGGTTTTGAAAGAATGTGTATAGTCCATGAGTCAATTGTTGCTATGGTACATCATTTCTTTTCGATTTACATTGATGTATATTATTTAATATTGCAATTTTCATTATTCTCACCAATGTATATGCATTCATTACAATTTTTTTTTTAATGTTTGTAGATGGAAGGTGAAGAAGAAGAAAACAATAAACACCGTGAACAAAACATTCTTGAAAATAACCCAAGTCATGGAAGTAGCTCGAGCAGTGACAACAGTTCAAGCGAAGAATGATGATCATTATGTTTGGATATCAAAGCAAGGCGTTGTATTTTTTCGAAATATTTGTCTGTGAAATTAGACATTTTGTTTAATGTAATGGACATAGTGTCCCAATTGAAAGGTAAATGGATACCAATAATTGTCCCATTTTGTATGACAAATACTGTCTTATATATATATATATGTTTTAATTTATTCTATTGCGTTCTCCGTTGTCGCTGTGAAATGTAACACCACTAATTAAATTTGTGGATGATTAAATATTATAATGAAGAGATGTGAAATTTGATGATATGATATAACAAATTAATCCAAACATCACATTCAAATGCACTAATAAAAAATTAATTGATATGAATACTGTTATAAGATATGTGTCAACTTTTGATGAATAATGAATTTTAAAAAATCACAATAATTATGATATGATATAACAAATTAATCCAAACATCACATTCAAATGCATTAATAAAAATTTAATTTAAATGAATATTGTTATAAGATGTGTTGACTTTTGACGAATAATGAATTTAAAAAAATCATGATAATTGCACTGTCATAGGTCGATGTTTCTAAAAAATACAAAATGAACATCGGTGCGTGTCAATTACTGTACACCAGTGCATTTGTATGATACAACGCACCGGTGTGTTTCTACGACCTATGGGCACCGCACAAATACCAATACCAAATATAAATCTCGGTGCGTTTATGCGATAATGCGTACTGGTGCATTTATGTGACACTATGCACCGGTGCGTTTGTACAACCTATGGGCACCGCACAAATACCAATATGAATTAGAACAATAAGGGCGTTTGTCTGATACTGTGCACCAGTGTGCTTCTATAAGAATATGTACCGGTGCGTTGATACGACATATGGGCACCGCACAAATCCCAATATGAATTAGAACAATCGGTGCATTTGTTTGATACTGCGCACCGATGCACTTCTATAAGACTACATACTGGTGCGTTGATACGAAATGTGGGCACCGCACAAATCTCAATACGAATTAGAATGACTCGGTGCGTTGTATACCTACAGTGCACCCGGTGCGGTTTTAGACCTTTATGGCCTGGTGCATGCACCTTCAACCGCCCCGGGCCGACTGTCTATATGACATGCACCGGTGCGTTGACACCTTAGTAGTGCACCGATGAAAAAAACATCCGTAATAACCTCCGGCCACCCAGGTTTTTTAGTTGTGTTGAAATTTCGTTAAAAGCTTCGCCAAAACCTCCATTACCAAAAACGAATGTTGTAGCAAATGTTTTTTTGACAATTTTGGCCAATTTTATAACACTAAAAACCTCCTCTTTAACCTCTGCTAGAGGGTTTTTTCCTTGTAGTGAATTAATCGATTCCGTAACTATTGGGTTCTTTTTTCCATGATTGCTTCAGCCTCAAATATGATTTTCCCTTCTTTGTCAAGGTCTGGCAACACTATTTAAACTGGGAGCTTGTCATCGATAACCTTCTTTGAGCATGAAACATGGAAAACTGGTTGTACTCAGGAAGATGCAGCTAGCTCCAATTTGTATGCCATAATACCAATATTTTGCTACACCTTGTAAGGACCATAATTATTGGGTGACAATGTATTAACCTTTGTAGCTTTCTTGAGGGACATTTGTTTGTGTGGTTGTAGCCATAAAAATACCCAGTCGCTTACATCAAAACTTCTTTCACTGTGATACTGATTTTCTTGTTGTTTCATTTGATTATGCGCCAAAGTGAATTTATCCTTTAAGAGTTATAGAACTTGTGTTGGTGCTCGATGTGATCTTCCACTACGTGAACCTTAGAATTTTCTCTTAAAGATGATGTTATGGATGGCAGATGATATCCATAAAGTGCCATAAATGGGGTCATTTTTGCTGCAATATAGAATGAAGTTTTATACCACCATTTAGCTAGAGCTAACCACTTGACCCTGTTAGAGTCCTGTAATTTACAGTATCACAAGGTGACTGATTATTGCTTATATTTTTTTACTAAAAATAATATTCCATGGCTATCATTTACTTTCAGAGAAAGAAAGGGAACTCCTGACTGTAAAGAGCTTCAAAGGAATCAATCTACCTTTCCATCCAGTAGAAGGAGGGAAGTGTTTATAATAAGGTGTGATGGGGATCAAACTTCATTTCCGCCCTCGCTCCATTTCATTTCATTCACCCTCTTTGCCCCACCTCATTTCTTCCATATTCTGAAATGCTCTAAATCCCATTCAAACCCCAAAACCCACATGCATAACCTTTGGGACTTATTTCTTTATAAACCCTTTTATATTAAAGTCCGCAATACTATTGTCATAGCTGTGCCCACCCACTAGTAGCCGTGTTTTAACACATAAACCTTACCTTTTCCGCTGTTTCTCACCCCCTTTCTATATAACCAATTACCACTTAAGGCCCCCTCCGAAATGCCATTTCCATCATCCTCCATTTCCGTCCACGCCCGCCAATTGCCATCCCTCCATAATTGGGCATATAAGGTCTGTGCGCCATTTATGAGGAAATATGCTACACACGGTAGAAAGACTCGGGTCAAACCTGAAAAATGAGCAAAAGGCAGGGCGAGGCTGAACCTCACAAGGAAAAAGACAGAGAAGGTCGAGTCGGGAATTGATGTGGAGATGTAACAGCAGAGACTAAAAGGGAAACAAATCACATCAGCACCAACATCCATAAATGAAAATAGCCAGCGCTGCACTAGAATTAATTGCCCAACGCTGGGTTTTTGAGGAGCAGGGCCAAATGTGAGGAATACTTTATTTGCTGCCTCTTCGGCGTCACTCAAACTAGTTTCCAACCACTCTGTAATTAATAACAGATTGCCAAAATCCACTGTTGCAGGCTACATTGGTCTTATCACCACCTGCATGTTTCCACTTGTCTTTTTTTGCTTGAATGTAATTACTGCAGTAGACAGACTAGCCGACTTAAGTTTTCTATAAATATTGTATGCACTAGCAGTGTAAAAGGAGGCACGGAAGGGGAAAAACCATTTTAATAGATCCGGCAAGTCAGACCACTCTCTTTTGGATGAATGAAGGAGTATGATGTTTTCCAGATTCTTGTGTTATGATCTGTGGTGAAGTGCTTCTCCCATGTAATTTGTGATTCTTATGTTTTACATACTGTTTTCTTTCTTTACTGTGGATAGAAATTTTTGTGTAGGATTTACCATAGGGTACCCTGCTCAGTCTTGAAGAAGTATATTATGTTTTCCTCTAAGACTTGGATGCATAATTCAGAGACGGTTTGCTCTGCGTCCATGTTGAGACTGAAATGTAGAATTCAGAGATGTTCTGCTCTACATTCATGTTGAACCTCAATATCCTCCTCTTTTCCATTTCACAAGATGTAAAGATCCATAGACATGGCTAGCTGTCTTGGTTGCACTTGACCTCAGTTATTCATTTATTTGAGTTTGTTTACACCTGTTTTACTCCATATCCCAATGGCCCTCTTCTACTGCCTCAACCAAACATCTTCAAACAAACCTCATTTTATAACTAGCCTAATATCAGCACTTATAGTTATCAAGATAGATCTAACATAGAGAGCCCTCTTTGAGTCCAGGAGGGCTAGGTCCTGGATTCCAAAGTTAGTTTGATGTTTAGAAATTACAGAGTGATAGCATAATGGCAACTCCACTAGGGACTAAATTTATCTTCCTTAGAAAGTATATCAAAGTTCAGATCTAATTATTGATGGTGGACAGTGACCAGACACAAGAAGGCTGCAATTATTCACCTGTCGACTCCATGATTCAAAGAACCCGACTTTTGAGCATTCATGGCGACTCCACAACATGCTGACTAGAGTTCCTGTTGACCAAGAGTTCCTGTTGAAGGCCTAGAAGCAAGTATTATATCTCATGCTTTTTTTGATCCTATAGCAGATTATAGGGAGGTTATTTTTAGCTCAATTTTTCAAACATGTATTCTCTATAAGGATCAAATACATCAGCAGTTGCCATTACATAATATAACTTTGGTTATGAGGACACATAATCAAGTTATATTTCTGATTGTCCTGACAAACAGTCAAGTTGTCCATCTGTTTTTGCTACTACTTGACTGGCTGCACTGGAATTATTGTATAATTTAGAACAACAAAAATTTTAGTAGAGTAGGTAGGTGTGCAAATAAGCTCAGTACTCTGAGCATCTTTCCAATTCTAGTTTCAGATTGCTTCCCAGTTTTCAGTGCAAGTAATTTCTAGACTTCAGTTTGTAGAGAGTGTTGATTTTGAACTGAGCCTGCTCAGCCACGAAGGCTTTAGTAGTAGACTAAGTTGCAGATTTGGGATCAGCCCAATGGATCATGCCACTCGTCTACGATGTTATTGACACCTCCTGAAGGAGCTGCCATCCCTAGCTGGAGCCACTGTTAAAGTCTTGTAATTTACAGTATCACAAGGTGACTGATTTTTGCTTATAATTTTTTTTTTTATTGAAAATAATATTCCATGGCTATCATTTATTTTTAGAGAAAGAAAGGGAACTCCTGACTGTAAAGAGCTTCAAAGGAATCAATCTTCCTTTCCATCTAGTAGAAGGAGGGAAGTGTTGCTGATAAGGTGTGATGGGGATCAAACTTCATTTCTGCCCTCGTTCCATTTCATTTCATTCACCCTCTTTTCCACCCTTCATTTCCTCCATATTATGAAATGCGTTGAATCCCATTCAAACCCCAAAACCCACATGCATAACCTTTGGGGCTTGTTTCTTTATAAACCCTTTTATATTAAAGTTCGCAACACTATTTTCATAGCTCCACCCACTCACTAGCAGCCGTGTTTTAACACATAAACCTTACCTTTTCCGCTATTTCACACCGCCTTTCTATATTATTGCTTAACACTTAAGGTCCCCTCCGAAAATCTGTTTCCACCATCCTCCATTTCCATCCATGTCCGCGAACATCCATCCCTCCACTACCAGGCGTATAAGTTCTGTGCGCCATTTATGAGGAAATAGGCTACACATGGCAGAAAGACTCGGGTCGAACCCAACAAATGAGAAAAAGGCAGGGCGAGGCTGAACGTCGAGTCGGGCATTGATGCAGAGATGTAACAATAGAGACTAAAGGGGCAAAAAAGCACATCAGCACCAACGTCCATAAATGAAAATAGCCAATGCTGCACCAGACTTAATTTCCCAATGCCGATTTTCTGAGGAGCAGGGCCAGATGTTAGGAATACTTTATTTGTTGCCTCTTTGGCGTCAGTTGAACCAATTTCCAACCACTCTGTAATTAATAACAGATTTCCAAAAGGCACTGTTGCAGGCCAAGTTAGTCTATCACTGCCTGCATGTTTCCACTTGTCTAGTTTTGCTTGAATGTAATTACTGCAGTAGACATACTAGCCGACTTAAGTTTTCTATAAATACTGTATGCATTAGCAGCGTAAAAGGAGGCCCGGAAGGGGGAAAAACCATTGTAATAGATTCGGAAGGTCGGACCACTCTCTTTTGGATGAATGAATGAGTATGTTGTTTTCCAGATTCTTGTGTTATGATCTGTGGTGAAGTGCTTCTCCCATGTAATTTGTGATTTTTCTGTTTTACATACTCTTTTTTTCTTTACTACAGATAGAAATTTTTGTGTAGGATTTACCATAGGGTACCCTGCTCAGTCTTGAAGCAGTACATTATGTTTTCCTCCAAGACTTGGATGCAGAATTCAGAGTTGGTCTGCTCTGCATCCATGTTGAGACCGGAATGTTGAATTTAGAGATGTTTCGCTCTGCATTCCTGTTGAACCTCAATCTCCTCCTCTTTTCCATTTCACAAGCTGTAAATATCCATTGACATGGCTAGCTTTCTTGGTTGCACCTGACCTTAGTTATTCATCTATTTGAGTTTTTTTACACCTGTTTGACTCCATAGCCCAATGGCCCTCTTCTTTTGCCTCAACAAAATATCTTCAAACAAACCTCATTTCTATAACTAGCCTAATATCAACACTTATAGTTATCAAGCTATATCTAATAGAGAGAGCCCTCTCTGAGTGCAGGAAGGTTAGGTCCTGGATTCCAAAGTTGGTTTGATGTTTTCCTTTGTAGTTCTGCCTTCAGCGTTAAGAAATTAGAGAGTGATAACATGCCCATTGTGTTTGTTTCTCAAATACAAAGCAATGAATATATCCTTCCAAACATTTGTTCACTATCTCAGTTTTCCCTTCAATTTGAGGATGATAAGATGCTCTATGAGATAATTGAGTACCAAGACAGGAAAATAATTTCATCCAAAAATTTCCAGTTAAAATGGTATATTTTTCACTTACAATAATCTTTGGATTTCCATGTATCTTTTGAATTGTTTCCATAAATGCAGTAGCAATTGTACTAGATTTAAAAGAATGAGATAATGCAAAAAAATATACATACTTCCTAAGTATACCAACTACCACCATGATGACACTCTTTCCTTCAGAATTGGGTAAACATGTGATAAAATCCATTGAGACCTCCTTCCAACGCTAACTTGGAATGACTAAAGGTTGTAACAGACTTGGGGTCTTAGTTGTCTCAACTTTATTTTGTTGGCAAACCAAACATTTTGCCACAAAATTATGAATATAAGATTTAAGACCATCCCAAAAAAATCCTTCTTTACCTTGTGGTAAGTTTTAAAAATCACGAGTGCCCTCCTAAGGGGGAGGTGTGCAATTTCAAAAGAATCTTTTGCTTGAGTTGGGAATTCTTACAAAACGATCTTTGTACCATAATGAATCATTTGTCTAGTTAAATGTATCATATGTACCAGGATCTTGCTGCAAATTTTGAATGAGTGTCCACACCTCTTCTTCATTATTCCATTCATACCTTGCTTTGGCTATCTAATCAGGTTGGATAATAGAAATGGAACAAAGCAATGCTTCCACATCCTCATCCTTTCTTGAGAGTGCATCCATAACAACATTTTGCTTCCCTTTTTGTAGATGATTTCAAATTCATAACCCAACATCTTTGTGACCCATTTTTGTTGATCCTTTGAATATAATATTTTTTCCTAAAAGTATTTAAGACTACCGTGATCTACTTTTACCTTGAAGTGTCTTCCCATTAGGTAAGGTCTCAATTTCTTTAGTGCACGTAGTATTGCCAACATTTCCTTCTCATAAATAGGTTTGTGTAAATACTTTCCTTTGATTGGACGACTTTCAAAAGAAATGAGTCTTCCTTCTTGCATTAAAACAACACCAATTTCATTTCCTGAGGCATGACATTCCACAATAAAGGTTTTTGTGAAGTCTGGCGTTGCTAGGACTGGTGCCTGAAAAATTGCCTATTTAAGATGTTCAAAGGCCTTAGTTTCTTCTAGAGTCCAATAAAATGCATCCTTCTTTAGTAATGTTGTTAGAGGTGTTGTTATTCTCCCATCATTCTTAACAAACTTGCGATAATACCTCGTCAACCCAAGAAATCCTCAAAGATGCTTTATGGTGGTGGGATTTTCCATTCCTTAGTGGCTTTAATTTTGTTAGGATCTACCTTAACAACCTCATGAGATACAATATGACTAGAATATTCCACATCTTGTATTCCAAAGAAACATTTGGAGGTTTTTTGCATATAATTTTTTCTCCCCCAATAGTTTGAGCACCCTGTCAACATGTTGAACATGATTCTTCTAAGACTTGCCATAGATTAGTATATCATAAAAAAATACTAATACAAATTTTCTAAGGACGGGTTTGAAAATGGAATTCATCAAACCTTGAAATGTGGAAGGTGCATTAGTAAGGCCAAAAGGCATGACCAAAAATACATAATGACTCTCATGAGTTATGAATGTTGTTTTCAGAATGTCTTCAGTCTTCATTTTAATTTGATGATATCCTGAATGAAGATCCAACTTGGTGAAGTAAATTTCTCCATGTAATTCATCCAAAAATTCATCAATGACCAGAATGGGAAATTTATCTCTAATAGTCAGCTTTTTGATCTCCCTATAATCTGGACACATACGCCATGATCCATCCTTCATACACACCAATACTACTAGAGTAAAGAAAAAACTTTGACTAGGTTGAATTGTACCCACCTCTAGCATTTTTGTAACCATACATTCACTTTAACTCTTTTGGGAATATGGATATTTGTAAGGTCTGATGTTTGGAGGAACACGTCCTGGAATCAAATGAATATCATGATCATGATCAAGAATAGGCAGATGCCTTTGGGAGTCTCAAAAACCTTGGAATGATTGTTTAAGTATTTTTAGCGATATGGAGAAATAGATGATTTCAATGTTTGAACCTCTAGTGAGCATAATTGTGCAATGACGCCTCGTTGTTATTTCTTCAGAAGCTTTGTCATGCCATTAGAGCTAATTATCTTTCCAGGTTTCAGTGTGATACCCCTTAATTCAACTTTCTTTCCTTCCCAAAAAAAATTCAAGAAAAGTTCTTGAAAATTAAAAGTTATCGTCCCCGGAGATTGTAGCCATTGGACTCCTAGTACAACATCAACACCACGCATTGGAATGGAAAGCTCTGGACTATTCAATACATATTCCCCTATGGTTAGCTTGATATTCTGGCACTTTCCAGAACAATTCATAGTTCCTCCATTAGCAACCATCACTTGACATTTTGGTGTTGGATATAGGAAGCAATTCAATTCCTTTGCTACCTTACAATGAATAAAATTATGGGTGTTGGGTTGCATTAATCACGGATAAATGAATAACATAGTACGCATAAATTATCAATCCAGGGACATCTTTTATTTCAATGACAGTTTCACTGTCTGTGCCGATACATCAACCAGAAGAAAATCCAAATAAAGGAAATTGTTGCTAAAGTAAATGTTGGAAAGAAATCACTCATGCAGAAATAAAATGATCTACAAGGCTGTGATCACAACTCAATTAATATGTCCTAGCATGCCACACAAAAGTTACCCAACTGGTATATCTAATCTCATATGTGTAACAACATAATAAAGTACTGGAATTGAAGCAAATCTATTCACAACTAAAACATGAGCAACAACACTTCCCCTGATGCATAAAATAAATAGAAATATATATATATATACAACTACCTTAACACTGCAATCCATGCTAAAGAGGAGGGCCCTTCCTCCCTAGCAGGGCGCAGGTAGAGAAAGAACTTAACGAAAACTAAATCAGATGATGCATGTAACAGCAACAACAAGATAACTTGTATTAATATGATCATAAATACAGAGCCAAAGTAATGATGTTCTCCGCTCCTTTCGACCTCAAGGGTCGAGAACTATATAGTAGTTACATATCAAAAAAATGAGGGATAGATCAGTCATGAGAATCTTATGATTCTCACGTTGATTAAAATAGAATACATGTGGTTACAACAACTTCTTAATAAAAGTCTGACTGGAAAATTATAGATTACAATCAGAACCTCCTAGAGGCCATTATCCAAAAATACAATACTTAATAACTTCTACAGCGATCAATATAAATCACAACTGTAGCGTAACATCTAGAGGACAGGTCATCATCAGGAGTTGGCAAGATCTAGTCAGTGCTACAACTGTAACAGTAGTTTGTCAGCGAGTCTGTAACAACATGGTGTAATAGCGTCGTGGTGTAACAACTCACTATAACATCACACCTTTTAACTACTCCTGTGCTCCTGTGCTAGAGATATTTTGTGCTAAAAATATCATCTGGAAAGACAACAAAAGACCATATATCTTCTCCAAACATTCATCCTCAGTTAGTCATAAAAAAGACACGATACATCATAATAATTGATGAAATGGAAAAGTAATGAAAATAAGATGAAACATCACAAGTTAAGATAGTATGGTAGGAAAGCATGAGGTAAAATAGGGGAAACAAATGTAGGAAATAAGTGCAAAACTGACACCCAACAATGGGTACTACCTGAATCAATCAGAACTATTACCTTTTTCTTCTTGATATATCCTTCTATATTGAGAGTTTGAGGAGTGGTAATTCTTGCCATTGCATTACAATATATGATCAAATTAATTTCTTATTTCTTGGGGGTTGGTTCTTGGTGTATATCCTCCTCTTTTAACGTTTCTTGTTCCTTCTCTCCCTCATTTTCACAATCTATGTAGAATAAATTCTTCTCATCACACTTATGACCGTTTGTGTATTTGCTATCATAATTGTAACAAAGCCATTTTGCTCTTTTTTCCTCCAATTGTCGTGGCGTAAACCTTGTAGGTTGTGGAATACTAGGAGCAAAAACACTTCCATCTTTATAGTTGTGAGTTGTAGACTTCCCTGTTTCCATAATTTTTCTTTCAAATTTTCTTGCCACCCTGAATGCCTTCTCCAATGAATCAGGTTCCCAAATGTGAACCTCATGTTGGATGTTATCTTTTAAAGTCCCTATGAAGACATCAATCCTATGCTCCTCTTGAATATCGGTTACCCTAATATTCAATTTTTGAAGTCTTCAATGTGCTCTTCCATTGAACCCTTTTGTTTGAGATTTATCAATTGGTTAAAAAAGGTGTCTCTCTTTGTATCTTCATAATGTGCTATCCTTTCCTCCATAAAAATTGCCCAAGTGACAAGTGGTTTACGAGAAAAAATCCATTTATACCAGACAAACTATTTGGGTTCTAAATATAGAGATGCAATACGTACCTTTTCTGAGGGTTGCACATCCTGTAGATCAAAATATTGCTCCATATGTAGTATCCATGTTACCAGATCCTTGCCATCAACCTTCCTCATATCTATCTTTGGAATGTGGTAGTTCTTAAACCCCACTTTGGAGTCTCTAAATTCATAATTCATATTCCTTTTATCCTCATCGTGATTTTCATGGATTACCTTGTCACCACTGGGAAATTTTCTTGCAACAACTTTTTCAACCCTTCCATGTCTGCTTTAAACCATCCATGTTGCCTTTTAATTTTTCCTTTAAACCATCCATCTCCCCTTTAATATCATATTTGTTTTCTCTTTGTGAGAGAATTTTTTTTTGCACTTGGTCCCATAATTTTGATATATCATGTTGTAATTATTCCTCTTCATGCGTCATAGTAGAGCTTTCTGAGGCTTAACGGGTGTAGAATTATTTTGTTTTGGAGGAATTTTAGATCCCAATATTGATATTTATGCTTCAATATGCCCTTGGAATCACTTCAAACTTATTTTTCAAACAAAAGTTATGCATTTAAAAAAAAATACGAACATTTTTTTTTTACTTTCAGGAGCTCGATCTTGAAACGGTTGTAACTCTACGATTTAGGCTCTCCAAGATTTGAAATTCTGCCTTTTGGTATCCCTGTGAGTCTTCTTTCTAAAGCCACAAGTAAGACCAAAATTGGATTCTTCAAGATAATTTTATGCCCAATATCCCACTATGAATTAATTATGTATGGGTTCATTAGATCGAACTTGTAAAGAGTGCCACGTGTCATTGTTTGGAATTTCGGCCCTAAACTTGCTACACAAGAAACTGTAGATTATTCTTTTTCGGTCAATTTCTACGAAATTTAAATATGATGCTCGAAGAAAAAGTTATGATTGTTTTCCCTTGGTCACTTGTTTAGGAATAAATTATGGAGCATGCTGAAACCCTAACTTCTTCGACCCCTATCTCCGAAAATGTAGTGAACCAAAATCTAAAATTTGTACATGAAGTTCACCAGGATTTCAGCTCCTCGTGGTAGAAATTTTATCTTTTGAAACTTCGTAGAATTTTTTTTTATAGAGGAAATTACAAGATGACCTATTTGAAGCAGCGAAAATCTAAAATCCAAAGCTTTGATACCAAATCTTATGCAACCAACTCACAAAATAGAAGAAAATATAGATCAATGACTTAAAAATTATCCTCTTCGAGGGGGAAACCTCCTTTACATTACATAAATGAAAAATTCTTGGATGATACAAATGATGAGACCTCCTTGGTATATATATGCGTCTAAGGGCTCGCAATATAATCAGAGCCTACATATCAATAATAATGTAAGGGCACAACAATAACAATAGTGGGATTCTATGAGGCACAACAATAGCAACACAAGGGTATATGGGCAAAACAATAATAATTGGCGCTAAAATAACAATAAAAATAAGGGGAATATACAAGTATTATAGGGACCTAATAGTTTGTTGATGATACAATTCTTTTGGGGGGAGCATAAAAAATAATAGCTAAAAGGTTCAAAGTAATATTAGATGACTATCTAGACCTCTTAAGGGGTTTGGTGAACAAAAGGAAAATCCATCTTTATGGGTGTAATTGTTCCGACTCAACCTTGTAAGAGATAACTTCGGCCTTGGATTTTCTAGTTTATCTAGGTTGGAAATCCTTAAAATAACGTGGAGTCCCAATTTCGTTGGGGATCTCCTTTAGGGAAGATTGGGAGGAGATTGTTCAGAAATTTAAGAAGAAAATTCAGGTTTAGGGAGTAAATTGATTAAATATAGTTGGGAAAACTATTATAATCAATTTTTTTATCATCTATTTCGATATATTTGTGTTCTGGTCTCCTTGCTCCTTAAAGAACTCTTAATAAAATTGGTATAATGCTCAGGAGGATTTTATGGCAGGGGGTAAAAATAATGATAAAAATTTTGATTTGCTAAATTGGAATATAGTTTATTATGAAACCAGCTCCCAAAATAGAAGAAAAGAGAGATAAACGCCTTAGAAATCAACCACTTCGAGGGGGAAACCTCCTTTAAATTACATAAATGAACAATTATTGGATGACACAAATGACGAAACCTCCTTTCTATATATAGGAGTCCATGGGGTCAGAATATAATCCTAGCCGACCTAACAATAATAATGTAAGGGCACAAAAATAATAATAGTAGGATTTTATGGGGCACAATAATAACAATATGGGGACTACAGGGGTATAAAAATGACAATAAGGGGGGTACACTAACAATAATAAGGGACTGCACTATTAATATAGGGACATAACATGCCCCTCTCCTTCAAAAAAGTGTTGTCCTCAACGCTTGAGTAGTTCTATATGCTTATGTATAAAATTCTCATCCTCCCATGTGGAATCTTCAATGGTTAAGTTCTTCCACATGATGAGATACTCTGAATTGATCGATTTCCTAGTTCAGTGACTGCTTCAGGTTCCAATATGATTTTTCCTTCCCCATCAAGTTTTGGCAATATTGTTTGAACTGGAAGTTTGTCACCTATAACCCTCTTTAAGCATGAAACATGGAAAAATCGGTGCACTCGGGAAGATGCAGGAAGCTCCAATTTTTACGCCATAGTACCAATATTTTACAACACTTTGTAAGGACCATGATGCTTTGGTGATAATTTATTATCCTTCTTAGATTTCTTGAGGGACATTTTTTTGTATGGTTGTAGCCGTAAAAATACCCAGTTGCTTACATCAAAACTTCTTTCGCTGCTATGTTGATATGCTTGTTGTTTCATTCGATTTTGCGCCAAGGTGAGGTTATCCTTTAAGAGTTGGAGAACTTGTTGTTGATGCTCAATGTGATCTTCCACTACCTCAGCCTTAAAATTTTCTCTTAAATATGATGTGATGGAGGGTGGATGATATCCATAAATTGCCATAGATGGGGTCATTTTTGCTGTAGTATGGAAGGAAGTGTTATACCACCATTCAGCTAGAGGTAACCACTAGACCCATTATGCCTGTTTATCATATACAAAACAATGAAGATATCCTTCCAAACATTTTTTCACTATCTCATTTTTCCCATTAGATTGAGGATGATATGATGAGCTATCAACTAATTGAGTACCCAAACAAGAAAATAATTTCGTCCAAAAAATTCCTATAAAAATGGAATCTCTGTCGCTTACAATAATCTTTGGGTTTCCAAGTAGCTTTTGAATTGTTTCCATAAATGTAGTAGCAACTATACTAGCTTTAAATGGATGAGATAATTCATAAAAATGTGCATACTTGGTAAGTCTATCAACTACCACCATGATGACAGTATTTCCTTTGGACTTGGGTAAACCTGTGATAAAATCCATTGAAAACTCCTCCCAACGTTGACTTGGAATGGATAAAGGTTGTAACAGACCTGGGGACTTAATTGTCTCAAATTTATTTGTTGTCAAACCAAACATTCTGCCACAAAATTTTGAATATCAAATTTAAGGCCATCCCAAAAAAATTCTTTCTTGACCCTGTGGTAAGTTTTTAAAAATCTTGAGTGCCCTCTTACGGGAGAGGTGTGCAATTACAAAAGAATCTATTGTTTGAGTTGGGAATTCTTACAAAGATATAAGCGATCTTTGTACCATAATGAATCATTTTTCCATCTAAATGTTTTAAATGTACTGGGATATTGCTGCAAATTTTGAATGAGTGTCCACACCTCTTCAGCATTCTTCCATTCATCCCTTGCTTCGATTATCCACTCAGGTTGGATAATAGAAATGGCACAAAGCAATGCTTCCGCATCCTCATCCTTTCTTGAGAGTGCATCTGCAACAACATTTTACTTCCCTTTTTTGTAGATGATTTCAAAGTCATAACCCAACATATTTGTGACCCATTTTTGCTGCTCTTCTGAAGATAATCCTTGTTCCAAAAAGTATTTAAGACTATCATGATTTTTTATTTTTATTTTATTTATTTATTTTAATTTTTTATCTTGAAGTTTCTTCCCATTAGGCAAGGTCGCCATTACTTTAGTGCATGTAGTATTGTCAACATTTGCTTCTCATAAATAGGTTTCAGTAAATATTTTCCTTTGATTGGATGAATTTCAAAAGCAATGGGTCTTCCTTCTTGCATTAAACTGCACCAATTCCATTTCTCGAGGCATCACATTCCACAATAAAGGTTTTTGTGAAGTATTGGTGTAGCTAAGATCGGTGATTGGCACATTGCCTCTTTGATATGTTCAAAGGCATTAGTTGCCTCTGGAGTCCAAGAAAATGCATCTTTCTCCAGCAACGATGTTAAAGGTGTCGATATTCTCCCATAATTCTTAACAAACTTGCGATAGTACCCTGTTAACCCCAGAAATCCTCAAAGATGCTTTATGGTTGTAGGGATTTTCCATTCCTTAATGGATTTAACTTTGTTAGGGTATACCTTAACACCCTCATAAGATACCATATGACACAAGTATTCCACCTCTTGTACTCCAAAGAAGCTCCTCCAATAGTTTGAGCACCCCATCAACATGTTGAACATGATCCTTCCAAGACATGTTGTAGATTAGTATATCATCAAAAATTACTAGCACAAGTTTTCTAAGAAAGGGTTTGAAAATGGAATTCATCAATACTTGAAATGTAGAAGGTGCATTGGTAAGGCTAAAAGGCATGACCAAAAATTCACAATGACTCTCATGAGTTCTATATGTTGTTTTCAAAAAGTCTTCAGTCTTCATTCTAATTTGATGATATCCTGAACAAAGATCCACCTTGGCGAAATAAATTGCTCCATGTAATCCATCCAATAATTCATCAATTAAGAAATGGGAATTTATCTTTAATAGTGAGCTTATTGAGCTCCCTATAATCCAGACACATGTGGCACGATCCATCCTTCTTGTGCACCAATACTACTGGAGCAGATAAATAACTTTGACTAGGTTGAATTATACCAACCTCTAGCATTTATGCAATCATACATTCAATTTCACTCTTTTGGACATAAGGATATCTGTAAGGTGTGATGTTTGGAGGACAAATTCCTGGAATCAAATGAATAACATGATCATGATCATGAATAGGTGGGAGTCCTTTGGGAGTTTCAAACACCTTGGAATCATTGTCTAAGACTTTTTGGAGAAATATGGAGAAATAGATGATTTTGATGTTGGAACTTATAGTGAGCATAATTGGGCAATTACGCCTCATTGTTCTTTCTTCAGAAGCTTTGTCATGATATTAGAGCTTATTATCTTTCCCGGCTTCCCTGCGATACCTCGTAATTCAACTTCATTTCCTTTCGAAAAAAAATTCAAGAATTTTTTTTGAAAATTAAAGCTACTGTCCCCAAAGATTGTAACCATTGTACTCCTAGTACAACATCAACACCACCCATTGGAATGAAGAGAATTGTACTATTCAATACATATTCCCCCATGGTTAGCTTGATATTATGACACTTTTCAGAGCAATTTATAGTTCCTCCATTTGCAACCATCACTTGACACTTTGGTGCTAGGTATAGGAAGCAATTCAATTCCTTGGCTACCTTATAATGAATAAAAATTTGGGTACTACCTGAATCAATCAACACTTTTACATTTTTCTGCTTGATATGTCCTTCTATCTTGAGAGTTTGAGGAGTGGTAATTGCTGCCAATGCATTATAGGATTGGTCGGATTCATTTCTTCTTTCTCTATGGTTGGTTCTTGATGTATATCCTCTTCTTTTGAAGTTTCTTGTTCATTTTCTTCCTCCTCTTCACAATCTATGTACAAAATAGTTTCTTCTCTACACACTTATGACCTTTAGTGTATTTTCTATCACAATTGTAGCAAAGCCCATTTTCTATTTTTTCTTCCAATTATTGTGGTGTCAACCTTGTAGGTTGTGGAAGTCTAGGAGTAGCAACACTTCCATCTTTATAATTGTAAGTGGTATGCTTCCTTGTCGCCATAATTTTGCTTCCAATTTTTTCTTGCCAACCTGAATGCCTTCTCTAATGAATCATGTTCCCAAAGGCGAACCTCATGTTGGATGCTATCCTTTAAAGTCCCTATGAAGACATCAATCTTGTGTTCCTCTGGAATATTAGTTACCCTTATATTCAATTTTTGGAAGTCCTCAACGTGCTCCACCGTTGAACCCTTTTGTTTGATATTTATCAATTAGCTAAAGAAGGTGTTGCACTTTGTATCCTCATAATGTGCTATCATTTCCTCCGTAAAAATTGACCAAGTGACAATTTGTTTACAAGATCAAAGCCATCGATACCATACAAATGTATTGTGTTCTAATTATAAAGTTGCAATACGTACCTTTTGTGTGTGTTGCACATTATGGAAATCAAAATATTGCTCCATCTGTAGTATCCATGTTACGGGATCCTTGCCATAAAAGTTCCTCATATCAATCTTTGGAATATGGTGGGTGTTCAATCCAATGTTAGAGTTTATGAAATCATGATTAACGTTTATTTTGTTCTCATCACGAGTTTCCTCTACAACCTTTTCACCGCTAGGAACCATTTCTTGTAGAAATTTTGTCAAACCTTCCATGTCTGCTTTTAGTTTTTCTTCTATACCATCGATCTTAGCTTCCATGCCATCCATGGAATTCTGTAAACCATACATCTTAGCTTCCACGCCATTCATCTTACATTCCATGCCATTCATCTTAGCTTCTATGCTTTTCTTCAAACCTTCCATTTTAGCTTCCATGTCTTTCTTCAAACCATCCATTTTAGCTTCCATTTCATTTTTGGTTACTTTTTGCAAGAGCGAAATTTGCTGCACTTGGTCTTCTAATTTTGATATATCATGTTGCACTTCTTCCTCTTCATGAGTCATAGTATAGCCTTCTAAGGGATTAATGGGTGTTGAATTATTTTTAGGGGCCATTTTAGAACCCAATACCGATATCTATGCTTCAATATGCCCTTGGAATCAGTTGAAACTGATTTTTCACACAAGACTTATGCAATTTAAAAAAAAAAAATACACTCCTTTTTCTTGCTTTTGAGGAGCTCGATCTTGTAACGGTTGTAACTCTGTAAATTCAGATCTCCAAGATCTAAACTTAGGTCTTATCGTATCCCTCTGAGTCTTCTTTCCAATGCCATAGGTCAGACCTAATTTGGGTTCTTCAAGGAAAAGTTATGCCCATTCTCCCACAATGGCCTAATTATGAACTGGTTCAGTAGAGCGAACTTGTACGACGTGCCACATGTCACTGTTTCCTCCTTAGAATCTGAAATCGATACACAGGAAACTATAGTCCATTTAATTTCGGAATTTTTTTTACAGAATTCCAATCTAATGCCCAGAGAGAGAGTTATGACGATTTCCCCATGGTCACCTCTTTGAGATGAAATTCAGGAGCCTACAAAAACCCTAACTTCCACAGATCATATCTCCTAAAATATTGTGAACCAAGATCTGAAATTTTTACACGACGTTCCTCAAGATTGTTTTGCAAATGGGTTTTGTTTTTAGCATTTGAACCTTCGTAGAAAAAAATTTCTAGTGAAAATTTCATGATGAATTGTTTGAAGCATCAAAACCCTAAAATCCAAAGCTCTGATACCAAATTTTATGAAACCAGATCCAAAAAGAAAAGAAAAGAGAGTTAAATGCCTTATAAATCAACCACTTCGAGGGGAAACCTCCTTTGCATTACATAAATGAACAATTATTAGATGATACAAATGATAAAACCTCCTTTCTATATATAGGAGTCCATGGGGTCACAATATAGTCCTAGCCAACCTAACAATAATAATGTAAGGGCAAAAAAATAACAATAATGGTATTTTATGGGGCACAATAATAATGATATGGGGACTACAGGGTTACAAAAATAACAATAAGGGGGCTACACTAACAATAATAAGTGACTACACTGGTAATATAGGGACCTAACATAGTTTACCTACCAAGAGATTGTGGAGGGTTGGAGATCAAATATATAGTATTCATGAATTTAGCATTAGGGAAAAAATTGTTTGGAAGTTGATTTCAGATTTAAAAGAATGGTGAAAGGAGGAATTTATAAAGAAATACTTCCACAAATCTTGCCTGCTCATTAATAAAAAAATTCTAGTGGAATGTTGACGACACGAATATATGGAAGCTTTGGAAGGTTACGGCCCCTTTAATAATTGAAAATTGGGAGAACGTACAGGAAATGGGGCTCAAATCAATCTCTGGAAATATATTCTTCTCCCAGCTGAAATAAGTAACGACTAGATTAAAATCAATGAACTCATTGAATTGTTGTCAAGGAATGGCATTGTAAGATTAAAAGTCATTTCCACATGGGACGAGTTTAATGTTTGGAAAGTTTTAGATTGTCTTGGTCTCCGAGCATATCTTCACAGTCAGTGCGTTTCTCTGATCTCCTCTCTGAAAGGCCTTGCTCCCACTTAATGTAGTTCTATGGATTTTTGAACATGGTAGCATTATAAATCCCTTCATTACTTTGTCGGAGAAGGGTTCATGTTATTACTGCACAAGCTCCTGCACCCTGCTCCCTTGAAAATTTGGAAAAATATATGGCAAAAAAATTCTCTTTAAGGTAAGTTCACTTTGTTGGATTATGGTTCACGAGAAAATTCTTATTGCTGGAAATCTCATGCGTAGGAACATTCATGTTTCTTTGTGGTGTGCTCTTTGCAAATTTAAGGAAGAATTTATTCCTCATTATTCCATCATTATCCCTTCTCCTTATATGTTTAGAAATTGGATTTTGAAAAAGTGCATGTCATAAACTCCATTCCTCTCAGTTGGTATGATATGATAATCTCCCAAGTGATAGAATCCAGTTTTCTCTTGTTAAGCGAATTTGGGTGTCTCTTCCAAAATTCTTGTGTTGGTCTACTTGGTTAGAAAGGAATAAAACAATATTTAAGGAAGAGCTCACCTCTCTTCATCACACAACCATGAAATCCATTTTCTTGCTTTTTGAGTCAATTTCAGCCAAGGCCTCAAAGCATCAAATGTAGAGGAATTATCTTAAGATAAGAGGAATTAGATAGATATCCATGATCCTTCAGATCAAGTTGTCAACTTCAATCCCCGCCCAAATTCTCCTAAAATCCCCAGCTTAAGAATGGAAGTCAATGATTTTCAATCCTAGAAAAGAATTCAATAATTATCTATGTTGTTTTTAGATGGAGCCTCCAAAGGAAACCCAGGGGTGGTAGGAGTGGGAGGGGTGATATTCA
The DNA here is from genome assembly GCA_034641835.2 of Pinus albicaulis. Lineage (NCBI taxonomy): Eukaryota > Viridiplantae > Streptophyta > Pinopsida > Pinales > Pinaceae > Pinus > Pinus albicaulis. The sequence goes on from CM076580.1 coordinate 1,687,079,561, forward strand.
CCCATAAAGAACAATCATAGATTAGATTTCCTTGGGGATTGGAAATTGCATCAAATAATCAAGCTAAATTCTTGGCATTATGGAAAGATCTGGACATCACCATAAGCAAAGGATTAAGGTGATTAGAGGTTCTTGGGGATTCAATGATAGTCATAAGGTTGATCTCCAAATCGAAATGTGAAAGAGGTTCTTCCATCACAGTAATGGCGAAAAGCATTTTTTTGGAGATAGAGAAATTTGAAGATATTTCCCTATTCCACATGCTCAAACATTTAAATGAAGATGCATATAGGTTGGCCAATCACAAAGCAGAGCTTGGGATAGGAATATTAGATATTAATAATGATCATGGGGTCTTTCCCCCCATCCCTTAACCCAATTCCTGTGTGTTATTTTGTAACAGTGAATATTATCAGCCGCTTCTTGAGTCCCGGGAGCATCATTGAATGAGATGGAATGGAAATAAGAAATGTGTGGAGTAAAGTGTCTCACCCGAATGGCATTGTCCGCAAGTGGCTTCTTATACGTGTAGGGGAAGAGTACTCCATGTATCTTCATTTTCTCTTCAATTATTGCATACCAGACAATTGGTGTGGTGGAAAGATTCATTTTAATTGGGATTTGATGGGTTCATTCATGTCATTTATCCGACCAAAATTCCCAATAGCATTATTCGTTATTTCTTTCAACCATTCTTTTGGTTTGGCAGTATTTTGTATAGTGAATCCCTCTTCTATTGCAAGCTTTAGAATCTAAGAAGATCCATAATTAATGCCTCCTATTGGCACTCGTATTAGTAAGTGCTTGAAATAAATGATAAATTCATAGGGGTTCTTTGGCATCTCCTCACTTCTCCCTTTTGATTCTTGGTTCTTCCAGTGCTTTCGAACTTTGAGTCTAGTAAGAATGAATATGGATACCGTTGGGGGACATGCCTATGATCTAGATCTAGAAAGGTGGAAATAATAAGTTTATAATTTGTTCAAGGTGTTTATGGGCATGGTCAAACTATCAACCAGAAGCTTAGAGCTTGTGGAATGCGAGAAGGAAGCAAGATTCAATTTGTTGGAGAAAAAATACAAGTGGTTGCAAACATGAATGGACAGGAAGATTGCAAGTTTAGAGTTTGAGTTGCTCATGTGGAAGTTGAATTCGAGTAGAAACGAGTTGTTTGTGGGTGACCTTGGTTCCAAGTGTGGCAACATGGATACTGGTATAGAAGTATAGATGAAGGAGGTTGGTCACGCTGCATCTAGAGATGGTTTGTTCTGTGACAAGAAGCGATCTAGGAACATGAAGCTGAAATTGGGCTCTATTTAAATATTATGTTTTCCTATATACTGCAAGTATGTAGATTTTTTTGGGAAATTTTCCAGAGATTATGGGAGGTTTCAATGTAAAAGCATAGTCCAAAAAGCCTCCAAAGGCATTTTTGTTTGTTTTTTATGGTTATATTGGAACATTGAAGCAACAAAAATCACTGAAGCATGTAAATGGTTATGGCCATGCAACCAAATATTTAAATAGAAAAAACTACTTGTTTTGTTTAACACACACACACACACACAGATATATATATATATATATATATATATATATATGATTAATCCATAAAACAATCTCAAAAAATCAGAATGAATCATAAAAGCTTAAAATATGAGATTTTATTATTATTATTTAATGATATGCGTAAACATATTATTGTTATTATAATTAAGATATACTCAATATTGTTGTTAATTATATTCAACAATTTGTAAATTGGGGTTGTCTTGGGTGTTTAGGTGGAATGGTTGTTCTCTTCCTCGCCAGGTTCAAATCCCCGCTAGTGACATGATGAGCTATAATACCTTGATAAATATTGTTGTAATGGCTTCGTGCTTATGAATATGATTCTATTGGCTTCGAGTCTTTTGAACCTTTAATACGTGGGTTGGCATGATACCAGCCTCACAATATCCCTTGGGTTGAGGGGGAAGCTAATTTATTTCCTCAAATAATAATAATAAGTAAATAATTACAATGAGCAATTTAAAATAATAATAATAATAAATAATAACTTTGGGAAGAGAACTAGAAAAATTAAGAGTATGGGAGTCCACACTTTTTTTCAAAGGTCACTTAGAATATATTCCTATCACATAAAACTTCAGCTATCTAAAAATACATGAGCCATAAACTCACATAATAATGTTAATAATTACAATTAACAATTTCAAACAAACTAAAAAAATAATAATTTGGAAAAAAAACTAAGATAATTGAGGATATAAGATATGGAAGATTCACATTTTTTTTTCAATTTCATTGTAATGCATTCCCCTCACATGAAACATCAATTATCTAAGAATACATAAGCTATAAAATCGCATAAGAGAAAGACATTTTCACCAAATCTTAATAACCAAGAGTAATTAACCTGTTTATGGCCTCTGTCTCCTCACCTTAAAAAGCCTCAAAATCGGAAATTTGTGGCAAGAATATTTCCTTAGGGACATCAAAGCAATTATTAGTCGAATTGCAAAGAAGGTTATCAATTAAAGAGGGGCTTGATATTCTAAGATGAGGTAAACAAGGCACTTAATTTGGTCAAAATAGTTTATAATCTAATCGTAAACCACCATCACTGAAGCATACATGATTAAATTTTAATAATATGGTGACCTTGGTAGTAAAAAATATTCATTTTTTATAGAAATTAGTAGAGACAATGAATCCTAAAAAAAATAACATCTATAAGAGAGGACTCATGGCTCATCCCAATATGTAATGTGTTTAAATGACCTAATTTTTTTGGAAACTTAGTTATCAATTGCCCATGTTTCCAATCAATGTGGCAATGGACAATACAAGGATGATAAATAATCCTTGATCAAAAGATATTGCAGCGTTCACATTCAATTAACCAAAATGTACCTTTCAAATCTATGGTGGGGACTAGGGTGTTTGGAATTATGAATTGAAAAAGTGGAACATTATTGCACAAACAAAATTGTGTTGAGCACTCCGTGATCTCAATGTGATATTACACAGATAAATACATGAAGCTTTGTCTCAAGATATATGAACTATCTTGATCACACAATCATCTAATTAAGGAAATATCTCAACCATGAACTAATCTAGGAAGCTAACTAGTTAGAGAATATCTCTCAAACCAACAAACCACCTCTTAAATACTAGGAACACACTCTTCTCATAAAGATTAACTCTACCTAATAATGACCAATAATCTCAATAATCCACAAACATGATGACACCTACGAAAAGTAGGAGCTACATATTCCAATGCTCCCCCTTAATGATAACTTGTCTAGATATCCATCAATAGAGATCTTCATTAATATGCTCTCCTCTATAGTACATGATCCACTATGAACTGTAGTACCTCCTAATAAACAAAGTTGATGTTTGGTTCGACCTGACATTTACACATCAAACATCTATCATGAAAACATTACCAAAATGTTGGTGTCCATATAAAGGAACAACCATCCACTAGAATGCTTGTGTAACCAACCACTACATCCATCAAACTAGTAGGATGTCCCTTTGTGTACACGTTTCACTCAACCATCCTTGAATCACCTATCTTCATGCATGTACCTTCTTGTTTTATTTGAAACCAAAACAATCTTTTAAAACAAACCTAATTTTTTTATAGTGACATCTATCATGAGGTAGTACTTGAAAATAAAGGATCTGATACCAAATTAGAAAAGTGGAGAGTTGACATTATTGCACAAATGAAATTGTGTTGAGCACTATATCATCTCAATGTACTAGTACACATATAAATACATTAAGCTTTGTCTCAAGCTAAACAAACTACCTTGATAACACAATCATCCAATTGAGTAGATATCTCAACCACAGACTAATATAGGAAGCTAATTGTTTTGATAACATCTCTCAAACCAACTAGATCTAACCACCTTATAAATACTAGGTCTTGACTCTTATTGTAGACAAGTAGGAGTTTCATATTCCAATATTATGTCCAATATGGTGGCTTGGAACATTAGGATAAAGTGCAATATATACATAGTTATAATGTCACAAATTTGTGTTGTTGTAGCCCCCATAACCTTGAACCCATGTTCTTCCTCTAGCATGTTATGTATAGGCATTATAATTATGTCAATGTTACATTGGGGGTGCATTGATTTGGCATCACTAGAAAATTGAAAGAAGGTAGCATTGTTAAGTTAATGTTTCTATATCATGAATGTTTCGACTTGTTAAAACAAATTGGTGCCAGGAAAATCAATGATGCAACAAAGCTTCTAGATGACCTAAACTCTTTTCACATATTAAAGTATTTTACAAGTTTCACATTTCAGTTTGGCCAACCTACAAATGAAATTCACAGAGTGGATAAATAATTATTGCACTAATAACAAGCAAAGAACGACAAGGGGGACTTGTTTACAAAGAAGATTGCAAGCAGACAAATAGCTTAGGTATCGTGGAAAACATTACAATAAAACCTACACGTCTTATAATTTCCATGTGTTTTGTTTTATTGAAATGCAATAATAGTCAATGTTGCAAACAATCATACCATGCAGAAAGCCATATTTTTAAAAGGACACAAGAAACAAGTGAAGATCAAGACAAATCCAACAAATAATATTGAACAAAACCACCTATATCGTTAGAGGTTTAATATGTTTCATGATAGAAATGTTCACCATAAAATAAATAAATAAAAAATAAAATAAAATAAAATAAAAATAAAAAAAATATATGCAATATTAGACCTCTAAAAACCTTTAAATTTTTTATAAAATCAATAGCTTGAGTTGGGGTGAACTGTAATATAATTACAAAACAAATGGGAACTTCTTGCTACAAACAAGCATTTCATGTTAAATTCTACATTTTTAGAAGATTGCAAGCAACATTAACAAAATTTCCAAGATATGTGTGGATTCCAAACACCTTGCTATAAAGATGGGTGGAAACAATACAACATAAGTGATAAAGGAACAATAACAACATGCAACACAAGACGTAGAAGAAAAATCACGTCCAACAAATAAGATGAAAAAAAAATACAAGCGAGTGGAAGATTGCAAACATCATAGGAAGGTAAAGTCATTGTGGAACACAAATGTGGGGCGGTTAGTTTGCCTCTTGCTAGTTTATTTGGTAGTTCATTGCTGGGAAGTTGGGTAATGTCTTTGTTGGAGCAAGAGGACCCCCTTAAAAGTTTTGTGTATCACATATAGGGTAAACAAGGAACCTAATTTGGTCAAAATAGTTTATAATCTAACTGTAAACCACCATCACCCAAGCATACATGATTAAATTTGAATAATATGGGGACCTTGGTAGTAAAAAACATTCATTTTTTTATAGAAATTAGTAGGGATGATGAATCTTAACAAAAATAACATCTATAAGAGAGGACTCATGTCCCATCACAATATATAATGTTTTTAAATGACCTACAAATTTTTGACACTTAATCATCGATTGCCCATGTTTCCAACCAATATGGAAATGGACACAAGGATGATAAATAATATTTCTTAATCAAAAGATACAACAAAGTTCACATTCAATTAACCAAAATTTAACTTTCAAATCTATGATGGGGACTAGGATGTTGGGAATTATGAATTGAAAAAGTGGACTGTAAACATTATTGCACCGACAAAAATGTGTTGAGCACTCTATTTTCTCAATATGATAGTACACATATAAATACATGAAGCTTTGTCTCAATATATATGAACTATCTTGATCAAGCAATCACCCAAGTGAGGAAACATCTCAACCATGCACTAATCTAGGAAGATAACTAGTTGGAGAATATCTCTGAAACCAACAAACCACCTCTTAAATACTAGGAACTGATTCTCCTCATAGAGATTCACTAAACCTACTAATGACCAATAATCTCAATAATCCACAAACATGACCACAAATAAGACAAGTAGGAGCTGCATATTCCAATTCCCCCCCTTAATGATAGCTTGTCTAAATCTCCACCAATAGAGATCTTCATTAATATGTTATCCTCTATAGTACATGATCCACTATGAACAAAAGTACTTCATAAGCAACAAATTTGATGTTTGATTCAACCTGGCATTTACACATCATACATCTATCATGCAAACATTACCAAAATGTTGGCGTCCATATAAAGGAACAACCATCCACTAGAATGCATGGGTAACCAACCACTGCATCCATCAATCTAGTGGGAAGTACCTTCGTGTACACGTTTCACTCAACCATCTTGGATCACCTATATTCTTGCATGCATCTTCTTGTTTTATTTGAAACCAAAAAAATCTTCTAAAACAAACCTGATTTTTTTACAATTGCATCTATCATGAGGTAGTGCTTGATAACAAAGGCTTTGATACCAAATTAGAAAAGTGGAGAGTAAACATTATTTCACTCATGAAATTGTGTCAAGCACTCTATTGTCTCAATGTACTAGTACACATATGAATACAATAGGCTTTGTCTCAATATAGATAAACTACCTTGATGACACAATCATCCAATCACGTGAATAGCTCAACCACAAATTAATATAGAAAGCTAATTGTTTTGAGAACATATCTCAAACAAACTAGATCAAATCACCTTCTAGATACTAGGAATTTACTCTTCTCGTGGGAAAGTAGGAGTTACATATTCCAATATTATGTCCCATGTGGTGACTTGGAACACTAGGCTAAAGTGCAATATATACATAGTTATAATGTCCCAAAATTGTGTTGTTGTAGCCCTCATAAACTTGAACCAATGCTCTTCCTCAATCATGTCATGTATAGGCATTATAATTATGTCAAAGTTGCATAGGGAGTGTGTCGATTTGGCACCACTATTTTTTTTTTGAAAAACAAATATGTTTCTTTGCATCACATTGGCATCATGGTGTTCATCAATCTTGCATCAAGTGCACTCAATGTGCACAAGTCTTATAAATTCCGTGTTGAAAGTGCATCGTAAGCATCAAGGTAGCATTGTTAAGTTAATGTTTCTATATCATGAATGTTTCGACTTGTTAAAAAGAAACAATTGGTGTCGGGGAAAACAATGATGCAATAAAGCTTACAGATGACCTAAACTCATTCAACATATTAAAGTACTTTAAAAGTTTCACATTTTAGTTTGGCCAACTTGCAAATGAAATTCACAGAGTGGATACAATTTTTTGGTACTAATAACAATCAAAGCACAAAAAGGGGGAGTAGAAAAATAACTTAGGCACCATGGAAAACATTGCAATAAACTCCACACGTCTTATAATTTCCATGTGTTTTGTTTTATTGAAATACAATACAATGTGCATATCACATGAATACTCAATGTTGCAAACAAACATACCATGCAGAAAACCATCTTTTTACAAGGGCATAAGCAACAAGGTGAAGATCAAGACAAACCCCAACAAAGAATATTGAACAAAACCATCAATACCATTAGAGGTTCAATATGTTTCACAATAGAAATGTTAGCCATAAATAAATAAAATAACAACAAAAACATCACAAATATATGCAATAATAGACCTTTAAAACTAGTTTTCCCTTGAACATTTTGTAAAATCCATATATTGAGTTGGGGTGAACTATAATATAATTACAAAGCACATGGAAACTTCTTTCTACAAAACAACATTTCATGATAAATTCTACATTTTTAGAAGGTCACAAGTAACATTAACAAAATTGGCAAGAACTGTGTGGATTCCAAACACCTTTCTATAAATATGGGTGGAAGCAATACAAAAAAAGTGATAAAGGAACAATAACAACATGCAACACAAGACATAGAAGAAAAAACACATCCAACAAATAAGATGCAAAAAATAAAAGTGAGTGGAAGAATGCAAACATCATAGAAAGGTACAATCATCGTGGAACACAATTGTGGGGTGGTCATTTTGCCTCTTGCTGGTTTATTTGATATTTCATTTTTGGGAGGTTGGGTGATGACTTTATTGGAGCAAGAGAACCTGCTAGAAAGTTTGGTGTATCACAGAGCAATCAAATGAACACATTGATATTAGAAATAGGAAGTCAAGGGAAAGAAATTTGAAATTATAATGCCACAAATAAACATCATCAATTGAAGTAGGTAAGGTTGGAACAAAGGAAATTATAATCATTTATTTGCAAGCTATCTTTTGGTAAAATAACATTTAGTCATGAGAATTTTGAAGGAGAATGAAGGGCAATTAAAAACATTAAACAATGAAAACACAATCTTAATGAATCATATGCACAACAACATGCATCAAACAATTCACCTAGGGCATTATATTAGGGTCAACTATTCTAAGAACTCCATCAAACCCAACAACATCGAGCACTAAGTTCTGTTCTTTCAAGGGTTCAAGTTGAAATTAGAATACTTTTTCTAATCCAATTTTGATAAGGAAAAAAATTGATAGATCATACAAATACCACAATGAAGAAGAGTGTGGATGGCTTGCAAAGAGAAAGCAAATGAATCCCTAGATAGGAAGACAAGGATTAGCTTCCTAAGTCATTTTGTATCATATTCCTAGGCCAAGAGGGGGTGGAAGCACAAACTCCTCTTGGAACATGGATTTTTTTCCTTGCAACTATGGGACATAACCACTAAAAGCATGGAAGGCAATAATTTTGTTAAGTGGAAGGTAATGGAAATAAATGTGTCATCCTATGAATAAACTGTCATGAATAAACATCCTTGATAAAACTAGACAAATTTGAAATAAAGGAACCCAAAAACATCTGTAACGTACACCTCCCCTCACTTCTACCCCAGTAACTAGCCAACCAGGGTAAACATGAGTTGAGGCCAGTTAAGAGCAGACTCAACCTCCTTAGTGACTTTAAGGAAGTGGAATTGATGTAGAAAACTATAGCACATACTCCCTGCACCTACAACAGGACCCTGAGAGGCTATCCCAACCATGACACTCACTTATCCCTAGGTCCCACTAAATTTTAATGAAGAAAACCCCAGGAAGCTCCCTTGATTTGGGCAAGGGTGTGTCTGGAAGGCTCTGGACACACCCACAACATGGGCATGCGTGCGTCCAGGGACTCAATTGCCTAGATCTGTGCCTGCATTTGTGGGATTTAAGGCACTTTTTAAGCCCATAATCCCAGACACTGCCCATAACTTCTTGTTGCTTTCAGAAATCATTAAACACACAACGACAATGTCAAATAACCAAAAACTGACTTTAGGACTAGGCCTGACCATCCCCAACCGGGACTGACATTCTATCAAACACTTGGCATGAATGAAATCTACAGGTCTAGGATACAAGACAGAGCATGAATGATTGAAAAATCTTATGAAAATTTACAATAAGGATCACCACCCTCTTCCTTGAACATATATGGCATCAATTATGTCTTGCATCCATTATTTTAACAATCACAAGTAAATACATGAAATAACCATGACATGAACTAGTCATTTAAACATGATTATAACCAGCATAAAACCATGGAAATAGTAGTGACATAACAACCATTAAATACACACATTAATAAGTACACGATCAAGAGAACTTAGCTTCCATTAAACATAGGAAACAACCGATAAGGTTTGAGACTTCCGCGTACCACCTGACCATAGACATGGATGAGCCAAATCTCTCTTCAGCCAGTCACCCCCATGCCATATTCCAAACATGAATGTGGGATCTCATGGATCAAAAAATCCAAACAAAACTAAAGGAATCCAAAGGCTAAACCACCTCCACCCTCACCATACTATGATCACACCAAAATCAGTGCTCGGATCATAAACCGAACTGAACTTGGAATGCCATCCGGAATCCATCACTATCCTTGAGGAATTTTTTGTCTCCCTTTCTCTTAGGCTTTACTGCGATCCAATCCCAGATCACTAGGCCCTAAATCGAGACACCACCCTCAGGCTTTACCATATATCATGCCAAAACCGCTCAAGAGATTCCCAGGCCTTTGGGAATTTTCCTTGAGATCACCTCTACCCCAGATTCCGAAATCCATGCGGCAATTCCAAATATCAAAACCGAGATCAAAGTACCATCACACCATGGCATTCAGAAAAAGGCAAGGCAAGTTCGAAAACCATTGTAAAAATCCGACAAAGCCATCCCACCGAAAATAAGAGAACCAAATACCAACATGCATAAGCCATGCATGTACAAACCAGATAGAAAATCACACATGCAGTATATTATATGCAAGTGTTCCTGCTGAAGCTGCTAGATCCAACTCTTCCTTGCTTGATCTTTGCTTTGCTTTCCTTTCCTTGTCCTTCCTCTTCCCGCTTTCCTATTCTTGGCTCAACACTGAAATACTCCAAGAAAACTCTAAGTATCCAAGAGCATGACAAAGAGAGAGAATAATGAGAGAAAAAGCTTCAAAACTGAATTGACAAAAGGTGAACCAAAAAAATCTTTCCAACTGATCCTCAGAAACCTTTTTATCAATGAGGCCTCTATTTTCTTCATTTTCCATTATTTTCCTTCATTTCCCTCCTCACATGCAACTTGTGACCTTTCATCTTCCCTTTCTCATATTTTCCATTATTTTCATAAATAAATGTGCCAAAAACGCCATTTTTCCTTTCCAAAGCCTTTGCCATTACCTTTTCCAATTTCCTTTAGCCATAATAACCGAAATGAACACCCGTTAGGATGTTTTACCCAACATTCAGCTTGGAATAAGTGTCCTTTAACCATGGTCTTATTTTCTTTCCTTTATTAACTTTTATTACATGAACTTTTATCCTGGGTCTGTTCTATTTGCAAAATGCATGTTGAATTTCATAAAAACATGCAAGGCTAAAATAAAACCACCTTTATAATATTTGTAGCAATAGTGTTGTGTTACCAACAATTTATTAGAATAGTCAAATCAATATCTCTTGTACAAGCTTCAACTAGAATACATTAAAAAGTGCATTAGCAACCATAGTAGAAGTACGAAACCTTTGTCTCCAAATTTATAAAATTTTTTGGACCACATATGCAATGACCATTTATTTCAAGAATAAATAGCTATCACAAGGCTCTTACTTATGGGCTTTCATTATGTTGCACCTAGGTTGTCTGATATGTTTCTCCCTTCCGAGTTGGGGAAATAGTGATTACAACTTGAATCATCTCTATTGAGCCTTATTCTCTCCTAGTGATCTAGGAGGATCCCTAATGGCTCAAATTCAAAATATTTAAAACTCAACAAAACTAAGACCAAGTCGAATATCTTGTCGCAAGGAATCTAATGGCACAAATGACACCTCAATCTGAGTTCGTATGTGAAGGTCATGCCCAGTCAAAGTTCCAATAAAATCTTGGCAAAAAGAGAGGATTTAGCTAATGCCAAATAAATTTGGAGCATCACCAATTTGGCGGTATAGCCAAAACAATGGTTAAATTTTGGCGGAGAGTGGAAAAATTTGGTAGAAGGATTAGTTGGGGTTAAAGTTAGTGGAACCACCAAATATGGCAACAATTCCGCTAAACTTGGAGACAATTATGTGGTCCAGTAGAATGGGGCCATGTGGCACCTAACCAATGTCCATGTAGAAATTTGGTGATAGAATTACAACTGCTCAAGAAATTTTAATCTAAATCAAGAGACACAATTCTACTCTACTGATTTGCAGAATTCAATTCACAATTTAGAACAACAATCTTAGACATGTAATAATAAATAACACAAATGCACAATATTTTTTCCAGGGGAACCCAACCAGGAAAATCCTCTCAAGCCTCTTTGCATTAATCATATGAATAGATATGTATTATAATTGCTTGCCTGCTCTAAGCACAACCTCACAACCTGTGAGTGAAAAACCTATCTCTCTGCTCAATGAGAAGCTCTGACTAAGACTTAGTCAATTTCTACCTCTGCTTGAGCCCCTGTTTCCTTACACAAATCCTGGAGAATTAGCCCTTATTTTTTAGGAATTTTCCTCAAATTGATTCTCCAATTCCAAATATTTGATCATCTGACTGCATGCAACACCTATACACTCAAACTAGTTTACAACTGCTTGTTACACTATCTTGGAATCTCCACCATAGCTAAGGAACTCGAATTACTTACACGCACTAGATATTTTGAGTTGATTGATCAATTAACTAGATGATCACTGAGTTAGAATGTTGTCCCACTGCATAAATGACCTTCCACTGGTTCCTCCAACTGTTAGAACTAGTTTACCTGAACACAATTGGATATAACTGAACTAAACTACTAAAATTTAGCAATCACACATGCTTAACTAAAATCCCCTTATCTCGTACCTATGTAATTTGAACTTCCCTACTGACAAAACCTTTGTAAAGATGTCAGCATCTTGTTCCTCTGTCAGAATGTATTGTAGCAACATTATCCTCCTATGCACATAGTCCCGTAAATGGTGATACCATATATCTATATGCTTGGATCGATTGTGAAATACCATATTCTCAGAGAGATTAATGCATCTATGATTGTCACAATAGATTATAGTTGGATCCATCATCTGACCAAACAATCCCACAAGTATATTTATCATCTAGATCGCCTCACATGCTGCTTGACTTGAAACATGTATTCTACTTCTGCCGAGCTGAGCTCCACAGATATTTGCTTCTTTTTGTACCAGGAAACCGCTGTGAACCTAACACTGAAAATTCCACCTGATGTACTCTTACGGTCAGATTGATACCCTACCCAATCTGTATCTGTGAAGCCACACAACTTCACTCCCTTTGTTCGTTTGTAACATAATCCATATTGGGTAGTGCCTCTGAGGTATTGTAAAACATGCTTCACTGCCTTCCCATACAATTTGGTCAACTTAACCATAACTTGGCTTAGCTGGTTGACTGCATAACACATATATGGTCATGTCTTCACAAGATACATCAGTGAACCCAGTAATTTCCCGTAAATGGTATCATCCACCTCTTCACATGAAGTGGCAGTCTCCTTCCTCTAGTTGGACGATAGAGGTGTCTCCATGGGCTTACAACTCTCCATGCGAAATATCTGCAGTATCTCAATGGAATAATTTCCTTGAGACACCAACAATTCCCCATCGCTTTTCCATACTTCCAACCAGAGGAAGTGGTGCATGAGACCCATTTCCTTCATTTCAAATTCCCTTGCAAGATCCCCCTTGCAAGGACTGATTAGTTTTTCATCACCAGTCAATATTAAAACATCAACATATAATACAATGATAAGCAATTTACCTTCTACCAAAACATGGTAGAGGTTTGCATTCGCGTCACTTTTGGTGAAGCCAAAAATAGTGATATAACTGTCGATCCTAGTGTACCAAGCACAAGGTGCCTATTTGAGACTGTACAACGCTCACTTGAGTCTGTACACATGAGACTCTCGATAAAATGCCTTAAAACCTTCTATTTTCTCGATTTACACCTCCTCCCAATTAAAACCATTGAGGAATGTTGTTTTTACATCCATATGGTGGATCTTCCACCCCATTTGCACAACCAGTGTAAGAATTTATCTAATGGTTGAATACCTTGCTACGGGTGCAAAGGTTTCCTCATAGTAAATTCCCTCAACTTGAGAGAATCATTTGGCCACAAATTTGGCCTTATACATATCTATTCTTTCTTCTACTGCATGCTTAACCTTGAAGATCCATCTCAAACCCACAAATGATTTATCTTCTTGTCTTGGGACCACTTCCAAAACACTGTTCTTCATGATGGATTCGTATTCTTCAACCATTGCATCAACCCAAACTGGTTGCTCAACTACTTCCTCGAAAGAGGATGGCTCAATCTATACAAGTTTAGTCATTAGAGCCATGTAGCCAATGTACTTCTTAGGTGACCTCCTTTGTCTGCGCAAATTTGCAGGAGCTCACAAAATATCCCTCGCATATTGCACAAGTCTATCAACTTCCCTGGATATTTTTCTTCCTTCTCTATATGGTTCTTCTTGAGTGGATGTATCTGCTCTCTTATCCTCTATTTCTGGTAGCTCTACAACTTCCTGAGGCTCCTCCGTTGGAGCTAAAATCTCCTCTTCTGGTGGGATCTGAAGCTCCCTCTCAAGAGAGCACTACATCGCTTTCTCATCGTCAAAATTTACATCCCTTCACATCACTATCATTATGAGGAAAGGTAAGTACACACGGTAATTGTCTGGAGTTTTATTGTAACCCACAAAAACTCCCAAATCTGTTTCCAACTCAGGCTTCTTCCTTAAATTTTTGGAGACATGGTAGTAAACAAAGGCTCCAAAAATTCTAAAGTGAGACATATCCGACTTCCTCCCTGATAAATCGTCCTTTGGTGTAATCATACCAAGAATCCAATGAGGACTTTGGTTTTGCAAGTAGATTGTTGTGTTACGTGCCTCTACCCACAAATGCAGTGATAGGCCTTGGTCATGTAGCATAGCTCTCGCAGCTCCAACAATGCTCTAGTTATTTCTCTCAGCTGCCCCATTCTACTATGGGTTGTGAGGTGTTGTCAACTCTTTTCAAAGGCATTCTTTCGCATGAAACTCCTTGAATCCATTCAAAACATACTCACCTCTATTGTCGATCTTGAGTGATTTCACCTTCTTTTCGGTCTCTTCTCAACTAATGCCTTGAATTCTACGAACTTTGATAATGTATCATCCTTTTTCCCGCATGAATAAGATCCAAAACTTCCTTGAGAAATCATCAATAAAAATAACAAAATATTTGTGTCTGGCAGTGGAGGTTGTCACGAAAGGTCCACAGACATCATAGTGGAATCTTTCCAAGACTGCATGTGCTTTATTGTCTCGCTTATGGAATGTGGATTTTACATACTTCCCCAAGGCACAACCTTTGTAGACATACTGCTGCTAAAGTGCTCCTTTATGGAGGCCAGTGGTTATTTGTTGCATAATTTTCAGGGCACCATGATGCTAATGGCCCAATCTCTTATGCCAAAGTTCACCGACATCGTGGATCTACACTTTCTCCACCTTATTGCTTAATGCAACACAATCTTCCACATCTAGCTTATACAAGTTATTCACACAAACCCCTATATGCTTCACTTGTGTAGTGGCTATGTGTCTCAGGAATGATTTTCCTTTAATGAAAGATAAAATCATAACCACAGTATTCCAAAAGTACTACAGAGATGAGATTATTCTTGAGGCCTGGAACAAACATAACATATTTGAGGTGAAGAGGGGATCCCTTCTCCCTCTTAAAGGTTACTGTACCAATCCCAATAGCACTATACCTTCCATCATCCCCAAGCTCAATATACATATAGAGATATTTCTCCTCTAGGTCATTGAAAAAATATCTACACCCTGTAATGTGGAACGAGGCACCGTAGTCCAAGTACCACACACTCCACATCACTGTGCTAGCCATCCATGTGAAAAGGGTGAAGTCTAGCTCAAACTGTGAGTCCAGTTCCTCACCTGCTACTCCTCGTGAATTATTCTTGCCAGAATTTTTGTCTGGAAATTTTGTAGCATAGTTCCTGAATTCATGGCAATTGAAGCATTTTATTTTGGGCAAGTATTTCTTCTTGCCCCCTTGGCTAGATTCTATTTTGTTTTAGTTTTCTTCCATTTTTTGTTCTTTCCCTTTCCAACCAATGCAACATTTTATTCATCCTCTCCCTTGGATGAGGTTCCATCTCTGGTATTTTGCTTGATCTCTTCTTGTACCAAATCAGATCATAAGCATTCCCAATTTGGTAATTTATCCTTCCCATTCACCAAGTCTTGGTGGCTATTCCAACTTTTGGGAAGGTCTAGAAGAGTTAAGCTCACCATGTCATCTTATGCAACATTCACACAAACCCCTCCAAGCTCATCACGAACTTGTGTAAATCTGAGGAGATACTGCAAAATAATATCATTCTTCTACATCTTGATATTTCAAAGTTTGTATTTGAGGGCCAGTTTTCTATGATCATTGCTATTCTTGAATAGCTTTGTCAGTTCCTTCCACATTGCAAAAGGAGTTTCTTTCCCATGGAGATTTGAGACAATGTGGTCTCACACTCCCTCCAAGATTTATCTCCTCACTTTGGCTACATCTTTCTTCCATTTGGCTAGGTTCTGGGCTTCAGATTCTGCTGGTTTTGTAGCATCTCTATTGATGTATTCTAGCAAGTCATTGTCATCAAGCACCGCCTCCATGCGATCCTTCCATGCAATGAAATTTGAGTTGCCTTACAAGGCATACTTTAATCTCATCTCATTGAAGGTCATATTCCCAACCCTTAAGAGATCCTACTACACTGAAGCTAAAAATTCGAACTTCCTGAGAACCAACTTCAAAATTCTTGTTCTAATGTGAATTATACTCTGATACCATGTAGAAATTTTGTGATAGAATTTCAACTGCTCAAGAAATTTTAGTCAAAATCAAGAGACACAACTCTACTCTATCAATCTACGGAATTCAATTCACAATTTATAACAACAATCTTAGACATGCAATAAGAAATAACACAAATGCACATTATTTTTTCTAGGGGAACCCAACTAGGAAAAATCCCTCAAGCCTCTTTATATTAATCAGATGAATAAAGATGCATTACAATTTCTTTCCCTCTCTACGCACAACCTCACAACCTATAAGTGAATAACCTATCTATTTGTTTAATGAGAAGATACGACCTAGAATTAGTCAATTTATGCCTCTGATTGAGCCCCTATTTCCTTGCACAAATCCTAGAGAATTAGCCCCTATTTTTAGGAATTTTCCTCCAATTGATTGCGCAATTCCAAAGGTTTGATCACTTGACTGCATGCAACACCTGTACACTCAAATAGTTTACAACTGCTTGTTACGCTGTCTTGGAATCTCCACCACAAATAAGGAAATAAAATTCCTTTCATGCACTAGCTATTTTGAGTTGATTGATTAGTTATCTAGATTATCATTGAGTTAGAATACTGTCCCACTACACAACTAACCTTCCACTAGTTCCTCCAGTTGTTAGAACTAGTTTAACTGAACATAACTTGATATAAATGAACTGGATTACTAAAATTTAGCAATCACACTTGCGTAACTTAAATCCAAGCCCTCTAACTCGAAATTCACTAAGCCAACTAAGTGAAAAAATCCATGTCATGCAAGTTAACTGCATGTAAGTTGTTTGTTGATGTGGAAATTCAAATTTTCTCAATTTGAATAAGGAAAAGTCAAATTGAAACTTTCTTGCTGCACTTCTCAACAGGCCAAAATTGGCCCGAACCGACTCAGTTGGTGATAAAATTTAAGGTTTGATTGTTCGACCTTGGCGAACAGATTCAATGGTTGGTTAAATATATGGTAGGTTAATGTTTTACATGGTGTTTCGTTTTTTTTAAAACCAAACCAAATAGCAGTGAACTATTGAAACAATGTTTTATATTAACAAATGTAACAATGACAATATATAATGGTTAACGAGAGAGAGAGAGAGAGAGAGAGAGAGAGAGAGAGAGAGAGAGAGGGAGAGAGAGAGAGTTTGTTTGTTTGTTTGTTTTTTTTTTTAAAGGGTCGGCGAGGGGTTGAACCCATCACTTCACCACATAAGTGAGGAAGCGGAGGATAAAACAATGCAAAGTGAACTGGAAGAGCAGAGCAGAACTCTGACTGTTCGACAAAACCTTGACGCAGGAATAATGTAGTAGAATATCGTGCGGGTGCATGGATTGAGGAGGAATATTATATGGGAATATTAAGGAATATTATCTTAATATTCCCAAAAAATTTGTTATTGAATCTAAAAGATTCCCTAAGGGGCTAGAGTTAACAGTGATGGAATATGATAAAGTTTATACTCAAATTACTCAGAATTTCACAAGTATTTCACTAGTGTAGTATGTTTTTGGATCCAAGTAGCCCATTTTCAGGTCACTCCTTGAATTGGAGGTATAATGGTGTATTTTTCCATGTACTCATTTTCATTTTTGCTGAGATGAATGAAGAGGCTGCCCCACTATTGAAGCAAGGCCTAAAGATATAGTCCACATTTGATGAACTCTGTTATCAAACATTGGTTGCATTGTCTTTATGGTCTCCATTTATGTTGATTTTTCTTTAATTTTTTGCATATATGGTTTTTACATTCTCTTTCATGAAATTATGAAAACATCATTGAAGAAAAGATCCTGGATCATGTTGGTATCAAAGCATTCTTCTTGTTGATTTCAATGGCAAGTGTGGATGATAACCAAGGCCAAAATCAAACAGGGTTAAGGAAAACTCAAGTATTTTGACCCAAATATTGGACGTGCGACATGTAGAAGGAAAATGGAGAAAGACGATGTTTTCACCAAGAATGACAAAACTTTTCATAATTTTTTCTACAAGATGACAAACATGGTAGGTAAATTGTTTGCATATTATGAGAAGAGAGTAGAAAAGAAGGAAAAGAAGAAAGAGAATGTAGAGGACAATGCTTCTGTAAATCAAGGAAATGGAGGAGAGCCTCTTGAGGCTCCATCTCCATCTTCAAGTGAATTCTATACTTCTTCATCTTCTTCTCACCATTATAATATACAACATAGAAATGCTTATAAATTTTTTATTTTTTATTTTTATTTTTTTTCAATTTGGATGTAAAATTTTATTTTCCCATGTTTAATGGAGAATCTAATGCAAAAAACCTAAAGAACTGGATAAAACATATTTAATTATATTGTTCAATCGATCAAAGAGGATTAGGAAAAGATCTAGTTGGCATCTCATCGACTAGGAGGCACAACTCTTGTATGGTGGAAGAGAAAGCTTCAGAAAGGTAGTAAGCATAATGGTAAACTCCTTTATTCTTGGTCTAAGTTTGTTTGTACATTAAGAGAGAAATTTTATCCATTGGGATACCGACAAAAAGCCATGATGGAATGGCAATATTTGAGACAAGGAAAAGGTCAAAATGTTCCAAGTTTTACATAGGAATTTAGGAAGAAAGCATTGACATTAGGTATTCCTTTAGAGTCACCTAATACTTTGATGTAATATATTGGTACTTTACATAGTTATCTTCGACAGTCATTGTTGTTTTTTGATCCCATACTCTTGATGAATCTAGTGTGAAATTTATTCACCTTGAAAGCAGGGGGAAGCATGAACAAGGCAACTGTTTGTGCTCAACTTAGTGTCCCTAAATTGAGTTCATTAATTGTCAACCAGGGCTAGTAAACTGTTGAAGTGTGGTGCACTATATGTGCCTAGATATTTGTTTCTCACTACGTTGTGTTTAGTGTTTTATGATGTTTTTGGTTTTATGGTTTTATGTTTGAAAAGGGAAAGAACTAAGTGCTGGTGAAAAGAAGCTATTGGTTATTTAAAATAGAACAAAGCCTAAACTATGGATGAAAAAAAACAAATGCAAAGTTTGATAATGACTTCATTGCAAGGAAATAAATCACAACATGAGCTTGAACTTATCCAATTCATTCATTAAAGATGTGTTGGAAGAGCTTGAGAAATGGACAAGTTAAGTGTAAATGAAGTTCTCCTAAATAAACAATCAACTCACAATATTACAAAAAAAATGATTATTTGTAACACAGTAAAGTTTCTATTCTAGATTAACCTATGATGCTGAAGTTACCCTATTCTGCAACTTGACTTATCACTACTAGGCCTTATTCAGAAGTTTAGAGATTTTCTAGAATAATGTTTGGGAAAAAGGCTATAGGTGAATTTGTAAAATATTTGCAGAATAATCCAAGCCTTAAACTGATATTACTGACCCCTGTTCATGTGATGATGTGTCAATATAAATTCAGAACAAAAGCAAGTTGTAAATAATGAAGGTCGAGAGACTAATTTTGTCAACTAGTACTACTTGAAATACAATGGATAACACTAGGCTAGAATGCGGTCTATCAATCTTAAAATACAGTGACTACAACTAAACTAAAATGCCATTAATATTTTCGTGAAACAAAATGAACTGAGACTGAATTAGAGTGCTACTAATCTACTTGAAGTACAGTGAACGGAGTTAAACTAGGATGCCATTATCAAACTTGAAATGTAGTGACAGAGCTGAACTAAATGAAATCAACCTCCGGAGTGTTATAACTAAATTAACATGCAACTAGTCTATGGAATTCTACAGCCCATCTTGTTCAATATGAATGATATTTTGGAAGAGTTTGTAAAAACAATTCTGGCTGTATTATTCAATGCAAGTGAACATAAACATAAGATTTGAAAGCAAATACAACTAGGATCTAAGATACCACAATTGTTTCTTATTCATTGTTAATGATGTTTTGGAAGAGTTTGTAGGAGTAAGACCGGCTATGGCACTTAGTGTAAACAAGCATAAATCATAAAATTTGAAAGGAAATGCAACTAAAATCTACAACACCACAGCTATGCCTTATTCATCGTGATAATATTTTGGAAGAGTTTATAAGAGTAAGTCTAGCTGTGATGATTAGTGTAAACAAGTATGAAACATAAACTTCAGAAAACTGCTTAAGCTAGAAATGAAAAACGAGTCTAAAATACTTATCTAAGCCGTATGAAAAAATCTGCTCAGGTAGCAGGGGCCCTCTACCACCGGAGTAGCACGTAAAATCTACTTCAATATTGACTCAGCGCTTTCAATAAAATGATGCTTCTTTCATTAAAAGAGAAATTACTTCAAAACAGAGTGTTTTCGGACTTCTGAAATCTAGCAATCAAACACAAAATCTAACCTTGTCCCTCGGTTTCCCGAGCCATATTTATAACAAAATTACATAACTGTCTTGAGATAACCTAGGGATAATTGTATTTCCAAATAAAAATCAAACTAGGACTCTGATGGTGGTATCGTAATATGATTAAGGACATCTGGACTGTCCTTGTCCTAATAGGAGTCTATCTCCTAGTTTGAGTTCCCACGTGCATAACCACCTACAGAATTCCGTTCAAACTTCGTGGAGAGAAACAAATTATGAGGGAGTTATGTGGAATACAACCATATGTGTTTTTCTCTGAGATGACACATGGAACCTGCGTAGACATGAAGACAGTTGCAGAATCGGCAACTAGCTATAGAATGTCTGCATTTTGTAGCTAGATCTAGTTCAAAAAGTACTACAATGACAAAATCATAAAAACATAGCAAGTTAGTCATGATATACATTCTTAAAGAAATTTTAATTAATTATATTGATCATTTGAGCCTGTAATTAATAATGGACAAAGGAAATGGAGTGGAATGTGGTGGAAGAAAGAACATCTTTGGAGCTCAACATACCCCCACTGCTAGGTTCTTGCATGTCCTCATGCAACTATTCCATGAACTCTGAGACCTCTGCAAGGACATCCAACCATCTTCTTCTTCTTTGCCTGGTAGTCAAATGCTTTCTGGGCTTCCTTATGACTAACTTGAATCTCAAATTTGTGAGTGCCTTGGTTAACTTTTTATTTCTCTTCTTCAATTTTTCACTGGTCTTGTGTAACTTTTGCATTTGTAGAGACAGAGTTGAATTCATATTAGTTTTCAGTTTAACCTGCTCTCTCAGAATTTCATTCTCATTCTTGATATGCATGTTGAGTATTTCTAACTCATATTTATCTCTCCTTAGGATAGCAACTACAGATTTTGGTGGACTAGGAGTTCTGTCTCTTCCTTTTGAAGCTCTTTTCTCTAATGTCTCAACATAGTTGTAAATTTCTTGCTATGTTGGGTCTATTTCAAGAGCTCCTTCATCAAAATCCTCCTCAGTAGGTGTTTCTTCATCCTATATGTTTATGACTCAAGTTTGTTTAACCTTTGTTTTCTTTAGTATCCCTCTAAGTCTGTGGCTCCTTCTTGGTTGAGATGGTCCTTCTCCTTTCTCTCTGGAAAATTTTCTTATTATCCTCTCTGTAGAAATTTGAAAAATAGCTGAATTATTCACTGAGATTATCCTGATTACACACTATTTAAGCTTCATGCATAATACATAACCTCTTCTATAATTGATCATCAATTTGCGGAAATAGAAGCAGTCGCATGCGCACATTAAAACATAATCAAGCACACATATAACACAGTATGTAATGGGGAAAGCTAATAGCTGAAAACCCCCAACTATATGTATATTATAATGATAGAGAAAATGTAAAAATAATAGTACAATAATCCTCACAAGTACTCAATACTATCTCCAATAGTTACACACAAACTAGCTCAGATCTGAACAAGTCACAGGTTCAAATCTCCTCCACAAGTCTGCCTTCCTCTACTGCGCAATCCAAGATGAATAATGATGAGATCCAAGTTCGAATCCACCTGGCTTGTTCTGCACAATCCTCATTGGCAATCTTAATCAATGTGTGTGCAAATCCCATGCATAGCTATAGTCACAACTGATAGTAGACTCACCCTTTCACCCACCTCTAACACTGGTCTCCATTGAACTGTCCATGCATTGCAGTTAACTGATGTGTTCTTTAGTTGATTTATGAGTTAATAATTAGTGAATTAATTTATAATTAATTCACACCACTCATAACTAGTGTATTTGTCAGTTAGACTAAATACAACTAGTTCAACTAAGTTAAACCGAACACAACTCCACCAACTGTCTCATCAACTCCACCAAACTCTGCCATATGAGTTATAACTGAAGTCAATCATGCAATAGCTCAACTAACCCTTAGGAAAAGCGTATTTCCTTCTGTCAGTTGCATGTGCCACATCCAAGCATCAAACTGAAGTGCTCCAAGAGGATAAGATAATGTTTATAGTCCAAATATTATTAAGGGTTAATAATATTCGACTGTTCTATTTTTAGCCTGGCAGTCTAAAAATAGATTCCGCCTGTTGTGGATGATTTTGTCACCCCCCTAGAGACAGTCTAGAGTTTCCATAGACCAGTGCCTAGGACATCTTAATATAGCAAGGAGCCCTTTATAGTTTGGGTTGTCAGTCCAAGAACTCACTTACTATCTCTTGTTTGAACAAGGAAATTAGTTTTGAATGGGACCAATCTCTCTCAGAAGCTGGTACAAAGACAAGGAAACGGTGTGGGAAATGTGTGAGAAACTCCAATACCAAGGCATCGGACGATTTAAGAGACCGCTTCATGGGGAAGAGACGATTCAAATAGTACATCACGGAGATCAAGTTATCAAGAGTAGTCGGTAGGGAAACATAAATGAGAATGTTAGCTATTATAGTTGATGCCCAGGATACTGGCAGACACATAAGGGCATACCAAATCTGGATATATATGTTTATACATGACGTTTTAAAAAAACACCCTCCTCATGCAACTTCAACCATATGAAAATATGGAAGAGATGATCATGGAACAGTATATCATGACTAGGCCTATTTAAAGCACTTGACTAATTCCAGAAAGGGCACCAACAAAGATGAATCCTTACTACAAACTAGTGAGCCACTGGCATTCTATAACATGATACAAGAAGATAAATAACATGAAAGAAGATATTGTATTAACACATAAGAGAAATTACATACTGTGAGATACAGGGGACCAGAATCCTCATTACAGTTATAACCCCTCCTCACTGAGACCCTACGGGCTCTGAACCTCCATAGAGAAATGACTGCCGAGTGTGTCTGACCTTCTCCTTTGCTTCCTTTGCCATTCTTTGGTGCAAATACGGGACATTAAATGTCTTGTTTTCGGCCTTTATGGGAAAGATAGAGGTTCTAGAGGAGAGGTAAGGGTGACCACAATTGACTCAATGTTTCAATTTGAATAAATAGCAAGGAAAGCATTCATTTTTAACGAATGACTAACTATAAATAAATGTACTTTTGCAATATGTCTATGGAAATAAATATGGAGATAAAAATATCCTTATATACAAAGACACGAAATAATAAAATATATACAATGTGTTGCCCGCAGCTGAGGGAAAATCTGCTGCCGTAAGAGACCTGAGATAGTCTGCAATTCTGTACTGTACTCTCGGCTCCTGATTTTGGATTCGAATCCTAGATCTTTAATGCAGGGCGAATTTCTCTGGAGGGTTCTGTGAATACATTCCTTTGTCTTCTTTAATTGGAGATCATTTCTCGCACCTACCCTCAGCTTCTTCATTAAATTTCACCCACAGAAAATCGTCTTTCATGGGCTCTAAACCTTTGCAACGGAGGCGGCGAACTAAAACGCCTTCCTGTTATATTGAAACCTGCAAAACCCACAAAATATTAGAGAAATTAGACACAGATGGAGGCGGGGACGATGGATACATGGTCGACCGGGAGAAACACGCAGGGTGGCGGAGGAAAGACATTGGAGATTATGATTGAACAGAGGGACTGCGAAATTTGCACGTAAAACTGCTTGGTTGCGAGGAGAAAATAAAATAGAGGATATGAAAAAACACGCGCACACACACACACACACACACACACACACATATATATATATGACGGAGAGATATATTTTAGACATATGAGAGTAAACACGTGGAGATACGGAGGGAACAGGTGGAAGGGCGACGTGGCGGAGTCAACAGGTGGGGGGGGGGGGGAGACTGAACTCTGGACCGTCAGATTACAAACACAGATTGACGGTTGGGGAATGATGAGAGCAGCACGACGGTGGGCCATAGAACAGGATGGACAGGGTTTAAAGGGTGAGCAACTTTGGTGGATGTCCGCCGTCTGATTGACATCGCCAGATCCGATGGCGCGAAGGAGTTCCGCTGCCCAACCTTTGTACAATCATTAGCGTGCGGGGATAGCGGTTTTTGGCACCCGTACCCAGGACACGCGGCGCCTACCCAGTGGAATCGATGGCCCGATGGATAATACCGCTAGCCTGGGGTAGGCGGTGCGGGACTATACCACCGGTTTGCTGCGCGCGGGGCCCTCCATATGAAACGTTCACCGCTCCGTTGATATAACGTGATTAGACGGTGGATATCACGCCCGAATATAAACAATAAGCCCATTCCTTTTTGGCCTGCGGTTTTCGGACTCAGGGCATGTGACGCCGATAGGAAAGAGGCTAAGACCCGGGGGCTTCAGCTCAATATAATTTTAAAAGTGGGTTTTTAACTTTAGTCGAGTGTATTTTATGAACAGGGATGGCAGTGTTAAGTAGGAGCATCGGGGTTTATAGCCACGGTGAAGATTTAAAATGGATTTGAGTAAGGCAGCATGCCGAAATTTGTAGGCAGGGGGTGATTATGTACAACATCGGCTCCATCTGGGGACGACATGTTCGTCCTCGGGCATGTCGAGAACACGCAGACCATGGAATATTTCACTCCGTTCTTCAATTTCCTCTGCGCTTCCGCCTTAGGTAATTATCAACATTCTTTTTCCTTTGTAAAAATCAAAGCCAAAACTACTTATATACAATATATATAGTGGGGCACTTCCAATCTGGGTCAGAATTTGAAATATGGCTTGAGGAATTGGCCATTCACAGGTGCATCCAACAAATCACCCTGCAAATTTTCTAAAGAAAAGGTGTTGTTTCTTCCTAGCTTCACTATTTTGAATGGCCCAAACCACAGCGGATCAAATTTAGCATGCTTGCCCTTTTCTGCTCTGCGAACATCCCATCTGAGAACTAGGTCTCCGACTTGAAAATTTCTATCCTTTGCGTGCAGATCAAAGACATTCTTCATTTTCTCCTGATATTCTATCAATCTCTGATTTCCCTGGTTCCGTGTTTCTTCCAATTCTACCAATTGATTAATCCTCCTGATCATATCATCTGGTTCCTCTTGATTCTCCTGCATAAAACGTGCCACTGGCAAAGCCAATTGCACAGGAAAAACAGCTGCTCTTCCATATACCAGCTCATATGGAGACTTCCCTGTTGCTCTTTTGCTGGTTATCCTATTTTCCCATAGAGCAAACTTTAATTGAGAATCCCAGTTCTTCTGATTTTCACTGATTGTTTTCTTCAGGGCTCTCACCAAGGTTTTATTAGATGACTCTGCTAAACCATTTCCCTGTGGATAGTATGTTGTGGAATGGGTCAGGATGATGTTATACTTTTGGCAGAAATTCACAAATTTGGCAGATTTGAAAGCTTGTGCATTATCAGTTACAATTCTTGCGGGACAACCAAACCTAGATATGATATTTTCTTCCATAAACTTTATTATCACAGCGTCTGTAGCATTTCTTGTAGGTATGGCTTCCACCCATTTCGTGAAATAATCTGTGGCTGTTAGTATCCATTTATATTGACCACTTGATGGGGGATGTATTTCTCCTATAAAATCTAATCCCCATTTATGAAATGGTTCATTTACATGAATAGGAATCAAGGGCATGGCTGCTAATTTCTGTCTTTCTGCAAATCTTTGGCACTTGTCACATGCTCTGACCCAAGCAAAAGTATCTGTGTACAATTTTGGCCAGTAGAAACCAGCCCTCAAGATTTTATGAGCTGTAGACCTCCAGCTGTAATGTCCTCCACATATTCCTTCATGGAATTCTGTCAATATGTTCTCTATTTCATTTTCTGTGAGGCATAACAGTAATATACCTGAAGGGTCTCTCTAATATAGCTGTCCATTGGCAATTATATATTTCTGAGATTTCATTCTCACAGCTCTGTATTTTACCTTATCACAACTCGGAGGACAGCTAAGTGTCAAAAGATATTCAACAATTTATTTGTACCAAGGACTAGTTAGATATTTCACATGTTCCTTTTGAGTGGCCATCTCCAGTCCTTGCTGCTCCTCTTATTTTTCAGATTCTTCATTTGCTAACATAGATAGGTTAATGCCCAAAGCTTGATGATTTGATTCAGATAAAATCTTGGCAAGTCCCTGTCCTTTAATCAGCTTAGTAGGCCTTATATCCAGATCATACTCCTGAATCTTTGCAATCCATCTCCCCCTTCTACCTTCGCTATCTCCCTGAACAAGGATGTCTTTGACAGCAGCTGTGGGAACATATGCAGTAATATGGGATTGAAAAACATAAACTCTAAAAGCTTTAAGGGACTTTACCAGGGCATATGCCTGCTTCTCCAATATATTACATTTTAATTCAGCATCATAAAGTACTTGACTGAAGAAAGCTATAGGCTGTTCATATCCCTCTTCATTTTTCTGCAATAACACTCCAGCAATTGTGTGAGGGGAAGCAAATGAGAAAATCATAAATGGCTTTTTGTAATCTGGCCCTGCTAGCACAGGAGCTTCAGCAAATGCCTGTTTTATCCTTGTGAATGCATCTCTAGACTCCTGGGACCACTTTACTTCATTCTCCTTTTTCAACATATTAGTTATATGCCTAACTATCTCAGCATAGTTAGGAATAAACCTTCTTAGAAAATTAATTCGGCCCAAAAACACTTGTACTTCCTTTTTATTCCTGGGCAGAGGAATGCTGTTTATTACTTCAACTCTTTTAGGGTCTATTTTCACACCGTCCTTTGTTACAATGTGCCCTAAAATTTTTCCCTCATCTAATGCAAATAAAGATTTTTGAGGATTGAGAGATAGACCATACCTCCTGCATTTTTCAAAAGTTCTTCTTAAATGCTCAATATGTTCGTCATCATTCTCTGAAAACACAGTGATATCATCAAGATACACCACCAAAAACTTGTCCTGTTCTCCCACAAAGGCTATGTCCATTGCCCTTTGAAAAGTAGCTCCTGCATTAATTAATCCGAATGGCATCCTGGCATACATAATGGTTCCCCAAGGCGTGGTGAAGGCAGTTTTCTTCTGGTCTTCCGGAAATACAGCTACCTGATTATAACCAGAAAATCCATCCATCATTGACATTCTGGATGCTCCCACTACTTTCTGCAGGATGTGGTCCATCTTAGGCAGTGGATAATTATCTTTGAGAGATGCTCTATTCAAATTCCTGAAATCTACACATAGCCTTATTTCTCCATTTTTCTTCCGAACAGGAACAAGGTTCGCTATCCATTCTGAGTATCTCAATGGCACAATTATCTTGGCCTTCAATAGCTTCTTGATTTCTTTTTCAATAGAGGGAAGCAGCAGAGGATTGATCTGTCTGAGCTTCTGCTTATAAGGTTTTGCGTCTTCCCTCAATGGAATCTTATGCTGTATTATATTTACATCAAAAGTTTTTAGGTCCTGATAGGACCAAGCAAAAACATCTTTGTAAGATTGAAATAACTTCAAATATTTTTCTTTATAATCCTCTGGGACTCTTTTTGATAGTTTGACAATTTTGGGATCAGTAGAAGTACCCAGATTCAAATCTCCTACTTGATCTTCTTCTGTTACTTTGCTAGGCTGCAATGGAATATCATCTTTGTTAAATAATCTTTCTAGAGGTACCAGACCTCTAGGTATAACATTTCCTTTCAGCTGCAGCACTTTATTTCCTGCTATTCTTTCTTCCCATTTATTTTCTGCAATATTTTCAGCTTCTTCCTCCTCATTATCATCAATTTCTATATTTGTGAATTCTCCCACTGTCTCCATGAATCTCTTCATTTGTTCATCATCCTCAAATACCTGCCAATGCTTTATGTTGTCTGGAATGGATGGTATGTACCGTACCTCCACTTCATATCTTAAAAGTGGATTCTAAGGAGGACGGAATGTACTAGCAGCTACAGCAAGAGAATCTGCTATTCTGTTTTGCTCCCGGGGCATGAACTGTATGTTAAATGCTGAGAAGAAGTTTTCTATCATGTCCCATACTTCATTTCTATATGCTCTGAGCCGAGGATGTTTAGTTTGACACTCATTTTTGATCTGCCTTACTACTAGCTCAGAGTCTCCCAAGACTTTTAAACATTGGATGCCCATGTTTCTAGCTGTTTTTAGTCCCAATAATAGTGCTTCATATTCAGCTACTTTGTTTGTAGCCTCATACTCCAATTTAAAAGACAAGGGCACCCATTTTCCTGCGGGAGAGATTAATAATACCCCAGCTCCATTACCTTCTCTTGAATTTGCTCCATCAAAGTGCAAAGTCCAAATTTCTGATTCCTGATCTCCTTTAAGCTGCTCAGCTTGAATTTGACCAAAAAGGGGCTCATGAGCATAATTTTTATTTTCTTCTAACATCAAGCATGAGAAGTCACCCTCTTTGTTATACACGGGTGAATTATCTGAGCAGTCAGCCTTGGTTACCATTTTGACAAATCTAGTCTCCCTATATAACCTCCTTTCCTGACCTCCAAAGACTGGGACAGTAGCATATGTTAAATCTAATTTGATTGATCCCCCAATCTTTGTACCCCAGGACCTTGACAACAGCATGCCAAAGCGGGCTGGGATATCAACAACCACAATGTCCATGACCACACTTTTTGTCGGGATTTGTGCCAAATTGACCACTAAATCTTTAATCATTCCCAAGCATTTAACTCTTTTGGAATCAAATGAATATAAATCTTTGTACGGTCTTGTAATTTGCAGTCCTAGTTGTTCCATGACAGACAGAGGCATAAGATTATGGGAAGCCCCAGAATCTAACATACAGTTATGTAACAGCAGGTCATGAATGACTAGAGACACATAAAAGGGAGGAGTAGAAGGGTCTATCTCCTCGACATGTGGGCCAAAGACTAGCATGGGTCTCTCTTCTTGAAGATTTAGACTATCGGGTGTAATTGGTATTTCAGGAGGAAGTATAAAAGAGGTAACTTGAGACTGATATACAGGCTGTTTTAATAACTCAGTCAGAGGGACAGGAATCTTAATCTTCTCAAGTTCTTTTTGCAAATTGAAAGCATATGTGGGCTTTTCTACCACAATTTCTTTTGACTCCTTATTTTCAACTGAAGACTTCACTTCTTTTGATACTGACTCAACATTAAGAGGACTGACTGTTTTTGAAGAAGAAGGAATATGATCACTAGGCTGCAAGGGAGTATTTTGAAGAGGATTCTTACCTTTTTCTGCATTCTTCTTCGTTGCTGATTCCTTCTGAACAGATGCTTCTTTCTGAGGTGGTTCTTCTTCTTGTTCTTGAGTTCTGGTCCTCTTCCTTGAAGATCTGAGATCATATTTTACATTGAATTGTGCTTCCATGAAATCAGAAAATTGCTTGCAGTAATGGTCAATCTCTGCTTCTTCGTCTTCTTCTTGCAGGGGGCACTCCATATCATCATTGTGTGAAAAGGCCAGATTGGAATCCTCTAATCCGTAAGCTGCATCTCCAGTGGAGTCATCTACTGGGTCTTCCAGGTACAAGGGATGGGGTACCTGATCTTGTTGTTCCTTTGTCTCTCTCGGCAATATCTGGAGAGGTGGCCTTTTGTACTGGGGATTATATCCTCTATTCTGAGCATTATAAAAATTCTTGGGGGCTGAATTCTTGGCCTCCAACTCAAGTTTAACCATCTTCTTAATCATTTTGCTTATTTCATCCATCTTGTCAGAGTCTTTGTCTTGATTAGAGGTAGAAACCTCTTCTTTGCCTCTTCTTCTAGTATCTTGTTCGACTTTTCCCTTTGACTTACCAGTGGCAGCAAAATTTGCCTCCAACTCTAGAGCATCTGTCTGAGCATCATCCAGGGTGACAGGCATTATTTCCCGCAGAGAGAAACCGAAATCAGAGTCAAAAGCTGCTATAAAAACAACTTTGGCAGCATTTTGGTGAGGTTTCATATCAACAGGAAGGTTCAGATATAATTTATTAAATCTTTTGATAAATTCTGCCACCCCCTCGTTATGTTTCTTCTTTAGCGTATTGAATTCAACGAGGCACTGCCCGTGATCTTTCTTTTCTCCCCATTTCCTGAGAAAAACCTCTTCCATTCTTTCCCAGGTATTTACGGAACGGTCTGCTAATGTCTTGAACCATTTTCTTGCTTCACCATCTAGAGATTGAACAAACAATCTTAAGACCACGTCCAAATGTTCAACATTTAAATTTTCTGCAAAGGCACATAAAACCTCAAGATGTTTCTGAGCATCAATCTCATTTTCTCCATTAAATCTGGGCAAAATCTTCAAATAATCTTGCGGCATATCATTCAGCACTTGAGGTAAGGCCAGTGGAGCATATTTGTTCAACAGGAAGGCAGGGACATTAGCCATTGGAGGAGGTGGGGCTATAACAGTTTGATGTAGAAATGGAGGAAGAGGAGAAGGAGGAAGTGGGGTATGGATAACAATGGGAGTATACTGTACAGAAGCTTGAGGTGTAGATGGAAATAATTCACGATTTACAGGGGCTACTTTTGTAACTTCTTTAACTTCGCATTCAGGGGTAGGAAAAAAGTTCTCTTTGGTTCTAGCGCTTCCCCTAGGTGGGCTATCCGAGTAATATCCAAGATTTTCCTCAGTGGAGTCGGGATTTTCTACTTGGATTTCTTGAGAAGAAGAGGATGGAAAATATTCTTCAGACAATTCAGGAATTTCTGCACGAACTGATTTCTTCTCTTTCCAAATTCTTCTGTGAATGATCTTCTCCGGGTCAGACACAGGTGTTTTCGGCTGTGAGGTATCTGACCTCAAATGTGGCTTACGAGAAGCCAGGACTACCAATAGATTTGTCAAATAAAGACCAACGTGGAGTCGCCAAGGTGAGAGATACGCAACTCTTCAACTCTCTGTGCTCACCTGATTAGAGAGTGAAATCAATTTGTCGAGACCCAGGGAAATTGATTTTCTTGAATTCGTGTCCCCGGCAACGGCGCCAGAAAGATGTTATGGATGATTTTGTCACCCCCATAGAGACAGTCTAGAGTTGCCATAGACTAGTGCCTAGGACATCTTAATATAGCAAGGAGCCCTTTATAGTTTGGGTTTTCAGTCCAAGAACTCACTTAATATCTCTTGTTTGAACAAGGAAATTAGTTTTGAATGGGACCAATCTCTCTCAGAAGTTGGGTACAAAGATAAGAACAGTGTAGGGACATCATGTAAAACTCCAATACAAAGGCATCAGACAGTTAAGAGACCACTTACTGTAGAGAGGGCCAGTTCAAATAGTACACCACAGAAATCAAGTATTAAGAGTGAGTGCGATGAGGAGACATAAAGAAGATATTAGCTAACATGAGACTGATACCCAGATACACAACAGAACCACATAAGGGCATACCAATCTATGAATCCTTATATGACAATGGCATTTTAAAAGCACCCTCCTCATGCAACTAATATAGCAGAAAATATGGAAGAGATGATCATGGAACAGTATATCATGACTAGGCCTATTTAAAGCGCTTGACTAATTCCAGAAAGGGCAACAACAAAGATGAATCCTTACTGCGAACTAGTGAGCCACTCGCATTCTAGAACATGATACAAGAAGATAAATAGCATGAAAGAAGATATTGTATTAACACATAAGAGAAATTACATACTGTGAGATAGCAAAGACCAGAATCCTCATTACAGTTATAACTCCTCCTCACTGAGACCCTACGGGCTCTGAACCTTCATACAGAAATATTACAGAATGTATACAAAAGCCTTCTCACTGCACCATTTGCTGATAGAAATCTGGAACCCCTTCAATGTCTTCTTTTCCGGCCTTTATAGAAAAGATAGAGGATTCTAGAGGAGGAGGTAGATGAAGCACAATTAATGACTCAATTTGAATAAAATGGCAGAAAGCATTCGCGCCCACACTATGAATGACTAACTATAAATAAATGTACTTTGCAATATGTCTATGGAAATAAATGCCGGGAGATAAAAATCTCCTTATATACAAGACACAAATAATAAAATATATACAATGTGTTGCCCGCAGCTGAGGGAAAATCTGCTGCCGTAAGAGACCTGAGATAGTCTGCAATTCTGTACTGTACTCTCGGCCCCTGATTTTGGATTCGAATCTTGGATCTTTAATGCAGGGCGAATTTCTCTGGAGGGTTCTGTGAATACATTCCTTTGTCTTCTTTAATTGGCGATCATTTCTCGCACCTACCCTCAGCTTCTTCATTAAATTTCACCAACAGAAAATCGTCTTTCATGGCCTCTAAACCTTTGCAACGGAGGCGGCGAACTAAAACGCCCTCCTGTTATATTGAAACCTGCAAAACCCACAAAATATTAGAGAAATCAGACACAGATGGAGGCGGAGACAATGGATACATGGTCGACCGGGAGAAACACGCAGGGTGGCGGAGGAAAGACATTGGAGATTATGATTGAACAGAGGGACTGCGAAATTTGCACGTAAAACTGCTTGGTTGCGAGGAGCAAATAAAATAGAGGATATGAAAAAAACACGCGCACACACACACACACACACACACATATATATATATATATATGTATGACGGAGAGAAATATTTTAGACATACGAGAGTAAACACGTGGACATACGGAGGGAACAGGTGGAAGGGCGACGTGGCGGAGTCAACAGGTGGGGGGGGGGGACTGAACTCTGGACCGTCAGATTACAAACACAGATGGACGGTTGGGGAATGATGAGAGCGGCACGACGGTGGGCCATAGAACAGGACAGACAGGGTTTAAAGGGCGAGCAACTTTGGTGGATGTCTGTCGTCTGATTGACATCGCCAGATCCGACGGTGTGAAGGAGTTCCGCTGCCCAACCTTTGTACAATCATTAGCGTGCGGGGAGAGCGGTTTTTGGCACCCATACCCAGGGCACGCGGCGCCTACCCAGTGGAATCGCTGGCCCGATGGATAATACTGCTAGCCTGGGGTAGGCGGTGCGGGACTATACCACCGGATTGCTGCGCGCGGGGCCCTCCATATGAAACGTTCACCGCTCCGTTGATATAACGTGATCGGACGGTGGATATCACGCCCGAATATAAACAATAAGCCCATTCCTTTTTGGCCTGCGGTTTTCGGACTCAGGGCATGTGACGCCGATAGGAAAGAGGCTAAGACCCGGGGGCTTCGGCTCAATATAATTTTAAAAGTGGGTTTTCAAATTTAGTCGAGTGTATTTTCTGAATGGGGATGGCAGTGTTAAGCAGGAGCATCGGGGTTTAGAGCCACGGTGAAGATTTAAAATGGATTTGAGTAAGGCAGCAGGCCGAAATTTGTAGGCAGGGGGTGATTATGTACAATACCGCCCAATGTCTAAAAATAGAGGTCCATCTAAGTTTTACCAACTCGACCAATCATCCATAAATAGCATCCTGAAACTCATAGACCATGATCCATATGTCTAAAAATAGACATAGTCTAAAAATAGACTTTGCGCCAAAAATAGCCTGCGGGCCCACTTAGTGAAGGCGACTTCTTTTCACTAAGCTCCATCATCTTGTTGCATTTTCAACACTCCCTCTCAACAATATATGGATTATCTGCAACCCCTATCTTGCCTCTGTGGTATTTGAATTTTCTCCTGGTGAGCGCCTTCGTCAAGATATCAGCATCCTGATCCTCCGTGGGAATGTATGAAAGCAACATGATTCTCCGCTGCACACAATCTCTGATATGATGGTACCTGATGTCGATGTGTTTGGATCTATCATGAAATACTGGATTAGCCGAGAGTTTAATGCAACTCTGGTTATCACAATAAATCACAGTAGGCTCCAAGTGTGACCCAAACAACCCGACCAGGATCTTCCTCATCCATATGGCCTCGCATGCAGCCAAGCTTGCTGCCATATACTCAGCCTCTACTGAACTGAGTGCCACGGATCTCTTCTTCCTGCTATACCAAGAAACTGCTGTCGACCCGATACTGAAGATCCCTCCAGATGTGCTCTTTCTGTCCGTTGGGCTCCCTGCCCAATCTGCATCCGTGAAGCCACACGACTTCACCTCATCCTCCTATCTCTACCACAAACCATATCCCGATGTGCCTCTAAGATAACACAATACATGGTTGCCTGCCTTCCAGAAGAGCTTGGTAGGCTTAACCATAGCTTGCGAAAGCTGGTTAACAGCATAGCATATATCGGGTCGTGTATTAACCAGATACATAAGCGACCCCACCAACTGTCGAAAGACAGTGGCATCCACTACCTCCGCCGAAGTAGCATCCTCCTTCATCCAACCGCCAGGAAGAGGAGTATCAACAGGCTTGCAGTCATGCATGTTGAACTTCTCCAGTATCTCCCGGGCATACTTACCCTGAGAAACAAACAGTCCATCACTGCGCTGCCAAATTTCCAATCCTAGGAAATAATGAAGGAGGCCCAAGTCCTTCATCTCAAACTCTCTAGCAAGATCCTCCTTGCATGAAAGTATCAACAACTCATCACCCGTCAAAATTAGATCATCTACATACAGTACAATGATCAGCAACTTCCCCTCCACCACAAACTGGTACAGGTTAGGATCCGCCTCACTCTTGGAGAATCCAAGTCCGGTGAAAGAACTGTCAATCGGTGTGCTGGCTTTTGAGGTGCTTGTTTTCAACCCATGGGGGTGCTCGAGCTCTCTTGAGTACGCACACATGCGAATCTATTCACTGTTGAAGATCTCGAAACCTTCGGGCTGATCTATGTACACCTCCTCCTCAATGACTCCATTGAGGAACACAGTCTTCACATCCATCTGATGAATTTGCCACCCCATCTGTGCTAAGAGAGCAAGAATCGTCGGTATGGAAGAATACCTTGCGACAGGTGCAAAGGTCTCCTCATAATTGATCCCCTCAATCTGTGAAAAGCCTCGGGAAAAAAATATTTCCTTGTGCTTCTCCACACTCCTGTCAGCTACCTGCTTCACTTTTTAGATCCATCTCGAACCCACCACTAATATTTCCCCTCCGGCCTTGGGACAATCTCCCATGCACTGTTTCTGAAAATCGAATCATACTCTTCCACCATGGCATCTACCCATGCGGGGTCCTCCACAGCTTCCTCGAAAGAGGATGGCTCTGTCACGACACATTTGATCACAAGAGCCTTGTATCCAGTGTACCGGTCCGGTGACTGTCTCTGTCTGCGCTGTGCTGTAGGTGCTCCTACAACCTTCTCTGCATCTTGAGCCAGTCGCTCAGCTTCTGTAGTGCGCTTGCGCCCTCTGATGGTTGGCGCTGCATGATTGGTCTCTTCCACTCCATGAACATCCTCTTGTGGCTGATCCACATCCTGAAGCTCATCCTTAGGAACTAATAGCTCCTCATCTGCATGCAAGTGTGGCTCCCTCTCAAGCGAACACTTCATGGCTTTCTCCTCCTGAAATTTGATATCCCGTCGCACAACAGTCTTGCGACTGTTTGGAAAATACACACGATAGTTGTGGGGCGTAATAGTGTACCCCAAAAATATCCCAACCTCTACGGTCGGCTCCAGCTTCTTCCTGGCATCCTTCGTCACATGCATGTAGATAGGTGAACCAAAAATCCTCAAATGGGAAATATCAGGCCTCTTGCCAGAAAACGCCTCCTCCGGTGTACTCATGCCAAGTATCTTGTGAGGACAACGGTTCTGCACATATACTGCAGTATTGCATGCCTCCACCCATAAGTGAATGGGTAGGCCTTGATCATGCAACATCGCCCGTGCAGCACCCACGATCGTTCTGTCATTCCGCTCAGCAACCTCGTTCTGCTGTGGGTTATGGGGTGCTATGAGCTCTCTCCGAATTCCTTCTGCGCTGCAAAAGTCCTTGAATTCGGCAGAGATGAATTCACCACCATTGTCGCTCCTAAGAGCCTTCACATGCTTCCCCGATTCCTTCTCAACCAGCACCTTGAACTCACAGAACTTTGAGTATGTCTCGCTCTTCTTCTGCATGAAGAAGATCCATCACTTCCGAGAAAAATCATCAACAAAGATCACATAGTACCTGTGCTTTGTTGTCGAAGCTACTGAGAAAGGTCCACACACGTCTGTGTGAATTCTCTCAAGGATCGTCGTGGTGCGACTATCCTTCTCGTGAAAGGTGGCTTTCACAAATTTTCCCAAGGTACACTCCTTGCACTGATTTGACTGTGCAAGAGTGCTCTTAGGAAGCCCAGTAGAAATCTGTTGCAGTATCTTCAAAGCTCCATGGTGAAGGTGGGCCAATCTCCGGTGCCACAACTCGCCATCATCCCGGCTCACCACTCCTTCCGCCTTGCATGCCATTGCTGCGCAACCATCTACTTGCAACTGATAAAGGTTCTTGACTCGAACCCCTATCTTCCAGGTTTCTCCAGTTGTCTTACTGCGCAGGAAAGCCTTTCCTTTGCTGAAGACAACATCGTACCCCTTGTCTTCTAACATCGCCACAGAGATCAGATTCTTCTTCAATCCTGGAACATGCATCACTTCCTTCAATACGAAGGGTTTACCAGACTCCCTCTCAAAGGAAATGGTACCGATACCGGTCGCACTGTATCTACCATCATCGCCCATCTCGATGTGCACTCCAAGATCTTTCTCATCCAGATCTGAAAACAAATCTCAATCTCCAGTCATGTGAAAAGATGCACCACTGTCCAAGAACCAAACTGAACCCATCACACTTGATACCAAGCATGCGATCAGCGAAAAATCCAGCTCAAAATACGAGGCTAAGGCCTCTCCCGCTATAGATCCAGCAACATGCTTATTTTTCTTCTTCTGTGGACAATTTGTGGCATAATGTCCGTGCTGGTGACAGTGAAAGCACTTCACCTTGGACATGTCCTGCTTCTTGCCTTTTGCACCGGAATGAGAAGCTTTATTGCTCTTCCCCTTCTTTGCTTTGGCAGCCAAAGCACAATTTTCTTCATCAGATGCCTTTGATGAAGGTCCATCCCTGGTACTCCGCCTTATCTCCTCTTGCATGAGATCCGACCAAAGTCGCTCCCATCCTGGTAATTTCTCCCGACCATTGACAGAGTCCTGATAGGAATGCCAACTCTTCGAAAGACCAAGGAGAGCCAAGTCCACCAAGTCCTTCTCATCTACAGTCACCCCCACACTTCCCAGCTCATCCCTGCATTGGGTGAACTTCGTGAGGTACTTGGGTATACTGTCACCTTTCTCCATCTTTATGTTTCTGAGTTTATCCTTGAGCGCCAACTTCCTCTGGTCACTCTTGCTTTGGAATAAATCTTTCAACGCTTTTCACATCAAGTATGGAGAAGTTTTTCCATGCAGGCTGGATACAATGTGATCCTTCACGCCCTCCAACAGAATCCTTCGACATTTTTCCATCTTCTTTTGCCAAGCCTCAACTTGAGCAGCATTAGTAGGCTTTGGGACCTCAGCATCTATGAAATCCTTCAACCCGTTATCATATAATACCGCCTCCATCCTGTCCTGCCATGCAACATAATTCGAGCTACCCTTAAGGGCATACTCTAGTCGCAATCCGTTGAAAGACATTTTGACTTCGACACCAAGAAAATTGCTGCAAATTCGAATTCCAAATTCTGCTGCAAATTCGAATTCCACCAGCTCAAAACTCAACTGCTTCCGATCTAATGTGAGAACAAAGTATTTCTAGCACAAAGACCCCCCCTATCGATATCACCTTCAAAGATCCGCAGGCCACCCCCCGCACGTTTACCGAAATAAATTGTAATCACTGTAATAGATCCGATGATCAATTCTCCCTCTGATACCATGTAGAAATTTGAATAATAGCTGAATTATTCACCAAGATTATCCTGATTACACACTATTTAAGTTTCATGCATAATACATAACCTCTTCTACAATTGATCATCAATTTGCGGAAATATAAGCGGTCACATGCACACATTAAAACATAATCAAGCACACATATAACACAGTATGTAATGGGGAAAGCTAATAGCTGAAAACCCCCAACTATATGTATTTTATAATGATAGAGAACATGTAAAAATCATAGTACAATACTCCTCACAAGTACTCAGTACTATCTCCAATAGTTACACACAAACTAGCTCAGATCTGAACAAGTCACAGGTTCAAATCTCCTCCACAAGTCTGCCTGCCTCTACTGCGCAATCCAAGATGAATAATGATGAGATCCAAGTTCGAATCCACCTGGCTTGTACTGCGCAATCCTCATTGGCAATCTCAATCAATGTGTGTGCAAATCTCATGCACAGCTATAGTCACAACTGATAGTAGACTCACCCTTTCACCCACCTCTAACACTTGTCTCCACTGAACTGTCCATGCACTGCAGTTAACTGATGTATTCTTTAGTTGATTTATGAGTTAATAATTATTGAATTAATTAATAATTAATTCACACCACTCATCACTATTTTATTTATCAGTTAGACTAAATACAACTAGTTCAACTAAGTTAAACCGAACACAACTCCACCAACTGTCTCATCAACTCCACCAAACTCTGCCACATGAGTTCTAACTTAAGTCAACCATGCAATAGCTCAACTAACCCTTAGGAAAAGCGTATTTCCTTCTGTCAGCTGCATGTGCCACATCCAAGCATCAAACTGAAGTGCTCCAAGAGGATAAGATAATGTTTATAGTCTAAATATTATTAAGGGTTAATAATATTTGACTGCTCTATTTTTAGCCCGGCAGTCTAAAAATAGAAACCGCCCAATGTCTAAAAATAGAGGTCCATCTATTTTTACCAACTCGACCAATCATCCATAAATAGCATCATGCAACTCATAGACCATGATCCATATGTCTAAAAATAGACATAGTCTAAAAATAGACTTTGCGCCAAAAATAGTCTGCGGGCCCACTTAGTGAAGGCGACTTCTTTTCACTAAGCTCCATCATCTTGTTGCATTTTCAACACTCTCTTTCTTAAGCTGCTTCCTAATCTGAGCCAATTTCTCAGAAATCATTTCTTCACTGCCTTCTTGTATTGTTTTACCAGTTTCAGTTTTGGAGGTTTTCCATCTTCTGCTTCTTTTTGTAGGTTTGTCTTTAGGTGGAGGTTCTTTGGGTTCTTCAAAGTGATTTCTCACTAAGAACTCTTCCCAATTATCTCCCATTTTTCTCAAATGATGTTCAATCAAAATTTTGACTAAACCATGGTGGTATAAGGTTGTTTCTAGATATTGAACTCTCTTTTGAACACTTGAGGCCATTTTATTTAGACTATGAAGCAAGAAAAAGGGAAAATTGAGTTCTTCTTCTAAGAAATGCATTATCAATCAAATATGATAAACATATAAGGTACCATATCTTCCTTCACATGTAATGAATTTTT
The DNA here is from genome assembly GCA_034641835.2 of Pinus albicaulis. NCBI lineage: Eukaryota > Viridiplantae > Streptophyta > Pinopsida > Pinales > Pinaceae > Pinus > Pinus albicaulis. The sequence continues at coordinate 1,687,119,443 of CM076580.1, forward strand.
GCAAGATAAGCAACATGTTCCTCCATTTGTTCTTTAGTGCGGAGCTAGGGATACCCTTTTTAAAAATGGAAACATCCATACCTGGTGAATTGAGTATCTGCTTCCATGCCTCGTTATGAAATTCTCTATTCTTGAACCACCTTTCCCCTTGTCTGGGAAATTCTGTTGCTTCTGCAATGGAGGCTTCTGTAATAGTGAATTTAATATCTCCTATCTCGACCTCAGCTCCATTGAAGGACCGTGCAAACGTTTTAGTCACCTCTTTGTGAAAACCACTGAATTTTTCAAAGAATTGCAACCACTCTTCTTGTTCTAACATTTCTCTGATTTGAGGATAACCTTCCAAGTACTTAGTTCCAACCGGTTCGGTCCTCACTATGAGACCCATTACTTCACTTTCCAACCTTCAAATTGTTGCTCCTCTGTTCACGGTGACAATGGCTGTTACAAAGATGTTTTTTTTCCACAGATGTTTCCTCTGTTTTACAGGCTGAAATGGTTAAGAGTTGGCTACGGGAAAGAATGATATGGAGTGGTTACAGAATGAATATAATGAGGTGAGGATGATGTATATGAGTTGAAAGATATCACGGAAGAAAAGACCGCGGAGATATTTTGTAACGAATTCAAAATCATCATTAAATTCTTTGGCCTAGTGACGTGACTAATCCAATCACTTCAGCACTTTAACCGTTTAGATTTTTAAATGATGATCGGATATGGGATTTGAAATGGTGGAATAGAAGGAGTTTTATCCAAAGTTTCTACGGGAGGTTTGTTAGGCATGATCAACAAAATCAATTAAAACAACTTTTTGAATTATTCATAACTTAACTATACTAAAATTTTCCATGATATGTCATTATAACCAGAACTTTTACCTTTGCCTTTCCTCTAATTTTTGTGATCTTTATATGCTTTGTTCTCCCCTGAAAATCATTACTTTTTGAGTCTTCATAACTCCCTTGATTTTGCTTGTTTTCATGGATATGCAGGATCATTTTATTGCAGATCAGGTGATTACTGGATAGTGCTTTCAAGATCTCTGGCTGCAGAATGTCTGTCTAGCTGCAAAATGTCTGACTGGCTGCAGAATGTCTAACTGATTGCAGAATGTACCTGTATAAGACTTGAAACATGAAATGGAATGGTTTGGAGTATGAATGGAATGTTGTATGGAATGAGTGAAGATGGATAATAAAATATGGTGTAATGGAATATGAATGAAGTGAATAATGGAGTGGAATGGATCACAACTTATGAAATGGAGTGAAGTATGAAAAGTGGCCTGCAATTCATGATATGTATTATTCAATTGCAGAAAAACATCAAACTTAAAAATCTGGGATGGAAATGAGGTGGACCATGGGGTGAAATGAATGATGTGTGGATGAATGAATGAAATGGAGTATGGATGAATGAATGAAACAGAATATGGATGGATGAAATGAGATGGACCATAAGTGAAATGAAACTTCTTGCAGAAAAAGAACAAATTTGAAAAGCTAAAGTGTCAGAAAGATTTTGATTTTCACTCTACCTTTTCTGTATAAACATGATAATCAGTGATTAGTTTTCATGTTTATACTTTATTATTATTATTATTATTATTTCAATAAAGTGACTTCAGAAAATTCAATTAAGTTGATGAAGAAGAAAGATTCTTCTTCATTAACTTCACATCACTGTTTTCCTGGAACTTCTTGACAAATTCTTCTCTTGAAAGTGGCTTATGATAAAGCTTCAATCTATGATCATTCACAAGAAAAGTGACCTCTTCTTCATCTATTGTCCTGATTTTTATTGCTCCATTGTCAAAAATTTTCACAATTTCATATGGCCCAAGCCAATGTGTTTGGAATTTACCTTGAAAATATTTGAACTTTGAATCAAACAAGAGAGCCCAATCACCTTCTTTGAATTTCTTTTCCTTGATGTAATTATCATGCCATCTAGTCCTTTGCTGTTGGACTATACTTGTCTTCTAAACTGGATCTTGTCTGATCTCATCCAATTCATTAATCTGCTCCAATCTGTGCTTTTGTGCCTATGTTAGATCAAGTCCTAGCTGAATTGCCATTTTGAAAGTTTGAATCTGGAACTCTATGGGAAACAAAACTTGCTTTCCATAAACAAGTTCATAAGGAGTATGACCTGTTGCGCTCCTCCATGTAGTTCTATAGGCCCACAAGGCTTCAGGAAGCCTATCTGCCCAATCTCTTCTATGTAAATGAATAGTATTTGTTAGGATCCCTTCAATGACCTTATTAGTAGATTCCACTTGACCATTTGCTTGTGGATGATAGGGAGTAGATTTTCTGTGTCTGATTCTGTACCTCTCCATCATTTGTTCCACTAGCCTTGATGTGAATTGAGCTCCTTGATCTGTAACAATTTCCCTTGGGACACCAAAATGAGTAAAAATATCCTCAAAAAGAAAATTAACTACAAATGCTTCAGTAGCAAAAAGTAATGGCTTGGCCTCTACCCATTTGGTAACATAATCAGTGCAAACTAATATATACTTCTTTTGTCTTGATGGAGGACTAAAAGGTCCTACAAAATCCAAAGCCCATTTTTCAAAAGGTTCAATATGTACCTGAGGCTGTAATGGCATCTCACCTAAAGGAGAAGGTTTCCCTAGGCAACTGTCACACCTTTTGACATACTCTTTAGCATCTTTAAAAAGGGATGGCCAATAATATCCTAAATGAAGGACCTTATAAGCTGTCCTCTTATTAGCAAAGTGTCTGCCACAAGGTTCATCATGACATGCTTTGAGAATCTCAGGCATCTCATCTTCCCGAACACATCTCCTAATGATAAAATCTGGACCTGTCTTGTACAACTCATTAGCAACCCATGAATATTTTGCATTGTCATAAATGATTTTTCTTTTGTCTCTTGCATTCATTATTGAAGGAAATTTCCCTGAAACTAAATAATTAGCAATGTCAGCAAACCAAGGAGTCTGAGTAGAAATTGCAAAAAGATATTCATCAGGAAATTGATCTTCAACTGGAGTGTCATCTTTGATGTTTTGGAGTCTAGATAGGATATCAGCTACTGTGTTTTGTTTTCCAGGCCTACCTAGAATGGTAATGTTGAATTCTTGTAAAAGAAATAACCATCTTATGACTCTGCCATTAGTAATTGATTTGTTCATTAGGTATCTAATTGTAGAATGATCTGTGTGAACAAAAGTTTCATAGCTTGTTATATAGTGTCTGAATTTGTTTATGGCATGAACAACAACTAAAAACTCTTTTTCAGTTACAGTATAGTTTAACTCTGAAGGAGTCAAATTTTTACTGGTATAGTAGATGGCACAAGGAATCAGGTCTTTTTGTCCCAATACTGCTCCTAGAGCTGTATTTGAGGCATCTGTTGAAGAGTGGAGACAGTCTTTGGTAAGTAATTTGAAGAGTGGAGGTGCTATCTTGGTGACGTTTTCTATAAATCTTCGATAATATCCTATAAATCCTAGAAAATTCCTAACATCTTTTTGACAACTTGGAATAGATAAGTTAGAGATGACTTCAACTTTTGAATCATCAACTCTAATCCCATCCCCTGAAATGTGATGTCCTAAAAATATTCCTTCAGTAAACATCATAAAACACTTCTCATGACTAAGTGAAAGATTTGATTCTTTACATATTTTTAAATTTTTTTCCAAGTTTTCTAAGGCTTCTTCAAATGTGTTTCCATAAACTGTGAAATCACCCATATATACCTCTACACAATCATGTATTAGATCCAAAAAGATTCGTAATACTGCCCTTTGAAATGTTGCAGGTGCATTGCATAATCCAAATGGCAATACTCGGTAAGCATAGGTACCCCAAGGACAGGTAAATGTGGTTTTGTCTTGATCCTCAAGTGCTACTTGAATTTTATTATAACCACTAAACCCATCTCGAAATGAGAAGTACTTTTTGCTAGCTAAGGTATCTAACACCTGATCTATGAAAGGTAGGGGAAAATGATCTTTAAGGGTAGCTTTGTTTAATTCTCGGTAGTCAATACATACCCTCCATTTACCATTTTTATTTGGCACAATTACCAAAGGAGAAACCCACTGACTATCTGAAATAGGATAGATAAAGTTGACATTCAACAATTTCTGCAATTCTTCTTTAACAATCTCCCTAAGATTTGGATTCATCCGTCTTTGAGGTTGTCTGATTGGTTTAAAATTTTCCTCTATGTAGATGTGATGAGCGCTAGTCTTGGGGCTTATCCCTTTCATATCAGTGTACTCCCATGCATATGCAGAAGAATGTCTCTGTAAGATCTTGACTAGCTCTTCTTGTTGAGATTTTTCTAGGTTCTTGTTTATGTTTAAAGTTTTTCCTGGAAATATTTCACTTGTAGAGCTGCCAAATTTATCCATAGACTGAAGAGACATCTGTCTTGATGATAAAAACTCAATGTTGGATTCTTCTTGAAATTGTTCATGTTTGTATTTCGAAGAGGATTCAAATTTTTCTAAAGTATTCAGAATTTGACTATCTTCACTAATTTCCGAAATTGTGAAGAGAGGTTGTAAGTCTTCTTCATCCTCTATCCATTGAGTATCATCTAAATCTGTAATTGTCCTTGCTGGAGGATACAAAGTGAATTTCTTAGTTGAACTACCATCAGAGATATACATATCACCAGATCTACAACTAATGAAAGCATCAGTTGTAGCTAACCAAGGTCTTCCTAATATAATAGGATGCCCTCCTAGATTATTCTTAGGAGTTAGGATCATGAAATCCACATGGTACTCCCAAGAATCTAGGGACACTGGAATGTCTTCTATTACCCCATCAGGTTTGATCACAGATCTGTCTGCTAATTGTAATAATGTGGGTGTAAAGAGAAGATTAGGAAGTTTCAGTTTATCCATGATTTGTCTATTCATGATATTGATTGCTACTCCTAAATCAATGAGTGTGTTTTGGATCTCAATTCCATTGATGTGAATTTTAACAACTGGATTTCCTCGGTCTAGATACATTGGAATAGTAATCTTACCCATCATGATATTTTCTATTTTTCCTGCCAGTTGAATTTTCTTTGTCTCTCTTATTCTTTTTCTTGTTTTCTTCATGCTCAACTCCTTTATTGTCTTTGCTAAAATTGGAATTTCCTTGATAACTTGTAATAATGGAATCTTAATACAGACATTTCTCAGCTCATCTAGGAAATCATATTTAGGCACCATAATTTGTTTTTCTACACCTCTATCAATTTGTAATCTTTCTAGAAAGGGAGGTGTAGGAGTGGATGTTGATGGCTGCTCTAATACAAGAGTTGAAATTATTGGTTCTTTTTGTTTTGGTTTTTCAATGTTTGGGTCTTGAAAAGATGTGTCTTCTTCAAGACTTTTATTTTCCCGTAGAGAATCTTCCTTAGAATTGTCTTGTTCTTGTATGATCACAAGAAGGTTTCCTCTTTTCAAGTATTCTTCCAGACCTAAGTTGAACATCACCAAGGTCTAGAGGAGTAATTAAATAACTTGGAAACTGTTGGCCTTCTATCATGTATGTATTCTGAGGATTTTTATTGTTGGGGTTTGGTATGGGTTGAGCAGGCAACTGATTTGATTTCTGAGGAAATGGTAATGGCAGTGGTTGATTTTGATGTTGTGGGTTTTGAGGATTCTGTTGAGGATTTTGAGGAGAAAAATGTGGGTATGGTGGATAGGATGGTGGATATTGATAGTACTGGGAGTATCTTCCATAGGGATTTTGTGCTCCTTGTGCCCAAGCTTGAGATTGATTTTGAAATTGAGGCCAAGGTTGCTGCCAAGAATTCCAATTTAGTGGAGGTTGATTATACAATTGATCATGGAATCCTTGTGTTTGAGGTCCTTGCCAAGGCCTTCTAGACACAAAATTGAGAGATTCTGTGAAATTTGTAGGAGTTTCCTCTTGAAAGACAACTTTAAGACCAGGAAGTGAAGGACATCTCTTGGTTTCATGTTTTTCTGAACAAATTACACAGGTCTCTACAAATTTTGCATCCAAAGGACATTCTCTCAAGGCATGCTTCTTTCTACATTTGGGACAAAAGATGGCTAAGGCATCAGATTCAGCTTTTTGCTTGTTTTGTAACTTAAGGGTGTCTATTTGTTCACTAAGACTCCCTAAGATGTTAGATTTGAATTCATCAAGCATATGTCCTATCTATGTCCTACTTACTGTCCCAGAAGCAGACTTACTTGCCCTTGCAAGAGCAGGGTCTCTTGGACATTTTACAGTTTTGGATTTCCCTCTTGAAAGGTTGATACATAACTCAGATATTTCAGGTAATGTGAGCTGAGATATATCCCCTTTTCCCATCATGTTAAGGATATCGAACCATTCATCCCTAATTGTCTTCAACAAGAGAGCTTTTAAGGTGTCTTGATCTAAGTTCTCCATTTTTTCTCTTTTGATGTTGTAATGAAATCTCTCCAACAAGTCTTCCAGGTTTTCATCTTCTTTTTGTATCATCTTGAACACTTCCTCCTTATGATTGACTGGCATACAATAATCCAAATACCTCTCCATAAATTCTTGTTTCATATCTTCCCATGTCCTAATACAATTGTTGATCAAACTCATAAACCACTTCAATGCTGCTCGTTTCATTGTTGAAGGAAATAGTTTAAGTTTTTGAGCATCTTGTAAGTAGTCATAAGTTCTACATAGGACTTAAAATTCAAATAGGAAGGTTTCAGGATCTTCATTTTTAAGTCCATAGAAGTTTGGAAGGACAGAGGGTGAAATGTTTTTCATAGTTGTATTGGTTTCTTCATCTACTATAGGAAACCCAAAAGAGCTTCCCATTTCTCTTCTGCCTCTTCCTCTACCTCCTTCTCCTTCTGCACCTCTACCTCCTTCTCCTCTACCTCTACCTCTACTCCCTCCAAATAATGTGTGTTCTCCATTAAAGACTCCCCCTCCCCTTCTTCTGCCATAGTTGATTCTTCTGTGGAAGTGGAAAAGTTTGTGTCTCTAGCAGGGATCCTTGAATCTTCTTCTAAGACAGGCTCAGTGGATGAAGTGGAAGGTTTTTCTAATGGAATATCTAATCTTAAGTCTTCTAGAAGTCTAGGATCAGTAAAGGATGGAATGTGGGTATGAGTTGGAGGTGTGCTGGCTCTTGGTCTAGGTGAAACAAGAGGTGTTCTAGGAATCAAAATTCTGCTTCTTCTTCTTATGAATCTACCCCTTGAGTCTCTCTCTCTACGCATATCATTGTTTTTGGGAGTTAAGAAACAAGGCTACCTAGTTACACTTCCCCGGAAACGACGCCAAAATGTTTGTGCTCAACTTAGTGTCCCTAAATTGAGTTCATTAATTGTCAACCATGGCTAGTAAACTGCTGAAGTGTGGTGCACTATATGTGCCTAGGTATTTGCTTCTCACTACGTTGTGTTTAATGTTTTATGATGTTTTTGGTTTTATGGTTTTATGTTTGAAAAGGGAAAAAACTAAGTGCTGGTGAAAAGAAGCTATTGGTTATTTAAAACAGAACAAAGCCTAAACTATGGATGACAAACAACAAATGAAAATTTTGATAATGAATTCATTGCAAGGAAATAAATCACAACATGAGCTTGAACTTATCCAATTCATTCATTAAAGATGTGTTGGAAGAGCTTGAGAAATGGACAAGTTAAGTGTAAATGAAGTTCTCCTAAATAAACAATCAACTCACAATATTACAAAAAAAATGATTATTCGTAACACAGTAAGGTTTCTATTCTAGATTAACCTATGATGCTGAATTTACCCTATTCTGCAACTTGACTTATCACTACTAGGCCTTATTCTAAAGTTTAGAGATTTTCTAGAATAATGTTTGGGAAAAAGGCTATAGGTGAATTTGTAAAAGATTTGCAGAATAATCCAAACCTTAAACTGATATTACTGACCCCTGTTCATGTGATGATGTATCAATATAAATTCAGAACAAAAGCAAGTTGTAAATAATGAAGGCCGAGAGACTAATTTTTTCAAATAGTACTACTTGAAATACAATGGATAACACTAGGCTAGAATGCGGTCTATCAATCTTAAAATACAATGACTACAACTAAACTAAAATGCCATTAATATTTTCGTGAAACAAAATGAACCGAGACTGAATTAGAGTGCTACTAATATACTTGAAGTACAGTGAACAGAGTTAAACTAGGATGCCATTATCAAACTTGAAATGTAGTGATAGAGTTGAACTAAATGCAATCAACCTCTGGAGTGTTATAACTAAATTAACATGCAACTAGTCTATGGAATTCTACAACCCATCTTGTTCAATATGAATGATATTTTGGAAGAGTTTGTAAAAACAATTCTGGCTGTATTATTCAATGCAAGTGAACATAAACATAATATTTGAAAGCAAATACAACTAGGATCTAAGATACCACAGCTGTTTCTTATTCATTGTTAATGATGTTTTGGAAGAGTTTGTAGGAGTAAGACCGGCTATGGCACTTAGTGTAAACAAGCATAAATCATAAAATTCGAAAGGAAATGAAACTAAAATCTACAACACCACAACTATGCCTTATTCATCTTGATGATATTTTGGAAGAGTTTATAAGAGTAAGTCTAGCTATGATGATTAATGTAAACAAGTATGAAACATAAACTTCAGAAACCTGCTTAAGCTAGAAATGAAAAATGAGACTAAAATACTTATCTAGGCCATATGAACAAAGTTGCTCAGGTAGCAAGGGCCCTCTACCACCGGAGTAGCACGTAAAATCTACTTCAAGATTGACTCAGCACTTTCAATAAAATGATGCTTCTTTCATTAAAAGAGAAATTACTTCAAAACAGAGTGTTTTCAGACTTCTGAAATCTAGCAATCAAACACAAAATCTAACCTTGTCCCTCGGTTTCCCGAGCCATATTTATAACAAAATTACATAAATGTCTTGAGATAACCTAGGGATAATTGTCTTTCCAAATAAAAATCAAACTAGGACTCTGATGGTGGTCTCATAATATGATTAAGGACATCTGGACTGTCCTTGTCCTACTAGGAGTCTATCTCCTAGTTTGAGTTCCCACGTGCATAACCACCTACAGAATTCCGTTCAAACTTCGTGGAGAGAAAAAAATGATGAGGGAGTGATGTGGAATACAACCATATGTGTTTTTCTTTGAGATGACACCTGGAACCTGCGTAGACATGAAGACAGTTGCAGAATCGGTAACTAGCTACAGAATGTCTGCATTCTGTAGCTAGATCTAGTTCAAAAAGTACTACAATGACAAAATCATAAAAAAATAGCAAGTTAGTCATGTTATACATTCTTAAAGCAATTTTAATTAATTCTATTGATCATTTGAGCCTGTAATCAATAATGGACAAAGGAAATGGAGTGGAATGTGGTGGAAGAAAGAACATCTTTGGAGCTCAACAGCAACCATGCAAAGAAAACAATGACAATAAAGAAAAAGGAAAAAAATACCTCTTTCACTCATTGCAAGAAAGAATTGCATGATGAGAAGCATTGCTGGAAACTGCATCCAGAGTTGAATCCTAAGAAGTATGGTGGCAAAGGGAAGCAAAAAACTGTTGCTACAATGCAACATGACCTAAGTTCTAATTTAGGCATGAGATGAATATCATAACTGTTGGGATTGCATGTGATGGAACAATTCACTTGGATTCTAATTAAGGCGATGAGACGAAGATTGCAACTGTTGGGATTGTAGGTGTTGGACCAATGATGGGAAGAACACCAAAGAATGCATGGTTCCGAGAAGTTGAGGAGATCAACCATATCATTCAAGTAGAGAATGTTGAATTGAGAAGAATGATACAAGAAGCAGAATAGGAGAATCATGGATTGCAGCTTTAGTAAAAATCCATAGAAGAGGCCTTGGAAAAGTTGAATTGCAGTGAAATCTTAGCACCCATTTCATAATTGGAAACTAAGGTAAATAGTGTTAGTGATTCTTTAGTTTCATGTTCTCATTATGATGATGATTTTGATGCATATGAAAGGCACTCCAAACCAACGGAGACAAGGGAGTCTTCAAGCGAAAAATATGAGGTGGTACATGATGCTAAGAACACATCACAACCTTCAAATGATAGTGATTATTTCAAAGGAGGAGCTAAGTCAAGTTTTCCTCGCTATAGCTGCATCAATGATAGTCATTCAAGGAAGGTCATGTTTCCCAGCAAGGAGACACAAAAGAGTGTCAAGAAAGTTTAGAGGAGGAAAATCCATTGAAACCATTTAAACAAGGGTGGACATAAAAAATCCACATGTTGGAAGCTCCATCCAGAGCTATGCCCAAATAAGGACCAAGAGCATATGAAAGAACTTGTAAAGGAATCGACTGATGAAGCAGTTCAACAATGAAACCAACTATAGGAAGAAAGCCCATTAGCCTGGTTAGGTAAGAGATGAGTATCATTTTTAAGTAGTTGAGTATGGCCACCATTGTAAATCACATGTTGCTTTTCAAAGACTCCATAGATGGGCAAAAATTTGTAAAAGAGATGAAGTGTATAACATCACTTATGAATGCAACATAGTGATATTTTGGCTTTTAGTTATATAGCAAACGATATGGGTTATATTGTAAGACTTGACCATGAGTGTTCTATAAACTCTGGGAAAGTAAGCTATTGTTTGGAATATTACAAGTTGGACATGTATTGGCAGCTACATATTTGCGTTTGGAAACAAGTGTCACCTTCATCATTCCTAGTTCTCAATTAAAAAGGTGAAGGAAAGGAAAGGTGGCATGTCAAAGACATTTGTTATGCATATCAAGATTGCAATACTGTTTTTACTTTTGGAGGAACAAAATTCCTTCAGTGGGGAGGAATGATCCAAGAGGATACCTAATGGACCAAACATCAAAGTATTCAAAACTTAGCAAAATCAATACCAAGTCAAAGAGATCATCACAAGGAATCTAACAGTGTAAACGATGCCTCAATATGAGTTCGTATGTGAAAGTTACACCCAATCAAACCTTGGAAAAAATATAGGATTTAGCTAATGGCAGATAAATTTGGAGCCTCACAAATTCAGCAGTATGACAAAAACAATGGTTAAACCTGGCGGAGCCTAGAAAAATATGGTGGAAGGATTAGTTAGGTTTCAAGTTAGCGACACCACCAAATATGGCGACAATTCCGCTAAACTTGGAGACAATTATGTGGCCCAATATAATGGGGCCATGTGGTACCTAACTGATCGCTATAATTGGCCACAACTGACCCAAATGGCAACCCAAATTATGGTTTGACAGTTCGACCAACCTTGGCGAATGGATTCAACGGTTCGTTAAATATATGGCGGGTCAACTCTTTATATGGCGGTTCGTTTGGTTTAAACCCAAATAGTGGCGAATGATTGAAACAATGTTGAATATTAACAAATGTAACAACGACAATATATAATTGTTAATGAATGGGCAATGGTTAACAATTAATAAGCGGTTATATATATATATATATATATATATATATATATATATATATATATATATATATATATAAAATTTTTTATATTAATAAATGTAATGATGAAAATATATATAAGGTCAGTGGGGGGTTGGAACTTGCGACCTCACCGCATAACTGACGAATTAACCTTTGTATGCCAGCCAAATCGCTAGCCTGTTGGACTTTGATATGTTCGTCGGTGCCCACACTTATAAACTCACCTCTTTTTTCATTTGACTAGGGAAGTAACAGAGGATGAAACAATGCGGAGGGAACTAACAGGGCTGAGCGAGACCCTAATGCAGGATTAGTCCAACCGAACGTTGCACATTCATGCAGATCGAGGAGGAATATTCCCACAAATTTTGTTGTGGAATCTAGAAGATTCTCTAAGGGTCCATAGTTGACAGTAACAAAATATAGTCAAATTTATACTCAAATTACTCAGAATTTCGCAAGGATTTCACTAGTTGAGTCTATTTTTGGATCTGAGCAACCCATTTTCAGGTCACTCCCAGAATTGGAGGTATAATGATGTATTTTTAAATATACTCATTTTCATTTTTATTGAGATGATTGAAGAGGCCTCCCCACTATTGAAGCAAGGCCCAGAGACGTAGTCCACGTTGGACGAAGTCCATTATAAAACATTGTGTGCATTGTATATATGATCTCCTTTTATGTTGCTTCTTATTTAAGTGTTTGTATATATGGTTTTTACATTCTCTTTCATGCAATTTTGAAAACACCATTGAAGAAAATATCCTGGATCACCTGGAGGCGAAGAAGATTAAGCATTGGTGCCAAACCTTACTTAATCAAGTACCGTCCACATGAGAAATCTTGGAATCATGGAAAGGCACACATATTAATGGTTTTTTTTCATAGGTATCCAAGAACCCCACCCTCTAGCCTATAGGCAAGGGTTAGATAATTTTCAGGTTTCAAGGACATTCAACAATAAGGCTAGAAGCCATTGGAATAATATATACTCAATATGAGCTCAACATGTCACTCATGGGAATTGAACTTGGGTGGGGAGAATAACAATTTCCTCCCAACCACCCGAGAGAAACCAAATTGAAAAACCATGTATTAATGGTGCTTGTATATACCCCACATTCCTTCAAAAGCATTAGAAGGATAAATATTCTAATATAATATTTTCAAGAAAGCTGTACACATACTTCTCCATGAGCACTAGAAGGGAAAACCTTATAATTTGTGGTTGTCCCCCTCATCCTTGTAGAAGTAAGGTTCCTCATCTCCCCCCACTAAGGAAGGTAAAAGATAAAACCTTTATTGTCAAGAATCTATCTAATATGATATGTCTATTAAAAAATGCATCAAACATTGGACAAGGAAATTGTATGATAGAAACCACCACAACAATTTGACATTGAGCACGAGCACATCAATGGAGATGATAATAATATACATCCATGCATGGACATGAAATTAAGAAATTCGACCTTGAAGATAGGCTACAATAACTATAAAGAACAACTAGTTGCAAATGAATAGGGGAAAGGTGATTACAACATGCTACCCTTTGGAAAAATAAGGGTTATTTCACATTTTCTCTCATAGAGAGTAGAAAAAGATCAAAGGAGTGTACGTGAAGTTATAGGTTGTTGGAGATTTTTCAAAGACATGTCTCACAATGAGATTCTTGTATATCATGCTTCACACATGTTTAGGGACATGATTTAATTACTTGCATTACCATTGTTTAATCTCCAATCGATAACCTTGTTCCCAAGCTAAATCTAGGTATGGGTACATATTGGTGATTGAAAGGAGCAAGAAGAGAACCCTATTGTAGCAAAAACCTATTTGTGGAAATATCTAGGGCATGTCAAGTGGTAAGATTTGGGTCAAATACATCATAAGGAGGAGAACACCCTACTTGGTTTGCGCTATGGAGCATTATTCAAGGAAATATAAAGTCCAAAAGAGTAAATTCCCTAACCTAGAGGAGTCATGGGACAATATAGGCAACAAAAGAGAAGTTAAAGGAGGAATTCCCTAGCTTAGATGAGATCACATGGTAGTGGAAGCATTCATCTAGTCAAAGGAGCTTAGTTTGTCATAAGCAATCAACTTCAACGGAGCAATTTGGTTACTCGATCATGATTCTACCCATTTATATGATGGGATTTATGGGAAACAAACCATTAAAATCACATTAGAGTGAATTAATGGGTCATTACACATTGTTCAAGGATTTTTCCACTTATTTGGAGGCATGTTTCACCTTTGAGACATGTGAGGAAATGACACATAGTTTAAGGCATGTTCTACATATTTGTAGGAAAGTCGTTTGCATGAAGAAATTATTTATCCAATTGGATCATCATATTATTTTTCATCTATCTTGATGCTTTCAAAGTGGAAAAAATTGGAGGAATTGGCTTGTTGGAAAGTCTTATTTTGGAAAATTGGGGTTTGAAACATTCCTAAGTTAATTTATGACATCAAATGGAATTGTTTGGGGGGGTCAAAACATTCTCATTTTTAGTAAAACCCTTTGACATTAATCTACAATAAGATACCTTTTTGAATATGTAAATATCATGTCAATTAGAGCTTGCATTCAAAAGTTATGTCTCCTGCAAGTTGACGTATTGTGCTAACCACCGTGGTACAAGAGGATGGAATATTAGCCTTTGTTACTCATGCACATGGGGCTAACCAAATGTGGACTTTCAAGGAGATCATAGAAGGTCCAAAATTGTACCACTAATTGAGTGTTGAGGAAGTCAAAACCTTACCCCGATATTTCTATCAGGCTATGTTAAATATTAGGCTACTAAGAGGAGTGGGGGTTCCATTATATGTCATTTTTTTCTCCATAGTTGAGTAGCACATATATGAGTGGGAAGTTAGATAATAGAAAATAGAGGGATAAGCTTCTATAGCAACCTTAATAGCCACAACTTTCAAGTAACTCCAAAGAGAGTACATCTTTCTTTGCATTTGCATATTTCTATACTAGGGAAAATAGAGTAGAGTGACCTCACCTTTTAGGTGGGTTTTCTCCTATATAGGTTTCCCAGGGTAAATATTGTGTTTATTTGTGGATGGTGTGTGAGTAATTTTTCTATATGCTCTATTTTTCATTTCAACTATTTCATATTTTTAAGCATAAAATCAATAATTAAAGAATTCGAGATCTAAAGGAAATTAACCTTCAGAGTAAAAATTTAAATGTTCTATTAGATCTATTCTAATGAACTGTTCTAGTGAATATCCATAATATTTAACATATCATGTTGGTATCAAAGCTATTTATTTCAGGGTATTTTGTAGGAAGTTTCAGGTATCCAAAAATTGGTTTAAGAAGAAAGCCACAAAACCTTAGCCCCGACTGACGAGTTTGTTCACAATAACCATTAAGATCCAACAAAAGAGATCGGTGAGGTTAAAAGCATAAATTATCAACATCAATCATAATATGAACCTCCTCATGGAAGCTATAACAATAAAGCTTAAACTATTTGGATAAGTCAAATGTTCTAACTTGGAGATTAAATCAAAGGGGAAACTCAGAGATAATGAAGACCCAAAAAAGGAGTCTGGGAAAGAACCTAAGAAAGAGTAGGTGAGTTATAGTGTCGTAAACCATTTTGCAATCCCTATTCAAAATGGAAGTGAAACTGAACATAAAGCCATACAAGGTAAGATTGATGCATTAAAGATGAATCATTGGTTGCATCAAATGAACATTATTTTCAGTGTTCACCATATAGATGAAGAAAACTAATATCATTTGCTAGACTGAAGTTAGAGGGCCATGCTTTATCCTAGTGGGAAAGTCACATGAATACACTTAAGTTGGAGAGTGATTTTCCAATAACGTTGGGGGAGGGATTTCAAACCATAATTAAGTCTCAATTCTACCCCATTGATTACGTAGAGGATCAATGGATCTAGTGGTGCTACTTTAGGCAAAGGCAAGGGAAGAGTGTACATGAGTATACCACCAAGTTTAGAAAGAAGCCATCATACTAGGCATCTCTCCCAAGAACCCAGATGTACTCCCCAAGTATCAACGGGGGGGTGAGAGGGGTTCTACATAGTCATCTACAAAATCAAATGCAAATGATACTTTTCAAGCCAAGGGAAATGGATAAGGCATGAGTATAGGCACAATATCTGGAAAACATAGGCTAGAAGAAATGGAAACCAAGCGGTTCCAAGTAGAAAGATCTCCAGGAAGATTCCAAGGACGGGAAGAAGGAGTGCAAGGTGGGGAGGATAAGAAGACGATCACTACCACATATTGGTGCAAGGGTCCTAACAATCATCGAAACCATTGCAAGATTGATGGTTACACTAAGAAAAACTAATGGAAACTACATATAGATCCAGTCTCAAAAAAACAAAAGAAGGATGCAAAGAAAAATAATCTTCTAGGCACATATTTGAGTAATCAAGTTGAAAGTAGCTCCAATGTGGTTGAGAAGATTGTTTGTACATATGTAGAAGGAGATTAATCTAAGTAGCCTTTATTACCAAGAATAGAACGAGATGACCAAACTCTTCCAAATCAATATCCATGTCAAAAATACCAAGATAAACACTTTATTTGACTCTGGTTCACAAGATAATCTCATAAAAATGGATCTAGTAAGCAAACTTGGATTGGAGGTTTGTGATTAGCCCAACCCATATCCAATAAGATGGGTTAATAAGGATATAAAGATCAAGGTAATGAAACAATGCAAGTTTAAATTTGTTGTTAACACTACTTTTGTTAATGAAGTGTAATTAGACGTAGTACCCCTTGATGCATGTGGAGTACTATTTAGAAGCCCCAACATGGATGTGGGATGCAATATTGAATCATAAGAGATCTTTGTACCGTAATGAATCATTTTTCCATTCAAATGTTTCAGATGTATTGGGATCTTGCTGCAACTTTTGAATGAGTGTCCACACCTCTTCATCATTCTTACATTCATCTGCTTCGGTTATCCACTCAAGGTTGGATAATAGAAATGGTACAAAGTAATGCTTCCACATCCTCATCCTTTCTTGAGAGTGCATATGCAACAACATTTTGCTTCCCTTTTTTATATATGATTTCAAAGTCATAATCCAACACCTTTGTGACCCATTTTTTCTGCTCTTCTGAAGATAATCTTTGTTCCAAAAAGTATTTAAGACTATCATGATCTATTTTTACCTTGAAGTGTCTTCCCATTAGGCAAGGTTGCCATTGCTTTAGTGTATGTAGTATTGCCAACATTTCCTTCTCATAAATAGGTTTTAGTAAATGATTTCCTTTGATTGGGCGACTTTCAAAAGCAATGGGTCTTACTTCTTGCATTAAAACCACACCAATTCCATTTCTCGAGGCATCACATTCCACAATAAAGGTTTTTGTGAAGTCTTGGCGTAACTAAGACTAGTGATTGACACATTGCCTCTTTAAGATGTTCAAAGGCCTTAGTTGCTTTTGGAGTCCAATAAAATGCATCTTTCTTCAGTAATGATGTTAAAGGTGTCGATATTCTCCCATAACTCTTAACAACTTGCGATAATACCCTGTTAACCCCAAAAATCCTCGAAGATGCCTTATGGTTGTAGGGATTTTCCATTCCTTAATGGATTTAACTTTGTTAGGGTATACCTTAACACCCTCATGAGATACCATATGACCCAAATATTCCACCTCTTGTAATCCAAAGAAACATTTGGAAGTTTTTGCATATAATTGTTTCTCCTCCAATAGTTTGAGCACCCTATCAACATGTTGAACATGATCCTTCCAAGAGCTGTTGTAGATTAGTATGTCATCAAAAATTACTAGCACAAATTTTCTAAGGAAGAGTTTGAAATGGAATTCATCAACCCTTCAAATGTATAAGGTGCAATGGTAAGGCCAAAAGGTATGACCAAGAAATTCATAATGACCCTCATGAGTTCTAAATGTTGTTTTCGAAATGTCTTCAGTCTTCATTTTAATTTGATGATATCTTGAATGGAGATCCAAATTTGTGAAATAAATTTCTCCATGTAATTCATCCAATAATTCATCAATCACAGGAATGGGATATTCAGCTTTAATAGTGAGCTTATTTAGCTCCCTATAATCTGGACACATGTGCCATGATCCATCCTTCTTCTGCACCAATGCTATTGGAGTAGAGAAAGAAATTTGACTAGGTTAAATTATACCAACCTCTAGCATTTCTACAACCATATGTTCAATCTCACTCTTTTGAGCATAAGGATATTTGTAAGGCTTGATGTTTGGAGGAACACTTCTTGGATTCCTTGTCGCCATAATTTAACATTCAATTTTTCTTGCCAACCTGAATGCCTTATCCAATGAATCAAGTTACCAAAGGTGAACCTCATGTTGGTTGTTATAATTTAAAGTCCCTAATAAGACATCTATCTTGTGTTCCTCTGGAATATCAGTTACCCTTATATTCAATTTTTGGAAGTCCTCAATGTGCTCCACCATTGAACCCTTTTGTTTGAGATTTATCAATTGGCTAAAGAAGGTGTTGCTCTTTGTATCCTCATAATGTACTATCATTTCCTCCATAAAAATTGACCAAGTGACAATTTTCTTACGAGAGCAAAGTCATCGATACCATACAAATGTATTTTGTTCTAAATATAAATTTTGAATGCGTACCTTTTGTGTGTTTTGCACATTATGGAGTTAAAAATATTACTCCATATGTAGTATCCATGTTACCAGATCCTTGCCATCAAACTTCCTCATATCAATCTTTGGAGTATGGTGGGTCTTAAATACAACGTTAGAGTCTATGACATCATTATTAAAATTTATTTTGTTCTCATCATGAGTTTCATCTACCACCGTTTTTCCATTAGGAATCATTTCTTGTAGCAGCTTTGTCAAACCTTCCTTCAAACTTTCCATGTATGCTTTTAGACCATTCTTCATGTCTTCCATGTTGCCTTTCATTTTTTCTTCTATTCCATCGATCTTAACTTCAATGCCATTTACGCCTTTCTTCAATCCATCCATGTATTTCTTCAAACCATCCATCTTAGGTTCCATTTCATTTTTTGTTACTCTTTGCGAGAGCGAAATTTGTTGTACTTGGTCTCGTAATTTTGAAATATCATGTTGCACTTCTTCCTCTTCATGAGTCATAGTAGAGCCTTTGGAGGGCTTAATGGGTGTGGAATTATTTTTGGAGGGAATTTTAGAACCCAATAGTGATATCTATGCTTCAAGATTCCATTGGAATCATTTCAAACTAATTTTTCAAAAGAGACTTATGAAATTAAAAAAAACAAAAACAAAAAAATACACACCTTTTTCTTGCTTTTGAGGATCTCGATATTGAAACTGATGTATCTCTGTAATTTTGGATCCCCAGTATTTGATATTTGGTCTTGTAGTATCCCTCTGAGTCTTATTTCCAATGCCACAGGTCAGACCTAATTTGGATTCTTCAAGATAAAGTTATTCTCTATCTCCCACAATGATCCAATTATGGACTGGTTCAGCAAAGTGAACTTGTACGACATGCCACGTGTCATTGTTTTGAATTTGGCTATGAAATCGATACAAAAGAAACCATAGTATGTCCACTTTCGACCACTTTTTACATAATTCCAATCCGATGTATGAAATGAAAGTTATGACGATTTTCCCTCGGTCGTCTGTCTGAGATGAAAATATGGAGCCTACAAAAACCCTAACTTCCTCAGATCAGACCTTCAAAACTATAGCGAACCAAGATCTGAATTTTTTACACAAAGTTCCTCCAACTTTTAGCTCAATTGGGTTTTTTTTCAGCTTTTGAACCTTCGTAGAAAAAAATTTATAGCGAAAATTCCAAGATGACCTGTTTGAAGTAGCGAAACCCTAGAATCCAAAGCTCTGATACCAAATGTTATGAAACCAACTCACAAAATAGAAGAAAATATAGATTGATGACTTACAAATCAACCTTTTAAAAGGGGAAACCTCCTTTACATTACGTTCTTGGATTATTCAAATGAAAAAACCTCCTTTCTATATATAGGAGTCCAAGAAGTCACAATATAATCCTTGCCGATATAACAATAATAATGTAAGGAAACAAAAATAACAATAAGGGGGCTACGCTAACAATAAAAATAAGGGGATGCACTATTATTATAAGGACCTAGTAGAGTTGTTACATGGATACAAAGGATTTCTCTATAAGCCTAAAGGGCTACCAATAAAATGGGAAATGGGGCACAAAATCCATTTATTTCAATCTTTCCATTGTAAAGTATTGTCCTATATAGATAGCATATTTTAAAAGAAAAAGAAGTGAAGAAAAAATGGAGTGATTCAACCAAGCACCTCACCTTGTGGGTCACCTATCATCGTCATACCCAAGAAAGATGGGACTTAGAGGATGTTTATCAACTGCATGGCTATGAATAAGATTATACTCAAGAAATTATACCCCTTGCCTAGGATCAATGATCTATTAGAGTAGTTGAACCATGTCAAGTACTTCACAAGTTTGGCTTTGAAATCAATATACCACTAGATACATGCCAAAGAAGAAGACATAGGTAAGACCATATTCAATATAAGGAAAGGTTTGGGTGAATGGTTGGTCATGCCATTCAATTTATGTAATCCACCAACTACATTTATGAGACCAATGAACAATGTATTATTCCTATATTTAGATTCATTTGTTATAGTATATTTGCATGATATATTGGTTTATAGAGATATCATACAAGTGTTAGAGAATCTCAAGAAGCATCAACTTCTAATTAATCTCATGAAATGTGAGTTTGCTAAATATTATTTGGTGTATTTGGGGTATTTGATCAATGGAGGGGAGCCATCATGAAATATGGATGCCATCATGAAATGGCTATTTCATACAAATGTCATTAAAGTTACACTAGTACAAAATGGCTAATTAGTTACTAAAAAAATTAACTAAAATTTGCATATAAACGACCATTTTTCAGTCAGTGACCAATAGTAGATAATTTACAGTATCTTACAACGCGACCAACTTTTAGTCGTTTTTAGTAAGGTCATTAATTTTTTGTCTCAATTTTATCGTCTAGTAGTATATTTAGCCATAAATGTGGTCAATAATTTAGTCATTGATTTAGTCATTAATTGTCACAATTAATGACCAAATATACACAAAAATATATTACTATATGATCACTCGAAAAAACCAATTAATGAGCAAAGAAATATGACCAAAATGTTGTTCGGGTTATAAGATACTGTAAATTACTACCAATTGTCATATATATGCAAATTTTAGTCATTGTTTGAAACTAATTAATAACCAAAGAAATATGACTAAATTTTGGTCGTGTTATAAGGTACTATAAATTAGCTACTAATAGTCATATATATGAAAAATTTAGTCATCACTTGTAATCACAAATTTATCATTATCAGTAGTCATATATCTTTTTTGGTAGTTTCATATTCATTATATAAACGACAAATTTAGTAGTTTATATTCATTTCATTTACTTTCATTAATAATCATTATAAATGATTAATTTAGTCATATTCTGATTTTATTTATGTTCATTATTAATAAATATAAACTGCTAAATTAGTAGTTCTAGATTGAATTTATTTTTTCATTATTAATCAACATAAATTAATTAGTATGTTTTTGCAACTAAATTTAAAAAATGTAATACAATGTGTATGTTCATCTAATTTGAAAACGAAAAGTTGCATATGCTAATTACAACACTAAACAATATCAAGTCCAACTATAAATAATTTCAACCATATAAATTATATTATATGAATTGTTAAAGTATTACAAAACGAGTTTCCAAATTAATATTGGTTGGACTACAATTTAAACATGAAATGTCGATGTTTCATCACTTTAAAACTTTATCATTATGTCGCCAAGGCATTGCAGGTGAATTCGCTAACTATGAATACTTGACCATCAGTCTCTACGTGTGCGTGTCTTATGCAGGATATTGGCTCTAAGGGTATCACTAGACTGGTTCTCTTCTCTCTCTCTTTTTGCATTTGTCACTCCAGTGTTATTTCTCTCCTCTTTCTTCAATTTCTGCTTCTTACCATCAATATTGAGTTCCTTTTCCTGAAAACAAAAGAATATACAATCCAGAGTGTAAGACATGAAATATAATGAACACTATAATATAAAATAAAGTAGACAATAAAGAGTTTATACAACATATACCTCAACATCAGTAATGTCGAAGCCATTTTTCCCCATACAAGGAAGAAACTCGAACAAGTTTTCTTCAGTTGAGAGATACTGACCACTATGTGGCCAGATGACCTGTATAAACAAAGAAAATAAAATGTCACCATAGAAAAAAAACCTTGGTAACTTAGTATTCAACCTTCAAGGAAAGTTTAGGCACAATCTTGTCAACTTATAAGTTATATGATAAAAATCTCAAGTTGTAGATAACTTGTGAAAACAAATAATATGAGGTGTGCTGTTTAAATATCCTTATCGTCTTATTCGACAACAAAATTTCATTTTCTAACACATGAACTTGGTCAAGTATATAAACAACATGTACTTAAATAACAACAATAAATTAAAATTTTCTGATAATCATGAAAATATTTTAACACAAAATAGTTATAAGGATTCCAATCAATATCGTGTACTAATACTAATTTCATCTTCAAGCTTTGGCTGTTGTTTAAATGAACATGATACCAAGTATTTTCAATTTCATAGTTAAAAGACAACAAAATCAATAGAAACATTCAAAATACAATCAAATAAGAAAGAGAGGATATCATGGAACACACATTGCAATTATAAAAAATATGTTTACCTGTCCACCATTGTCTTGTCTGGAATTCCTAAAACATTTGCTTGCCCAAAATAACCATGAGGTGAAATAATCAAAAAATAAAAAACCATAGGAATTCCTACTAGAAAAATTTCCAAAGTTGATGGCTCAGGTGTCTAAAGTATCTCTAACCACAAATTAATCATATCCAATACATGCTCTGCATTGTCTCCCCATCCTTCTTCCAATAAAATTTCCAGTAACTTGCCCACTACAGAGTCAAAGTAATAATCAAACGAAGGCATTGACATTTGTTTTTATCTTTTATATCTATAAAATTTGAATCTAATTTGTTGCAGGAACATATTAAATCATATTTAAATACTTCCTGACATATGAGAAGGTATCAATCAAGTAGGACATCAGAAAAATCGACGTCAATGAAGTCCTCAAACAATTTCTACAATATCAATATTTTTCTCGCTGTGATATCTTGGGTAGAAAAAAGAACATACATGCAAAAGAAAAATCCATATATTACTTATGTTCAAACTCTATATATGGTGTATTATTAGAAATATTTTTAAGACGTTCCTTCGCCTTTACCAAAGTGAATTGTATCTTGGTTAAACTCTGTATCCTTTCATTCAACATCAATTTCTACAAGATAAATGTCACACATTATTATTTCCCATTTCTAAACATGCTACATATGATATATTTAAAGTCACATAAAACCAAGATCAAACCCTTTTCTAACCAAAATAAACAAATAGACATTGCCTCTAATAAAATTTCATTCTAATATCAACAAATGAAAAGAGACTAGTGGACCATTTTTGTTTTTGCTTGACTTTGCCTGTTTTTGTTATGAAAGTGCTCGAGCTTCAAGAACCAACAAATTTGAGGTGTTAGTGCTGGAATCAACACTTGGATTGTAACAAGAGCTTGACCAAACACATCTTAAGTTAAAGGGATTTTCTTATAGTTGGATTATGATTTGGAAAGTGGTTGAGATTCTCACACACACTGGAAAATTAAAGTGTTTCAAACTGATAAATCATTCACACATATGAGGGTACTATTGTTTGATGTGGTAGCAAGGATTATTTTGTATTATAGTGGTTAGGAGAATGTGCAAGAACAATGGGTATAATGAATATAAGTCCACTGTTAATAAGAAAAGCAGAAAAAATATTTATGACCTATAATATATTGATGAAAGAAGGCTTCTTCAAGACTTACAAGAATCTCATCATACATTTGAAGATTTCTGTAACAGGGAAATATTATGAATAATCTCACCATACATATATTATCCGGAAACCTTGTAAAACAAGACTTACAAAATTAGATAATCATGTATAGCTATACCACAAGACTAACAAAAACATGAAACAAAATATGTAGATCATAATCTAGAATGAAACTGTAAAGTATGGAAACACATAAGGAGATAAAAAATACACACATCAAATCATTCATAAGTCCTCAAGAGTGTTTTTGGATATTATAAGCACAAAAATATACAACACAGGATGCAATGAGATGAACAACCAACAAACCCTTTCTTCATTTCTTTAGATAATATATATACAAAAAGGTGTTCTGTTGAAGCTTCCACAAAAATTGAAATTCTGTTGTAAGGAATTTATTACAATCTTCTACATATAGTAAAGCTTATCTTAAACATAACAGAAAAGTAATATGAAATACAAAATTTGGTTTGCACATGCATGAAAATAAAACATGAAAATCATGGAGATCGAAATCACTGAGCTGCGGTGGCCGACTGCTCCTCGTTTCCTGGAAAAACTTCCTCCACAAAAGTGCAACTTCCAACTAAAAAGGACACCTGGACCTTTATCGACAAAAGTGTAGGAGTAACCAACTGAAAATGACACTTGGTAGATAGCTTCACTGGATGACACTTGGAAAAAACCATTACCATTAAGGCTGCATACACTTTATCACCACTTAGTGTCATTCATCAAAACCATAACAAAAGGCTACCTTTTCATCTTCTTATACAAATTCTGAAAATAGTAGCTACTTTTTGGAAAAGGTAGCTATTTCTGATAATTCTGTTGATAGGCCAAAAATGATATGATTCTTCAGATTTTCATTGTTTTAGATATTCAATCATTAAAGATATAGTACAGAAGCAAAAATCCTAATAGATTTTGCCTTAGTGACCCTCTTATTTGGATTTTTTTTTTCTCTAAGCCTTGTTCTTCCCTGAATCATTTTCCAGACTTTCATCTATGTTTATTATCTCATATCTAAGAGCAGGATTGGCTATGAGCTTGCTTTCTATCCTGATCTTATTCTTTGGTCTAGTATGAGGCATTTGAATGTATGCATTATGAATGTATGAAGGCCTCCTTTTTCCGTGCATAACTCCGCTTTACAACCCCTCTTCAAACTCTATTTCAGTAAACTATGTTTCACTGCTCTCTTCCTCAAAATATGAGTATGAGTGGATTATTGCTTTCTTTTTTCCTTTAGCTGTTGAACTGAGAGATGAATAAAGCTGGGCTATAGTTGGTTCTTCTACTGTAGTCTCTGAAACTTTAATTTTTTCCTTAGCTGGTGATTTGACAGAGGAAAAGACTTGGGCCAATGTTGGATCCTTTGCTGCTGGAGTGGCATTGTCTTCTTCATTCTCCTGTCTAGTCTCTAGAATAGGGTTTGGTGTTAATGTTTCATGGGTGACTTCTACTGAATATCCCTCTGTCAGTATAAGTTTTCTTCTGCGTTTATTCTTTGAAGAGGAAGCTACCTCTTCCTTGCCTTTAGACATAACATTCTTGTCAAGTAGACTAGCCTTTTGTTTAAGATTTGTTAAATGCTCCTACTTGAAAGAATACAAGGTTTGTGGCTCCTTAAGTATTCTTCTAGTATAAACTTCCTTGGCTGGTTGCATCATATGTATAGGAGTGGTGGTTTTAAATCTAGCTCTACTAGCTGAGTTCCTTGTCTGTCTACTTGATGGTGATGAAGATTGACCAGTTTGTGAAGGGGTTAATGTAGGTGTAGGGCTTGACTGTTCCTCTTGGGTATTTTGTCTTAAAGGCCTTCCTACCCTTCTCTTTGAATTAACACTACTGAAACCTCCATCTGCTAGGAAATTTCCCCTTGTGGTTCTCTTCTTCTTCAGATGATAAATCGCCATAATTTTGATTAAACCATTGCAATAAAGATTGTGAAGAGAATAATCTGGGGTTCTTTGTATTTTTTGAGACATTGTCAACATAGATTTATAGAGGAAAAATGGTAGGTTCATAAGTTTAGAGCTTGAAATATGAGCTAAAAACCCCATCTGATTTTGATGCACTATGGAAAACCTACCTTCACAGGTGATATGATGCTGCAATGTGGTAATAACATCTTTCCATTCAGGCCTAAAATAAGAAATGTGAACAATAGGGGTCCAATATACATTTTCATGCTCGGTGTTACACCAATTTTTGGTCATCTAACCTGTTACTATTAGATGGACCAAAGTACACCATGTAAGACCAATTTTACCCTAGTAAAATTGGTTTCACTATGAAAAATAACTTAGAAATCCATAATTTATTAAGTTGTTTATGGTCTAAACAGGAAACCCCATGAGAAATAATTGAATAAATCCTTATTTGTTTGATTCCCCTCAAGGGATAATTAATTAAACCACAGTTTAATTAGTATTCCTGGTCCTATTTAACCCAAAACATGAAAATTAATTAGATAATCATTATTTATCTTATTATTTTCTAGGAATAATTATTTAAAACATTATTTAAATAATATTCCTTGTTAAATTTGACTAAATCATTTATAAATAATTGAATAAATAATTATTTATTTAATTATTACTCAACCATATTCTTAAAATAATAAATAAATCATTTAATTATTTATTATTTACAAATAAAGGGATTTGACCAAATTCAAATTCGTTTTCCCTCCAACAAAAGTAATAAAATATTCCATAAAAGTTGGATCTAGATTTGGTTAATAATATTTTAATTATGCACCAATATCTAGACTAACTCAATATTTTGTTATAAATAGAAGAGTTTTTCCATTCGTTCACTACCTTTTGTTGCCTAAAGATCACTCTGGATATATACTTTTGGTTTGACTTTGATCCTCCATCATTGTCATATTTTTCTACCTTTTTCTTGTGAACTCCCCTTGAGTTCCATTTTTGTTTGGTTTTTTTGCACCATCAAGAGAGAGAGAGATCTTAAATTTGAAGCGTTGAGGACATACAAGAACCCATCCCATTGAGGGGGACTGGTAACATATTTTTATGTTCCCTTCCCAGGTGTCATAATACAAAAATTCTTTAAAAATATTTTTGTCTTGTTCATTGGAGGCATGGAGCAAATCTTACTTTTACTTGTTGTTTAATGTCTTTAACTGCATAGATCTGGATTTCTGTAGCATTTATTCTAATCACTAACTACAGATCTAAGGAAATTGACAGCCATCTTTGATGTTAGGGCTGTTTGTTATGCATAGCTAAAGTGAGTTTTTTTTCATACGCTTGTGATTAGAATTCACACTAACAACTAGCGACTCCACAAGGGTTTATAATTACGACCGCTGTCATTTTTCAGATCCTTGCATGAAAAACTACTTCAACCCCTAGGGTTTTTCTTCAACTTCTTATTTTTCATTTCTTGATGTTGTTTTTAACCTTTAAAACCCTAAAATAGTAAAAATATTACTTCCGTGTGTTTCTAGGCCTATTGCGCAGGTTACAGGTATCAGCCGCAGCTGAGATGACATTTTTTTTCTGAAACCTACTCCCAAGACAGTTGGAAGTGCATGTCACACTTTTTGGGCCAAAACATGCGACCTCAACCTTCAGGACGCAAAAAAGAGGCTCAAACTTGCGACCTCAACTAAAAACAGGTCAGAACCAGCGACCTATACTTTTTGCAAGAATTTTTCTGGGTGTGTCTGGGCTATTGTTCAGGGTTTTCTGACCTCCCTCTCCACCCGTCTTGGACCTGTAATTACTTAATTTTACTTGTCGAAGTAGGAACCAAGCCCCCTAGGGCTTCGGTACGCTTCCACCTTTCTAGGAGGAGTTTAGCTGAAGCAGGTCTTCTGAGATTTCAGTGTGTTCAACCATTTTTTAGATTTGAACTTGTACTTTCAGATCCATTTCAGATTGGTTATTCATCCATCCAAAACACCTCCTTCATTTTTGTTTGGTCCTCCTTTAGGGTCCCCTCCATTTCCCTTCAGGTTGTATCCTTTCACCACCTTTTTTGCAACACTTTTCCCTCTGGTTTTTTGTTGTTTCCTGCACCTATTTCTAGCAGATCTGACCTTTAGATCCCTGTCCCTCCCAAATTTATATCTATTGGCCATTTTTTATGTTTTGACTAGATTTCGCCCACCCATAGACTAGTTGTTGGGAAGCCCTCCTCCTTGGGTTTAATTTGATGCATTTTTAACTCTTTATTTTCTGTTGTATTTAGTTTCCTTTATTGTCATTTTGTGATCAAGTGATCATGTCCAAGTTAAAAAAAAATGCTCAAAAATGGAAATTATTAGAATTGGTTGCAACCTAAACGAATGGAAAGGCCTCGTCGCTGCGATTCTGGCGCCACAAACGACACTCAAATCCGACGTTGTATGTGAAAGTTATGCAGGTTTGGAGATTTAAGTATCCTCCAAAAAACCAGTTGACCAAAGTTGACTTTTGACTTTGGAAATATTTAAAAAAGAATATTCCAGGAATATTCCCTAGAATATTCCATGGAATATTCCATCTGGACGAATGGTTTATTGACAAGTGGAAAGTTCGTATTTGATGTTGGGTTGACTTGTTTTGGAGCAGACGAATCAAAAGCTGCCACATGGCCCCAGGTCAGATAGAAATTTTTTATTAAAATTTTATGGCACTCCGCCAGAATCGAACCCTCATCTCCCCGCTGATAGCACAAGTGCCTACAGTTAGGCCATATGGAAGTTCTTAACCTCTATGCAATGGAGTCTTTATTTAAAGTGTGAAATTGTATTCAATGATGAAAAGAAGGGCTAGCCCCGTGTTAGTCCCGGACAACATATGACCAGGCCCCGGTGACCTTGGCCTTAAGGCCCAAAACTTGCGGAACAAACAGTTAGAAAAATCGTTAACCACCATGTGACCACCATATATATTCAATGCGGCAGTTATAATAACATTTTATGCGGCGGTATGAGCGGAGGGATCATGTGACCGCCATACCCGACATTTATTGTAACCACCAAAAGTTCCACCTAATTTTGCGCCAATCTGAAAATTTCAGAGATTCTGCCATATTTGTCGAGTTAATATGGAGTTAGCCCACATTTAGTGGGGTTTTCAAGTGACATTGGGTATAAATTTGTTTAGGTCATAACTTCTTCAATTTTGAACTAATTTGGATGAAATTTTAGTCAATTTTGGCTATTTTGAGCATTATGGAGAGTTTGGGATGAGTTGCAGAGTGAACAAAGGTGTTCTTCAACCACTTTTTCTTTAGGGAATCTTGAAGAGCCATGAGGTCCATCAGGGAAATGGAGCTGTATTGGGCTGTAATTCACTGTTTGAGGTGAAACAAAAGCCATTTTTAGCTTATTTCTGTCTTATGAATTCAATTTCACAGCAAGTTTTTCCCGTTTAGACATATTTCTCACTATATAACCAATTTTAGCAACTTAATAGAGTAAGGACATGCCCATTGGGAGCCTTGGACCTGGAAAATGTAGCCCAGGAGGGGTGAACTGCCTCATCATGTTGCTGTGTTATGTTATGGTGAAGTTTATTTGATGTGTATTTATGATTTAAGATGTTAAACAACAATTTTAATTAACATTACCTCACACAAAAACTTAGAGACAATTACCAAAAACACTTTTTTAAATTGCAAAACATAGATAATACTTTGCACACTTAATTTAATGGAAATGGATACATTGCATAGCATTACAAATACTTCCATTTTTTGATCAGATGATGTCAGAGCTAAGGATTTTAGCCTTAGGAGCTAGATTTTTTCTCAACATTTGTTTTGTGCAAAGATATGTTGAGATTGCAATAATATGATGAGCTTAGTGGAAAGGAGTCGCCTTCACTAAGTGGGCCCGCAGGATATTTTTGGTGCAAAGTCTATTTTTAGACATTGTCTATTTTTAGACATATGGATCATGTTCTATGAGTTGCAGGATGCTATTTGTGGATGGTTGGTCAAGTTGGAAAAAATAGATGGACTTCTATTTTTAGACATATTGGGCGAAATCTATTTTTAGATTGCTAGTCTAAAAATAGATATGTCGAATATTATTAGCTCTTAATAATATTTGGACTATAAACATTATCTTATTCTCTTGGAGCACTTCAGTTAAGTGCACAGATGTGGCACAGGAGCTGACAGAAGGAATTACGCTATTCCCGAGGGTTAAGTGGAGCTATTGCATGGATACTTCAGTTAGAACTCATGTGACAGAGTTTGGTGGAGTTGATTGAGGAAGTTAGTGGAGTTGTATTCAGTTTAACTAATCTAAACATAGTTGAACTATTTGTATTTAGTTTAACTAATTGATACAATTAGTGAGAGTGGTGTGAATTAATTATTAATTAATTCACTAATTATGAACTAATTAATCAACTAAAGAATTCATCATTTAAATTCAGTGCATGGACAGTTTCAGTGGAGACCAGTGCAGAAATAGGTGAAAGAGCAGGTTAACTATAAGTTGTGACTATACAGTTTCTATTTGCAACACACAGATAGGTGGAGAAGCCCATGAGGATTGAGCAGTACAAGCCAGGTGGTTTATCTATTTAATGAAGCCATCCCATAGCATTGAAAATGCAATAGAGGCTGGCTATCAAGTGGCAAAAGATTGGAGCATGTGTTTTGCTAGATCTAGCTTGATAGTGTGTAGAAATTGGAGGTAGTGCTAAGAGCTTGTGAGGAGATTTGTACTATGATTGTTACATGATCTCCATGAAATATAATATACAGATAGTTGGGGGTTTTCAGCTTTAATCTTTCCCATTAAATACTGTGTTCATATGTGTGATTGTTTGTGGTTTTAATGTGTGCATGCAATTGATTTTATTTCCGCATGTGATGATCAATGGTAGAAGAGATTCTGTATTGTGCATGAAGCTAAAATAGTCTGTGATCAGGAGAATCTCGGTGAATAATATGTCAGTTATTCAAATTTCTACATGGTATTAGAGCGATATTGATCATTGGAGCAATTGGAAAACATTGAAGCGATTGAGTTTTGAGCTGGTGGAATTCGAATTTGCAGTAGTGTTTTCTTGGTGTCGGAGTTGAGATGTCTTTCAACAGATTGCGATTGGAGTATGCCCTTGAGGGTAGCTCGAATTATATTGCATGGAAGGACAGGATGGAGCTGAATGAAAATGGGTTGAAGGAGTTCATAGATGCAGAAATTCCAAAGCCTACTTCTAGTGATGCTGCCGTACTTGACGCATGGCAAAAGAAGACAACAAAGTGTTGAAGGATTCTGTTGGAAGGTGTGAAGGATCACATAGTATCCAGCCTTCATGGTAAGGCTTCTGCATTCTTGATGTGGAAAGCTTTGACAGATTTATTCTAAAGCAAGAGCGACCAGAGGAAGTTGGCGCTCAAGGACAAACTCAGGAACATAAAGATGGAGAAAGGAAACAGTATGCCCAAGTACCTCACGAAGTTCATCCAATGCAGGGATGAGCTGGGAAGTGTGGGGGTTACTGTTGATGATGAGGAATTGGTGAGCTTGGCTCTCCTAGGGCTTCCAAAGAGTTGGCACTCCTATCAGGACTCTGTCAATGGTTGGGAGAAATTGCCAGGATGGGAGCGACTTTGGTCGGATCTTGTGCAAGAGGAGATAAGGCAGAGTACCAGGGACGGATCTTCATCAAAGAAATCTGATGAAGAGAATTGCGCTTTGGCTACCAAAGAAAAGAAGGGGAAGAGCAAGAAATCTTCTCAATCTGGTGCGAAAGGCAAGAAGCAGGACATGTCCAAGATGAAGTGCTTTCACTGTCACCAACACGGACATTATGCCACTAATTGTCCACAGAAGAAGAAAAATAAGCAGGCTGCTGGGACTGCAGCTGGAGTGGCCTTAGCCTCACAGTTTGAGCTGGATTTTTCACTGATTTCATGCTTGGTCTCAAGTATGACGGGATCAGTGTGGTTTCTTGACAGTGGTGCGTCTTTTCACATGACAGGAGATCGAGATTTGTTTACTGATCTAGATGAGAAAGATCTTGGAGTGCACATCGAGATGGGCGATGATGGTAGATACAGTGCGAACGGTATCGGTACCATTTCCTTTGAGAGGGGGTCTGGTAAACCCTTCGTATTGAAGGAAGTGATGCATGTTCTAGGATTGAAGAAGAATCTGATCTCTGTGGCGATGTTAGAAGACAAGGGATATGATGTTGTCTTTAGCGAAGGAAAGGTTTTCCTGCACAGTAAGGCAACTGGTGAGACCCGGAGGATAGGGGTTCGAGTTAAGATCCTTTATCAATTGCAGGTAGATGGATGTGCAGCAATGGTAGGCAAGGCAGAAGGAGTGGTGAGCTGGGATGATGGCGAGTTGTGGCACCGGAGATTGGGCCACCTTCACCATGGAGCTTTGAATATACTGCAGTAGATTTCTACTGGGCTTCCTAAAGGCACTCTTGCGCAGTCAGATCAGTGCAAGGGGTGTACCTTGGGAAAATTTGTGAAATCCACCTTTCACGAGAAGGATAGTCACGCCACGACGATCCTTGAGAGAATTCACACAGACGTGTGTGGACCTTTCTCAGTAGCTTCGACAGCAAAGCACACGTATTATGTGATATTTGTTGATGATTTTTCTCGTAAGTGCTGGATCTTCTTGATGTAGAAGAAGAGCGAGACATACTCAAATTTCTATGAGTTCAAGGCACTGGTTGAGAAAGAATCGGGGAAGCAGGTGAAGGATCTTAGGAGCGACAATGGTGGTGAATTCATCTCTGGCGAATTCAAGGACTTTTGCAGCGCAGAAGGAATTCGAAGAGAGCTCATAACACCTTATAACCCACAGTAGAATGGGGTTGCTGAGTAGAAGAATAGAACGATCGTGGGTGCTGCACGGGCAATGTTGCATGATCAAGGCCTACCCATTCACTTGTGGGCGGAGGCATGCAATACTGTAGTATATGTGCAGAACCATTGTCCTCACATGATACTTGGCATGAGTACACCCGAGGAGGCATTTTCTGGTAAGAGGCTTGATATTTCCCATTTGAGGATTTTTGGCTCACCTGTTGACATTCATGTGACGAAGGATGCCAGGAAGAAGTTGGAGTCGACTGCGGAGGTTGGAATATTTTTTGGGTACACTGATACGCCCCACAACTATCGTGTGTATTTTCCAGACAGTTGTAAGACTGTTGTGCGACGAGATATCAAATTTCATGAGGAGAAAGCCATGAAGTGTTCGCTTGAGAGGGAGCCACACTTGCATGCAGATGAGGAGCTATTAGTTCCTAAGGATGAGTATTAGGATGTGGATCAACCACAAGAGGAGGTTCATGGAGTGGAAGAGACCACTCAAGCAGCGCAAACCATTAGAGGGCGGAAGCGCACTACAGAAGCTGAGCGACTGGATCAAGATGTAGAGAAGGTTGTAGGAGCACCTACATCACAGCGCAGACAGAGACAGTCACCTGACCGGTATACTGGATACATGGCTCTTATGAGCAAGTGTATCGTGACAGAGCCATCCTATTTCAAGGAAGCTGTGGAGGACCCAGCATGGGTAGATGCCATGGTGGAAGAGTATGATTTGATTGTCAAAAAAAGTGCATGGGAGATTGTCCTGAGACCGGAGGGGAAATAAGTGGTGGGTTCAAGATGGATCTACAAAGTTAAGCAGGCAGCTGACGGGAGTGTGGAGAAGTATAAGGCAAGATTTGTTTCCCGAGGCTTTTCACAGATTGAGGGGATCGATTATGAGGAGACCTTTGCACCTGTCGCAAGGTATTATTCCATACAGAATATTCTTGCTCTCTCAACGCAGATGGGGTGGAACATTCATCAGATGGATGTGAAGACTGCGTTCCTCAACGGGGTCATTGAGGAGGAGGTGTACATACGGCAGCCCTAAGGTTTTGATATCTTTAGCAGCGAGTCGCATGTGTGCAGGCTCAAGAGAGCGCTGTATGGGTTGAAACAAGCACCTCGTGCTTGGTACACACAGATAGACATTCATTTCACCGGACTTGGATTCTCCAAGAGTGAGGCGGATTCGAACCTATACCAGATTGTGGTGGAGGGTAAGTTGCTGATCATTGTAATTTATGTAGATGATTTGATTTTGACAGGTGATGAACTGTTGATACACTCATGCAAGGATGATCTTGCAAAGGAGTTTGAGATGAAGGACTTGGGCCTCCTTCATTATTTCTTGGGATTGGAAATTTGGCAGCGTAGTGATGGATTGCTTGTTTCTCAGGGTAAGTATGCCCGAGAGATACTGGAGAAGTTCAACATGCATGGCTGCAAGATTGTTGATACTCCTCTTCCTGGTGGATGGATGAAGGAGGATGCTACTTCGGCGGAGGTTGTGGATGCCACTGTTTATTGACAGTTGGTGGGGTCGCTTATGTATCTGGTCAATACACGACCCGACATATGCTATGCTGTGAACCAGATTTCACAAGCTATGGTTAATCCTACCAAGATCTTTTGGAAGGCGGGGAAGCATGTATTGAGATATCTCAGAGGCACATCGGGATATGGATCATGGTACAGACAGGAGGATGAGTTGAGGCGGCATGGCTTCATGGATCGGTATCATCATATCAGAGATTGTGTGCAGCGGAAGATCATGTTACTTTCATACATTCCGACGGAGGATCAGGATGCTGATATCTTGAAGAAGGCGCTCACCAGGAGAAAATTCGAATACCACAGAGGCATGATAGGGGTGGCATATAATCCTTATCTTGTTGAGAGGGAGTGTTGAGATTGCAACAAGATGATGAGCTTAGTGGAAAGGAGTCGCCTTCACTAAGTGGGCCCGCAGGCTATTTTTGGCGCAAAGTATATTTTTAGACATATGGATCATGTTCTATGATTTGCAGGATGCTATTTGTGGATGGTTGGTCAAGTTGGAAAAAATAGATGGACTTCTATTTTTAGACATATTGGGTGGAATCTATTTTTAGATTTCTAGTCTAAAAATAGATATGTCAAATATTATTAGCTCTTAATAATATTTAGACTCTAAACATTATCTTATTCTCTTGGAGCACTTCAGTTAAGTGCACAGATGTGGCACAGGAGCTGACAGAAGGAATCACGCTATTCCTGAGGGTTAAGTGGATCTATTGCATGGATACTTCAGTTAGAACTCATGTGACAGAGTTTGGTGGAGTTGATTGAGGAATTTAATGGAGTTGTATTAAATTTAACTAATCTAAACACAGTTGACCTATTTGTATTCATTTTAACTAATTGATACAATTAGTGAGAGTGGTGTGAATTAATTATTAATTAATTCAATAATTATAAACTCATTAATCAACTGAAGAATGAATCAGTTAACGTCAGTGCATGGACAGTTTCAGTGGAGACTAGTGCAGAAATAGGTGAAAGAGTAGGTTAACTATCAGTTGTGACTATACAGTTTCTATTTGCAACACACAGATAGGTGGAGAATCCCATGAGGATTGCGCAGTACAAGCCAGGTGGTTTATCTATTTAATGAGGCCATCCCATAATATTGAAAACGCAATAGAGGCTGGCTATCAAGTGGAAAAAGATTGGAGCATGTGTTTTACTAGATCTAGCTTGATAGTGTGTAGCAATTGGAGGTAGTGCTGAGAGCTTGTGAGGAGCTTTGTACTATGATTGTTACATGATCTCCATGACATATAATATATAGATAGTTGGGGGTTTTCAGCTTTAATCTTTCCCATTAAATACTGTGTTCATTTGTGTGATTGTTTGTGGTTTTAATGTGTGCATGCAATTGATTTTATTTCCGCATGTGATGATCAATGGTAGAAGAGATTCTGTATTGTGCATGAAGCTAAAATAGTGTGTGATCAGGAGAATCTCGGTGAATAATATATTATTTATTCAAATTTCTACAAGATATAGTTGATTGTTTGCAATTTTTGATGCTTACTAGGCTGAAACTCAAGAGAGGTGAATGACACTTGGTTAGTGCACAAAGTAATCCACAACCAAGAAGGGCCAGAGAGCCACCTCCAAGAGACATTGAAGAAGCTTCAAGCATGTATTCAAGAGAAGGAGAAGCTCCTAAATACATTGATCCCAAAGAAGAGGAACGGGTATTCTGAAAGGCTTTCTCAGACATGACAGAGATGGTAAGGATACTCGACCAAGAAAGGAATGATAGGCTTGTTGGAGAAGGGTCTAAAAACCAGAAAGAAGGAGAGGGTTCTTCAGGAGGAAAGAAAAATGATGATAAGTCAAAGAAAGAACACAGAGTAATGGTGATCCACCATCCCCATCTTCATCCTCTTCCTCTACATCGTCATCCTCAACTTCGGTGAATCTATCTCACAAGTCTAAAAACACTGGTAAAAGTCCATTTTTAGAGCTTGATGTTAAATTTGAGTTGCCTATGTTTAATGGTGAGGTCAATGCAGAGAAACTTGACAATTGGATAAGATAGTTGGAAGTTTACTTGAGGATACAAAACCTTCATGAATACTACACCAAGATTCAAATAGCCTCTTTGAGAATGGAAGGAGCAACATTGGTATGGTGGGAAGCCAAGACCAAGGATGAAATTAAAAAACATGGTAATATCACTTTATCATGGGCTGAATTTATTTCCGCAATTAAGCAACTTTTTTCTCCATTAGCTCATTTACAAAAGGCTATCATGAATTGGCAAAGTTTTAGACAACTTAAGGGACAAAGTGTTCAAGATTACACTCAAGAGTTTAGAAGAAGGGCTTTATTACTCGGAATTGATTTGCATATCCAAGAGACTTTGCTGAAATATATAGGTTGTTTACACAACTATCTTATACATACTATCCTTATGTTCAATCCTACTAGTCTAGACGAGGTTTGTGTTCAAGCCATGCATTTAGAGGCTAGAGGTAAACAATATTTTTATGGGAATGAGGGTAGTGAATTTAAAGGCAAAGGGAGAAAAAAGAATGCAAACTCTAGGAAAGAAAAAGAAAATTATTTTGTAAAAACTATTCCAAAACAAGCCATGATGAAGACCATTGCTGGAAACTTCATCCGGAGCTGAAGCCAGAAAAATTTAAAACCAAAGATAAGGCCAAAGAAAATGGAAAAATGGTTGCAACTGCTAAACAAGACTTAGGGTTTGAATCAGGTGATGAAACTAAAAGCATAGCCATGGTACTAAAGAACATAAAGGGGAAAGATATTGTCAAGGAAACAAATCCTAGTTCTAGCATTTTAAACCGTCACATAGAAACTCCAAATGAAGAAAGGAGGATAGAGTTGTTTCATGTGAGGATAATCTCAAAACACACAAAGATAGACACACTATTTGATAGTGGGTCACAAGAAAATCTCATCTCATAAGACTTAGTCAAGAATCTGAAACTTGAAACCATTCCACATCCAAAGCTATATCCACTTGGATGGATTCGCAAGGATGCTAATTTACAAGTTTCAAGAAAGTGCATGTTGCACTTCGCCATAACAACTCATTATGTTTATTTGGTTGAACTAGATGTGGTACCACTTGACATTATAGGTGTGGTGTTGGGTAGTCTGTATTTATATGACAGAAAAGCGATCTTCCATCGCCATGAGAATAAGTACCATTTGTTCAAGGATGGTAAGGAGTTTATTGTGAGAACACATCGGAAGAAGCTAGAATCTTCTTTAGTCAACGTAGGGCAATTGAAAAGGCTTGTCAATGCAAGTCAAACTTTGAATTTGTTGATGGTTAAGAAAAATATTTTATACATGATCATTTTCAGGTTATTGCTGATATAAATGATGATATGTTTCAGCCTGAAAGCAGGTCATCCTTGGAAGATGACAAGATGTTGCAGAAAGTGCCTTTGGTGTCGATCGGTGCAGAGAACAAAGTGTCGGTGCAAGGTGGTGCAAAAATCCAAGAGAGGGTAAAGCATGCAAGAAAAGAGGGCACAAAGTTCAACATGGGTCATTGCTGGTTTCAGAATGGCAGATTGGTATGGTGAGAAAACTTGGTCGAGAATCAACACAAGTATATGGCTCATTCGGCAAAAATTCACCATGAGGACAATTGGCAAGGTGAATCTCAATTTCAGTTTCCTTTGAAGGTAGACCATTGTAGAAGCAGTATGTTTTCTGCAAATTATAGTTGCTGTTCTGCAAATTTCAAAAATTTGCATCATGACTCAGTCAAGGTTAGCAATAGTCGGTCCATGGTTTCAAGGAAGAATTTATCTTTTTATGAGAACCTTAATTTAATGAATTCAGGAAGATTTTAGTGGTTCAAGGTTGGAAGAGTATCAGTCTCCTCATCTTTAGTTTCTGTAATTCAAAGAGATTTTAGGGTCCAAAAGCTTCCCATTTGGGAGGTGTGATCAGGGGATCATGTCCAAGTTAAAAAAATGCTCAAAAATGGAAATGCTTAGAATTGGTTGCAACTTGAATGACTGGAAAGGCCTCATTGCTGCGATTCTGGTGCCATGAACGACACTCAAATCCAATGTTGTATGTGAAAGTTATGCAAGTTTGAAGTTTTTAGTATCCTCCAAAAAACCAGTTGACCAAAGTTGGGTGAGGGGGGAAAAGCCCATAAGAAGGCACCTAAGGACAAGGCCGCCCAGACAACTCCTACTCCTCCTTAGCCTCCAAATCATACCACTTGGTGTACTTTGTGTGATGTTGTCAATCATGCCACCCATACCTGTCCTGAATTTCCTCGTCTCAAGCCCATGGTCAGCGTTTCCTAAGTCTGATATCCTAGAGGTCCATGTCACCTTACCTGATTCAACCAAGAAAATAAATACTTTACACACAAATCACCCTTTTACTTTGCACAATTTCCATGGCCACTATACTCAGCTCTGTCCCCGCCTCGATGAATTCCACACCTCTCTAGCAGAAGTTCACCAAATCGAGGCCGAACGCAATGAGTCCATTGCTTCCTTACTTGCGAGTTTTGCTTCGGCAAAACTAGAGGACACATCCTCTACCATTAAAATTCCTCCTCCCGATGTCGAGATGACAGAGTCTTCGGCCACTATCCACTACCTGTCATCATCTATGAGATCCACGGTGGAGGACCCCCCTGGTACTTCCCCTTCTGTTTCGCCTGACCTCCCTTTAGTGATCACCTTGGGCTCAACATTGGTGGATCATTCATCTACTTGTTCTTCAGTCACCCTTCGTGATGATGCGCATGTGAACCTTTCTTCTCATGATGATGAGTCAGGTAGCTTCGTCGCATTAGGTGGTTTTTCTTCCACCAGTCACCCCATGTTTATTACGATGACAACATTATGGAAGCAATCACCACCCCTGACTTTATCTATTCCCCCTTACATTGAAACCATACATTCGAACCGCATAAAACTCATGGTCATTACATTGACACACAATATTTTGGTAAGGGGGCACCCATATTTGAGAGTTCAGGAGAAGCAATTCTCAATCACCCTCATAGTGCATCGGGTCGTGTCGACTCTAGTACCATCATTCTTCCCCGTTTAGAAGAACCTATAGAGTCCCATATCACTTTAGATCACTCTAGGGATGATCCCCCTCATCATTCCTTCCTCTTACATCAACAACCCAGTCCCCTAGACATTGTTGTAGACCAACCTGTGTGTTTTCTACGTGAGCACGAGTTCATTATATCCAAATCCACTTGTTGGGATATTGACATCATGTATGCGAACCCATAAATATCATCCATTTTCTTCATATATGCAGTACCAAAAGAGATTGGAATACTCCATTCCCTTTCTCGAACTGCATCTATCCATTATTCCCACAAAAGATAACCATAACATAAACAAATGGTGAGCCACATCATAAAAATGTGTTTAGATTCCCCTTTTCTAAATACATTTGGCATGACCATAACATGCTTGGGGGCACCTATGCCCCTCAACCATAAAAATCCTAGCTCTCAGCCAAAAAAAACACTGAAACTCCTTTCTCTTACAGGTTGCACTTTTCAGGACATTTCCTGGGATAGGTCGTAGTTTTTTTCCCAGTACCTACTACCCAAGTTGCAGAACAGACCCCAAAAAGTGCGACCTGGCTTGTTCATGAGACTTGGGTGCCTAAACTGAAGAATTGAAAGAGTAGGGTTAGGCCTCTTACCTGCACTTGACGGATCTCGATTCCAAAGTTCGGTTTGTCCACTATGATTTCCGCAAGAATTAGGGCCTTTTCTTCTCTCTACATTCACCACACCTACACTTGCAAATGAATCACATTGAGGGAAAATGCCTTATTAAAAGAGAAACCCCAGATTTTTCTTTCGCCAACTGCAACCAAACTGTACCTCGGTTTGACAAACTGTTAGCACCGTTGGAAAGATCTCATCGAGCTCTCAAATGGGTATCCTTTAGTTTTTTGTGATTTGACACTTCACCTGGGCACATTTTTCCAAGAAGCGTCACTTCACCACTCCTCAAAATAGAATTTATTCTCTTGCAACACTTGTACTTGGGGCACCACTTTGCCTTCATACTTGTCCATGCTTGTGCCGATTTTTGTCGTAAGTAACCATCTTGTACTCATGTTTTTATGGTCCCCACCGGGCCTATTCTGTGTGGCAGCATCAATAAATCACCCTTGTTTAGAGCATCCGAGTTGAGTCATCATCACATCCATGGAGTCTGTCCCGAGTCCCTTTATACCCTGTCACAGTCCTCCATCCTTCATTTCTTTATTCCTCTCTCGTGTCACATATTTTGACCTTCTGTCATATTGTCCCCTATCCCCGCCGGTGTTGAGTCAGTAGCTACCAGGTCATCCATGCCCTTTATGCTCTAACAAGGGAAGTCGTCAGCTCGCTACTCAGTACCCCCCATTCCACCATCATTCCTGGTGTCAGTCTATCAGTTGCTCTACTATTTTCCCTGATGCCTTAGTTGAGGATCCCTTATTGCCTCACCTATGGAGGACCTCCTTCTATCGACATCAGCTTATTCATTCCAAAAGACAGGTCTAGAGGGCGGTATACCTTGGTTCCAACTTCCACTCTTGTTCGATGCCTCGGATCAGGAAAAGGGACCCTTTATTTCCCTTTGAGTTGATTGTTTCTATGTTCCAACTCCTTATGGCATGATCGAGATACGTATACTCGATGGTTCAATGATGCAACAGATTTTACCAGTGATTCTCGGGTATGTGTGAGATGTTTTAGACCTCATGAGGGGGTGGCCCTTTAGGTAGCCCCCCACATGCCCAGATGACCTCTTTGCTACAGCCTTGGATGCAACTCCATAGATTTGATAGCTCCGCCCTCAGCCGCTTGCAACGCCTTTTAGTTTGCATGTATCATTCATATTTTTAGAGCCCTTTCTTGTTTTACAGGGCCTCTTTGGTTGTACCTATATCTCATGTACTCAGATATTATTGTATAAGTCCTAGCTATTGTCCCAGGCACAATATGTATGTGGGATCCATTATCATGTTTTTATCTGGCCCATGTTTACACCATCATGTACTATATAGTTTAGTCCCTTGTTTCCTGGATGCGTTATTCTTTGTACTTTGTTATCGCGGCGGGCATAGGTATGCCTCCCCCGCCTTATGTAGAAAAATTACTCACTCATAAAAGAGACTTGTCGCAGCTATAAGTCTCACCTCCTCAGGGTCTTGTCCTCTTGTGCTTTAGTCTACCTTCTATTTCTCT
Organism: Pinus albicaulis; assembly: GCA_034641835.2. Lineage (NCBI taxonomy): Eukaryota > Viridiplantae > Streptophyta > Pinopsida > Pinales > Pinaceae > Pinus > Pinus albicaulis. The sequence goes on from CM076580.1 coordinate 1,687,160,534, forward strand.
CTCTCTGACTCCCCCTTCGGTGTCTAGTGATTGAGTTCTTACAACGTACTTCGGTCATACGATTAGCTCCTAACGCTCGCACGCTGGGGGGAAATATGTTACACCAATTTTTGGTCATCTAACCTGTTACTATTAGATGGACCAAAGTACACCAAGTAAGATCAATTTTACCCTAGTAAAATTGTTTTCACTATGAAAAATAACTTAGTAATCCATAATTTATTAAGTTGTTTATGGTCTAAACAGGAAACCCGGCGAGGAATAATTGAATAAATCCTTATCTGTTTGATTTTCCTCAAGGGATAATTAATTAAACCACAGTTTATTTAATAGTCCTGGTCATATTTAATGCAAAACACGAAAATTAATTAGATAAATCATTATTTATCTTATTGTTTTCTAGGAATAATTATTTAAAACATTATTTAAATAATGTTCCTTGTTAAATTTGACTAAATAATTTATAAATAATTGAATAAATAATTATTTATTTAATTACTACTCAACCATATTCTTAAAATAATAAATAAATCATTTATTTATTCATTATTTACAAATAGAGGGATTTGACCAAATTCAAATTCTTTTTCCCTCCAACAAAAATAATAAAATATTCCATAAAAGTTGGATCTAGATTTAGTTAATAATATTTTAATTATGCACCAATATCTAGACTAAATCAATATTTTGTTATAAATAGAAGGGTTTTTCCATTCATTCACTACCTTTTGTTGCCTAAAGATCACTCTGGATCTACACTTTTGGTTTGACTTTGATATTCCATCATTGTCATATTTTTCTTCTTTTTTCTTTGTGAATTCCCTTTGAGATCCATTTTTGTCTGGGTTTTCTGCACCATCAAGAGAGAGATCTTAGATCCGAAGTGCTGAGAACATACAAGAACCCATCCCATTGAGGGGGACTGGTAACATCTTTCTATGTTCCCTTCCCAGGTGTCATAATACAAAAATTATTTAAAAATATTCTTGTCTTGTTCATTGGATGCATGGAGAAACTCTTACTTTTACTTGCTGTTTAATGTCTATAACTACATAGATCTAGATTTCTGTAGCATTTATTCTAATCACTAACTACATATCTAAGGAAATTGACAACCATCTTTGATGTTAGGACTGTTTGTTATGCACAGCTAAAGTGAGTTTTTTTCTCACGCTTGCGATTAGAATTCACACTAACACTCAGGCTTAAGATAGGGATTTAAATATACTTTAAGAAAAGTTTTTCTCTTATACTAGGGCTCACTTATAGATGATAGTTGGGTAGCTCGTGCAATGATGGTCTCTGTTTATCCTGAAGGTCCAAGACCCCACCTTGACCTGATCTCCATTGAAAGACTTGGCAAATGCCTAAGCAACTGCAACATTTTCTCCTGAGAACTTCTTTAAAGACCAATACCATCCTACTGCTTGGAACTATGGATTTGAACGATGATCAACAAGACGAGTATTGGTTGGTTTTGAACGGTTTAACTTACTACCCTTACCCATTCCGTTAACATCTAATTCAACCGTTAATGCACACCTGTAAAACTATGAACAAAAACCCTCCACGAAGCCCTAACTGCTGTCATGAGGTAACAAACTACTTGCTGGAGGATAATAAACTATTTTTTGTAGCTTTCTCGGGGGTAAATGGAAACAAAGATTTGCATGCCCTTAATCACGTTGAGGCTAAGTGACACGAACTCAAATGATTTAAATTTTGGTTCCAACTCACTCCACCGAACATTTCACTCCATTGAATAATTAAACTAATTGCTACTCGTAATTCAAACTTGATATATTTCACCTTTAATGAGTAGCATTAGATTTAACTATACTTAGCAAATAAAATATCAAACCTCCTTTTAAGAATCCTCCAATTAGAAATAGCCACCTTTCAAAAGGGAAATACCTCTTGTTTTAGTAGACCTTCAATTATTCCAAAGAGCAGTGTCTTTTCACCTGAGCAATGCCTATTTTCCTCCTTGTACAAATTCTGAAGGAAATAACTACTTTTTTGAAAAATGTAGCTATTTCTGTGTTTCTTGTGAAACCATAGTTTCTGAAGAAAATAGCTGCATTTTTAGAAAAGGTAGCTATTTCTGTGTTATTCCTAAAATAACTGATGACTATGACATTTTGTCCTTAGCCTTGGATAGAAGATATCATTGTGAATAAATAATACTTCTCAAGCTAAACCCATGACCTTAACTACTCAAAGTAGTTAAAAGACTTATTAAAATAAAATTTACCCTAATAACTCTAAGACACAAAACAAAATATTGGACTCAAAATTTTTGGATTTTATTTAAAAATGATAAAAAATTTGATACATATTAACCCTCCAGGGCCTTCGACCATAAGCTAAGGTACAAGAGAGGATCAAAGACACAACTACAATAGTGACCAGACTTTAAAAAATTGCAGTGCTAACATGAGGGAAGTTGTAAATCTGAAAAAAATTATGTTGACCTTTGTAGAATTCTTCAAAATTATGTGAAATATGTCATTTTTGTATAAATTATACAAAAAATATGTATATCATGGATTCAATCTGATCTAATAATGTACTAAAGCTAGATACTTAATCGCTTCTACAAATCAATTGTGGAAATTAACACAATCACCAATCACATTAAGCAAAGAAAGAATCAAATAAAACCACAACATAGATAATTTATCGGGGAAAGATTGTTGCTCAAAATCCCACTATCTTCTATTGTATATTCAACATGGATACATGAAACAATTACAATACAAATCTTCTCACAAGAGCCTCCTGTGCTCAGCTGATTGTCTCACACTGTCCTGGAAAAACTGGCCAACACTTAGCCAATTCTCAACCTCTAAATATCCTGCCTTGCTTACACAATTCCTGATGAATACAATCCATATTCTTTACGATTTTTTGCCTTCCTAAAATGCACAAGGATAATGGGAAATACAATGGGTGTTTGGTTGCATGGGTGCAACCCAATAATCCTACAACTGATAGTTAACATCCCTTTCACCTACATCTCAACTGGGTCTCCAATGGAACTGACATGCATGCAACTAATAATAGTAAATCATCAGTTGCATGTTAGATCACTGATTGTGAATTAAATAATATTTAATTCACTTGATCTCTCACTAGTGCAATAAACAGTTACAACTAGCACAACTGACTTTAACTCACTTAAGTGAGTTAACTGATTACACATGCATTAAACTAATGCACCAACTACACTTCGAACTCTATTACAACTAGAATTACTCTGCATGCCTCACCAACTACCCTCAAATCGAAATTCATGAGCTAATTGAGTTTATCACACTCAGTTAACTATTACAAGTGATTATGAGATAAGATTACATTTTATTGTCCATTTTAATTAAGGAAAAATTAAAATAGGCATGCACCAAATTTAGCCCACACTAGTGTAGGTGCTGCTAAGATCTGTGGTCCCACACTAGTGTAGGTGTTGCTTGGACCTCATGGTCCCACACTAGTGTAGGTGCTTCAATTTATTGTTGGACTTCAACACTCCCTCTCAACAAGAAAGAGATTATCCTTCACCCCGATCCTGCCTCTATGGTATACGAATTTTCTCATGGTGAGCGCCTTCGTTAGAATATCTACATCCTGATCTTCCGTGGGAATGTATTGAAGCAACATTATGCGTCTCTGCACAAAATCTCTGAGATCGTGGTACCAGATGTCTATGTGCTTGGATCTATCATGAAACACAAGATTAATCGAGTGTTTAACACAACTTTGGTTATCACAATGTATCATTTTCAGATCCATCTGAGAACCAAACAAACCAACTGGGATATTTCTCATCCAACTAGACTCACATGCAGCTTGAATTTCTACCATGTACTCTACCTCCGTTGAACTGAGTGCCACATATCACTACTTCCTGCTGTTCCAAGAAACTATTGTCGATCCTATGCTGAAGATCCCTCCTGATGTGCTCTTTCTGTCGGATGGTCTGCTTTCCCAATCTGCATCCATGAAGCCTTGAAGCTTCACTCCCTCTATTCGTCTGTACCATAATCCATACTCTGTTGTGCCCCAAAGATATCTCAAGACATGCTTCCTCGCCTTCCAAAAGAGCTTGGTAGGATTACCATAGCTTGACTCAGCTGGTTAACTGCGTAGCAAATGTCTGGTCTGGTGTTCACCAAGTACATCAATGAACCTACTAAATTCTTGTGGACAGTAGCATCCAATACTTCTCTAGAAGCAGCATCCTATTTCCTCAAATTTCCTTGAAGAGGAGTGTCCATGGTTTTACAACTCTCCTTGTGAAACTTACCCAGTATCTCTTTGGCATACTTGCCTTGAGAAACAAAAATTTCACCATCTCGCTGCCATATTTCCAAACCAAGGAAATAATGAAGGAGTCCCATGTCCTTCATTTCGAAATGCCTTACAAGATCCTCCTTGCATGAGTGTATCAACTGCTCATCACTTGTCAAAATTAGATCATCAACATAAAGTACGATAATCAACAACTTACCATTAACCACAAACTGGTACAGGTTTGCATCCGCTTCACTTTTGGTGAAGCCCAACTTGGTGAAATAGCTGTCAATCCGAGTGTACCAAGCACGAGGTTCTTGCTTCAGCCCATACAGTGCTCTCTTGAGTCGACACACATGTGACTCACTGTAAAAGACCTTGAAACCTTCTAGCTGCTCTATGTACACTTCTTCCTCAATAACTCCATTAAGAAACACAGTTTTTACATCCATATGAAAAATGTGCTACCCCATCTGCGCTGAGAGTGCAAAGATAGATCTAATGGAAGAGTACCTTGCAACTGGTGCAAAAATCTCATCATAGTCAATCCCCTTAATTTTTGAGAATCCTCAGGCCAAAAATCTGGCCTTATACTTCTCCACACTCCCATCAACAACTTACTTTACATTGTAGATCCATCTAGATCCAACCACTGATTTACTGATCGGTCTTGGGACAATCTCCCATGCACTGTTCTTGAAAATGGAGTCATACTCCTCCACCATTACATCAACCCAAATTGGTTGCTGCACTGCCTCCTGAAAGGAAGACAGTTCTATCACAATACACTTGCTTATATGAGCCATGTATCTAGTAAACCTGTCTGGAGACTATCTCTGTCTACACTGAGAAGTAGGGGATCCTACATTCTCTACTGCATCAAGTCTCAATCTATTAGCTTCCGCGGTGCGCCTTCTACCATTTCTGGTGGATGGCTCTGCATGAGTATTTTCTGCCACTCCATGATCCTCCGCATGTGGCTGCTCCACATCTTGAGGTTCATTCTTTGGAACAAAGAGTTCCTCCTCTGCATGCAAATCCATCTCCCTCTCAAGGGACAATCGCATGGCTTTCTCCTTATCAAATTTTATATCCTGTCGCACAATAGTCATTTTGCTGTTTGGAAAATACACCCGATAGTTGTGGGGAGTTTTAGTGTACCCCACAAAAATTCCAATCTCAGTTGTTGGTTCCAGCTTCTTCCTGGCATCTTTAGTCACATGCACATAAAAATATGAACGAAAAATCTTAAAATGTGAAACATCAGGTTTCTTACCAGTAAAATCCTCTTCTGGTGTACTCATGCCAAGTATCCTATGAGGACAACGTTTCTGCACAAATATAACTGTGTTGCATGCCTTCTCTTAGAGATGCAATGGTAAGCCCTGATCATGCAACATCACTCTTGCTGCACCCACAATTGTTCTTTTCTTTCTTTCTGTGACCCCATTCTGTTGTGGGTTATGAGGCACAATCAATTCTCTCTGAATTCCTTCTTTGCTACAGAAGTTCTTGAATTCATTGGAGATTTACTCACCACCATTGTTGCTCCTAAGAGCCTTCACATGCTTCCCCGTGTCTTTATCCACCAGTGCTTTCAACTCAAGAAAATTTGAGAACGTCTGATATTTATTCTACATGAAGTAGATACAACACTTGAAAATCCATCAACAACTATCACATAGTACTTATGCTTTGTCGTTGAAGCAACAGATAATGGTCCACACACGTCTGACTGAAATCTCTCAAGGATTTCCGAAGCTCATTTCTCCTTCTCATGAAATTAGGTGGCCTTTACATATTTTCCTATAGTACATCCCTTGCATATGTCTAACTGCCCAAGTGTACCCTTGGAAAGACCCATAGAAATCTGCTGAATGACTTTTAAGGCTCCATGGTGAAGATGACCCAATATCCTGTGCCATAACTCACCCTCATCTTGGCTCACCACTTTTTCCACCTTACCCATCAATGCTGTGCAACCATCTACATCAAGTTTATATAGATTCTTAACTCGAATCCAAATATTATTGGGTTGTCTTATTATTTTGTGTCACAGGAAAGCTTTTCCTTCATTGAAAACAACATCATAGCCTCTATCCTCCAACATGGCAACTGAGACTAAATTTTTCTTCAAGCTTGGTACATGCATTACATATTTTAATTGAAAGTGTTTACCTGACTATCTCTGGAAGGTAATGGTACTAATCCCTGTAGCACTGTATTGCCCGTCATGACCCATTTCAATATGCATCTGGAGGTCCTTCTCCTCCAAGCTATTGAAAAGTTCTTTGTCTCTGGTCATGTGAAAGGATGCACCACTATCCAAATACCACACTGATCCCATTACACTTGACACCATGCATGAAATGAGAGAAAATTTAAGCTCAAATTGCGAGGCCAAAGCCTCACCAGCTGCAGATCCTGAAGCCTTCTTGTTCTTCATATTTTGTGGAAAATTAGAAGTATAATGTCCATGATCATGTCAATGAAAACACTTCACTATGGACATGTTGCGCTTCTTACCATATTTACCAGACTCAGATTTGGAATGGAATTTATTTCCTTTCCCCTTCTTCACCTTGGCAGCCAAAGCACAATATTCTTCATCTTCATTCTTAGATGAAGATCCATCTCTGGTATTTCGTCTGAACTCCTCTTTCACCAAATCCGACCAAAGTTTTTCCCAATCTAACAACTTTTCCCTTCCATTGACAGAGTCCTGATAACTATGCTAGCTCTTGGGAAGTCCTAGAAGAGCTAGGCTCACCAAATCATCATCAACGAAAATAATGCTAACGCTCCCAAGCTCAAACCGACATTGGACAATTTTTTTAAAATATTTTGGCATGGAGTTGCCCTTTTCCATCTTGATCTTCTTGAGTTTATCTTTCAGTGTCAATTTACTATGATCACTGCTGCTCTGAAATAGATCTGTCAAAGCTTTCCACATAGCATATGGTGTCACTTTCCTCCAATGGGTGTTTGGTTGCATGGGTGCAACCCAATAATCATGCAACTGATAGTTAACATCCCTTTCACCTACATCTCAACTGGGTCTCCATTGGAACTGACACACATGAAACTAATAATAGTAAATCATCAGTTGCATGTTAGATCACTGTTTTGAATTAAATAATATTTAATTCACTTGATCTCTCACTAGTGCAACAAACAGTTACAACTAGCACATCTGACTTTAACTCACTTAATTGAGTTAACTTATTACACATGCATTAAACTAATGCACCAACTGCACTTCAATCTCTGTTACAACTAGAATTACTTTGCATGCCTCACCAACTACCCTCAACTCGTAATTCATGAGCTAACTGAGTTTATCACACTCATTTAACTATTACAACTGATTATTTGATAATATTACATTTTATTGTCCATTTTAATTAAGGGAAAATTAAAATAGACATGCACCAAATTTAGCCCACACCAGTGTAGGTGATGCTAAGACCTGTGGTCCCACACCAGTGTAGGTGCTGCTAAGACCTCCTAGTCCCACACTAGTGTAGGTGCTGCAATTTCTTGTTGGACTTCAACAATTTTCAAATGTGGTAAATATCATAATAGCAAATGGCCACAATGGATGCAGAGATTAAATATAAAAAATTGTGGACATGGCATGTATTTTAATAAATTGCGTTGCAATGAATACCATGTGCCTCCATGGGTTAAAGGTCCTTAGCATGTTATTATTGAAAATGAAAGAGAGATGGAAATGATAAGTATGGGTGGTCCTAGTTTGTATGGTGGATATCTTCAAACCAAGGTCGTCATCTTAATGAACCTAGGTTTTGACATGGTAAAACTAAATATGGTCCTGACCTAGTTAGATTCCATCATACATTGTCAAGACTCAAGAGGACATAAAGGTCCTTCAACTTATAATAGGGTTGCTTTTGAGGTTATAAATAAAGCTTATCCAAAGCAAACGGATTTTTGGGCTCCAAGAGTTATGGATAATTTAAATGATAACAATCATATGTTTTTTTCCCAAGATTCAAATGTAGGGATACATTTTGCAGATTTTACGAATATATATAACAAGAGAAATAATCCATGAGGAACATCTACTGGTCATGGTGATTAGGGAAATACTCGAAGATAAGTTCAAATCAAAGACAATGTTGATTCTTGTAGCTCCCAAGTTGATGGTAGTTTGAATTAAACAATGAAAAATAACTTTGTTGTTGTTTACACATAGAATCTTACACTTTTGGAGGATCAAGTTCTCATTGGACAAGAAAACCACTAGGAAGTCAGTGTCCTTACAAAGATGAAAAAAAAAATGTTGTCATGCATGTTGATGATAAGGTCCATGGAGAGTATATACACTATGGAGACATTGGGGCATCTAATCAGAAAGTAGATACCACAGGGAGGAATCATTTCATAGTAGAAAAGGCACATGAGCTTATTAAAATGTGTGCCATCCAGCATCCATAGTGTGATTGAAACAAATAGAGATGTGGAAGATCCAAGTATCAACCTCAAATCTTCAACAAATAAATGTCAGGTTTTGATTCTCCCTTTCAACAAATACTTCCAGGCATGTTTTTTTTGAACTTCAAAAGGATTCAAAACTAATAGTTCTAAGTCACTCAAAGGAAGAAAATGTGGATGAGGAAAACATTGGTTACTATCTTGTTTTGGATTTTCTAGTTTGGATACTTTGGGCGAATATAGATAGTTCCATTCAATTCTTGTGAAGCTTTGCAAGAGGCACCACAATTGATTGCAATGGAATTACCTTACCATACTAGTTGCAGATAATAATCTCATTTCACACTAATTTTAATCTACAATGACATGGTAATGGAATTTTCACGTGGTTGATGCATTGCAAGTAAACTGGAAAACTGCTTAATGTGATGCTTGAGTAAAACTATACTTGCATTGGTACTTTGTTTCCCTTCTAATTTTATTATTTATTCCTCTTTTAACAATTATTTAGTAACAGGTTGTAGATGTTCATCAAGGGCTCCAACTTCATGCAACCTTTTCACATCTCCCAGAATTTGAACCACTTGAGTTGTGCCTCAAAAGCAGTCTTGACAAAATCAATCACTCTCAAGGTCTTAAGAAGCTTTCATAACAAAAATTTGAAAACAAGAAACTATTTCAATACAAGGTTGAAGTCTTTAAAACAAAAGAACTTCTCGTATAGCACAAATTTTTAGGACATTTTATTAACACTATTCATAAAAGCAGTGCAGAGAAAATCCCCACTTACTAGAGAGAGTCGAGGGTCTTGATAACCTTAATCACAAGGGAAATAAAGGAGAGTTCTATTCCTTCACATTTTAACTTTAAATTCATTTCTAACAAATGTTTATGATAATAAGAAAGGGCATAAAATATCATATAGAATAAGTAAATTGGCTGAATTGCACTAGTTATTGAATCTTTACTTAAGCTATTAACTTCAATGAAATACATTGGATCCATTTTAACAAGAAAATATCATTACACCACACTCATCATAAAATTTTTACCTGATTCTGCTCACTTAAGAGAGTAGAATTTTCCATCACCTTCATGCACTTAAGTAATAACTGCACACTCTTAGCCATTTTAGTTGTTATGGATTGTTTGAGGACAAAATTTGAGCCTCGGTCCTCCAGAGCCTCTTGAACACAAACATTGGTAGGGATTTTATAATTTGAAAATGTTTTATACGTCTGATCATCTCAACTTATCCATTAAAAACCTCCATCATGGTATCCAGGAAAAAGTCAAACATTAGTTCATAAACATGTAATGTAGAATCCAATGCTATTAAATAAACATAGAATCTGTAAACAATCTTCCTACATTTTATTTCATATTAATGAGAGTTCTATGCATAAATTTTGCCTTGGAGGATCTCACCAAGTAGAAAAAAGTCACACGTAAACACCAGACCGCCGAGGTAAATAGATTGGTTTTGTAAAAATACAACGAGTTGAAGTACAATACAATAAAAAATAATTTAATAATAATGGACAAATAGATAAAGTGATAAGGCCTGAGTGAAAATTGCAAGAGTAGAAACAAACAACTCTAAATCACTACAAAATTGACAAGAAAACATATAAAATGAGACATGCAACAATCTAAGACAAATTACTTGGCTTTTCTCAAAGGTTGTTATCGAGGGAAGATATCCATACTCACTTTTAGAATAGCAAAACAATTCTGAACAACATAAAAAACAACATCAAGGCCCCAAATATCTCGTATCCTTTCTTTGAAATGCCTCCCGACTCTTCTAACTACACCAAATTTCCCCCTGGGAAACTTGTTGTAGAAAGTTGTAATCCTAGGAAAAATGACAACAACATGCCAAACAGGCCACTCAAATGCCTTGTTATTGAAGTTGTGAAAGGAATCAAAGGGCGAGTGCTTTTCTTTGAGTGTTTCACATTAATTTTTATTAATACTAAAAAGGAGGGTCTTTTGGAACCATCAACTACCTTGTCCAAGGCCTTTGTGATGGAAAAAGGGTTTATATGAGACATTTTATTCCCATGAGACATTTCATCCTTTGCATTTATATCCCATTTTCTACCTATGTACATTGGCTATGACATTGATGTTTGAATTCCATAATCATGCCATTGGAGGAGTGAAAATGTAGTTTCCTAGTCCTTTTTCATGACATGGCACTTGAATTTTATTCTTTATCTTTTTTGTTTTGCTAGATTGTACACTTTTTTGTATTATGAACATGTGAAACCTTTTCCTCCATGCAGGATAACAATAGATGTCCTATTGGGAGAAAAATACCTGAGTGGAATGAATTAGTACACCAAGGGCGTTGGCGAGAAGCATTTGACCAACTGTTGGAAACAAATAATATTCCTAAATTCACTGGACGTGTATTCCCTGCCCCTTGTGAAGGTGCATGTGTACTAAGAATCATTGAAAATATAGTATCTATTAAAAATATTGAATATGCCATCATTGATAAAGCTTTTGAAGAAGGTTAGATGGTTCCACGTCCACCTAAGAAGAGGACATGGTATATGTATTTCATTTATAATTCTTAATTCCATTCTTATGCTGCTTATCATTTTGAAAATAAATTGTCTGTTGTTTATGATTTGGTGAACTAGAACTTGATATGGATTGGTCATTGGGTGCAGTAAGAAAGTTGCTATAGTGGGCAGTGGGCCAGCTGGTCTGGCTGCTGCTGATCAACTTACTAAATCTGGGAAACCTGTCACTGTGTATGAATGTGTTGATCGAATTGGAGGTCTGATGATGTATGGAGTTCCTAATATGGAAGGATATAAACTTGATGTTGTCCAACGATGCGTTGTTCTTATGGAAGAGGAAGGTATTTATTTTGTTGTGAATGAAAATGTTGGAGTTGAATATCTTTTCTCTGTGGAGAAGCTTCACGCTAATAATGATGCTCTTCTTTGGGTATGTGGTGCAATAAAACCAAGATACACTTCTATATTCTATTTCAATTCTAGAGCTTATGGATTGAATACACACCAGAGTCAGGTCTAGAGCTTATGGATTAAGGACACACCACCTTTCAGGCAGGTATTTCACACCACTTTCACTAATCAATGCCATATTCTACTGCCCTAGACCTGAAAGATCAAGTGGATATTTGGGTTGTCCATCATATTGGAAAATGCCCCAATTTATTTCAAGTTACCGGGTGCTATGCTCTTAGAACCTTAATCAAGAAGGCTAAACAAATATACTTCGATAGCTCCACTCTACATTGGAGTTCCCTTGCCACTCATCACTTTTTTTAGAAGGCTTTGATTGAAACTCTGTGCATACATGAGATTCACATTTTTATCACCATCAATGGACCAACCCACTTCTCCCACAATAATGGGCACATTAGAAAATCCTGCTTTCTTGAGGGCCCAAATCAAAGTATCAAGATTTGCATCAAACACTGTTGGGGCCCTTATTTTGAAAACTTGGTTGGAACATTTTGAATTTTGAATAAAGGATGACCTTTTTGAGTTGCGGCATGAGGACACATGACAATTGCGACCGAGTCGCAACTACCGTAAGCCGCGAAGCTATCAGGGTGGCGCAGAAGCAAGAGATAACTGAAGAAAGCAGATGCATGAGTACAGATAACGAGAATATACAACAGAAGACAGGAAGCGGAACACAGAGACAACAAGAGAGAAGCTGGAAGCAGCTGAAAAAGGACACAGAGAGGAACTAAAAGTTGCGATAGCGGGTGAATAAATAGTAGTCACCCAGATGAAAGAAAGGGGGATTGCGACAGGAGAAGGAATACAGAGCGACTAAAGGAGATCATGCATGATATCCATGTAGTTCCTAGGTTTCTCTATGCTACCTTTCTGTTCTATGAGGCCTGTGTATCAGACTTGTAAGCTCTCCTTGCAGGAGCGATGTAATTCTAGATTTGGCTAACGATATCAATATAGTTGCAGGTTACGGTCCTACTGTGTGATTTGTATGCATGATGGTTGTGATGCTTTAAAATTTTATTTGCTTAATACCTGTTCATGCTCTGAATGTTCTTGCGTACATGTCTATGTTTATGCAATATATTTAATGTTAATCATGAGTTGCGGATCCGTTCCTTGCTATCGATCCATTCCCCTCCTTCATGTGGTTGTGGCACGCCTCAGGTGAGACTCTCTGCTCTCCGGAGCAGGGTGATAATGCCGACGTGGTTCTAGACTACAGCGGATTCCTTTGTTGGCCACAACTCCTGAACCTGTTTCTTGCCTGCGAGACCTGATTCCTCGCCAACAAATGGTTCCGTTGCCAGGACCTGCATGATATGAGGGGAAATAGATTATGGTCTCAAGGATCTACGAAGGCAAAATACGGCGATGGTGGGATAATCATCTCGACCAATTTATTGCTCAACAAGCAGAGTTGACCAAGCAAAAGGAGGCGGCGATCAAGGATCTCATCCTTTTCTCAGATTCAGCCAGTGATACATACAAGATCCTCTGGGGAAAGTTCCCTAGCAACCTCTACAACTGGCTGCGGAGGTTACAGACAAAGGTGCCTAGGGCAGCTCGTGGAAGATAAACCATAAGTGGGTGCATGGGGATCTGGTGGCTCTGCATCAGTTGGACACTGAATTGACCTGCGCGGTGGATTTCTGGGTAGAGACCACTTTGGACAGATATATTGTGGAGTTTTCTGCAGAGTGCTACCAATCTTTCTCGAAGGCTGAAGCTACCTTCCGCTCTGGGCTAAGAGGGAGGCTGCTCAAGGAGATTCCACTGTGGATTAAGGCCCTGATGGTGGATGAAGGGCTAATGAAATTCCAAAAGGCGAGTATGGAAGCGTAAACCTCCAGTGCTGGGGGAAGGGACAGATGCTACGTAGAATGTGAGGCGGGGAGTGGGGAATGGATGTTGAGGCTGCACGGAAGTTGAGGGAGCGACGTGCACATCGGCGGGCGCAAATCGCTGATAGGTGGCGAAAACGGGTGATGCGGGATTTGAAACGAAGGGAAACTGATAGGAAGAACCAGAAGGAGGCGCCTCAGAGGATAGGAATTATGGATGCGGATACCTAGGAAGGAGAAGGGACCACTGTGGGAGTGCGGCGGGTGCATGGGAGCCCAGCTAAGCGAGAAAGGAAGATGGTGACTGACGAAGACGATGCAGGTATGCAGCCCGACGAGAGTTCCGATGGTGAAAGGTACGTTGTGATGCAGTGGTTGTTTCAAGAGCGGACAACATTCATTTCTCCAGGCAGCCCTGCTTCCAACATTCTGCATGGCAAGGATCCTTACCTTCCCCTGGTACTTTATCAACCTTTGAGCAATATTTTCGTTAAATTACAAGCATTGAGTCAATTGCATAGCAGTTCATTGTCGACAACGACACACGTTAGTAGTAGCGGCACCAGTAATATTGCATTCCCTAGTGGCATAATCACGCAACCAGGACCTGGAGGCTTTATCCTGGTCAACCCTCTGCAAGTAAATATGCGGGGTCTTTCACCTGGTATCCAGAGTTCTCTGGCCGGAGCAATGATGATGTAGAGCAACACTGGTATCTGTGCGAAGCCATATGGAGGGCTCAGTAGATGCCAGATGCATGGAATTTAATAGAGTTCCAAACCACGCTCAGAGAGAGGGCTCTGCGATGGTTTATCAAGTGGTCTGAGGCCCATCCTAATCTAGTAATTGTGGACGTTAAGCGGGATTTTGTCTGGGAATTTAAACTTCCCCAGACGGACCAACAAGGTCTGTCCGAGCTCTGGGAAATTAAGCAGAAAGAAGGAGATACCACATGGGAGCTGATGCAACGATTCAAGGACGCGATCGGGAAACTCAGCTACCCGATCGACCCAAACCATCAGAGGGACTGGTTCATCAAGGCTTTGCTTCCCTTGACGCAAACCCCCCTCACCCAACAGAAGATTGAAAACCTGCAGGATGCTTTAGAGCAGGCCATGAAGATAGAGGCCATGGCAGGTTACCCTCAGGAATATCGAGGAGGGCTGGCCCCGCCGGATCCCTCCTTGGTGGGACTACAACACCAGATCGCTAGTCTGACGGAAAAGCTCAAGGAGATGTAATCGATAAGGCCAGCCAGGCTGAATGTTTGGTGCACTCACTGCCTAGTTGAAGGCCACGTCGCAACCGAATGTCCTTGGCTGCGGGGCATGGGTGTGGGACCCTCAGTCGCGAAAATCCAGGGGGGTCCACCCACCGGGGGTGGCGTGGCGATGAATCCGCAAGGGGTATACCAACCGCAACAGCCTTACGCGGGGTTCCCACCTCAACCGAACCCCGCCACCACAGAGTACTACGAGATTTTCCGGATGATGGGGCATCCACCTCGGATGTGCCCGATACTACAGAAGTACTCCAATGTCCAAAACAATGTATACTATGAGTTTTGTGCTTCCACGACTCACAACACTAAGTAGTGCAGGGCTCTCGACGCACTTGCAGACCGGTTGGACTGACCCTCCTATAGGGTGAATGAGGCTCCCAGGGGGAGAGGAGGCGATATGCGCGGAGGCCGTACAGGGGGACGAGGTCCGGTGAAATGTTACAACTGTGACCAGGAGGGTCACGTGGCTCGGGAATGTCCCCTTCCGCGACGTCCTTGGTGTTCCCAGTGCCGCGTGAATTCCCATGCGACAGAGGACTATCCAGAGCTCATCAAGAAGTGGGAGGAATGGGTGCGGCAGAGGGGAACGAATTTGGTAAACTCAGAGCCACGAGGGATCGCGACCCCAGCCATGCAGAATGTTGCGATCATGACACAGGGTGGCAAGAAGATGGGTGAGGATGCCAATGGAAGGGAGCTGGCCCGGGCTATTCGAACTGCCTCCCCCATACAACTGATCCGGCCAGACGCGTAGAAGAAGTACTTTCAGGAGGCTGTGTAGGCCTTTGCTCAGCTGCGGGAAGCCAGGGGCCTTGAGATACCCCCGACGACTGGCTCTGGCGAACAGAGCGCCACGGGGACCTTGATTGAGGAATGGTTTCACCTGTTCCTCAAAATTGTTGACAATGCTTCGTTGTGGGACCAGCTCAAGCATACTCTGTAGGACGCACTACAGGGGAATATCGGGCCGAGGGAACTTGGGGACACAGCACCTCAGTGTGTGCGGCGAGTTAAACAAAATAAGCGACGAACGGGAAAGGAGTTCCGGCTTAACACGCAGGTTGCAGTATTCCAAATCAGCGACACCATGCTTGACTTGGGATCTGACGTCAACATCCTGCCACGGAAGACATGGGAGGCTCTTGGACAGCCACGGCTGACCTACTCGCCAATCCAACTTAGAATGGCGAACCAGTACTGCATTCTGCCGATCGGTCGACTCGAAGGTGTCGAGGTCGACATTGCGGGGGTGAAGACTTACACAGATTTTGAGGTTATTGATATTATGGGGGACAAGGATCCTTACCCTGCCCTACTAGGCATCAATTGGGATTTTGAGAATTACGCCATCATCGACCTCAAAAAGGAGCTAATGATCTTCGAGGATGGGGAGGTTCGGGTCACGCAGGCCCTCGACCCGTATCAAGGTCCGCGATATACCGAAACTGTGGACAACCGCGAGGATGCTCAGATGATGGATCACCTTTATCAGATGACTGCAGGGAAGCGGGATGATTATATCAACCCAACGACAACCGACTCCGTTAGCTGGCGCAGTGTCCAGAGCTCGGAGTTGGGTTCAGAACTCGCATGGGAAGACTGGCAGCAGGGGGGGTACGAGACCAACATGCGGAGATGTGTAGCCATTGCCCGAGTCAGTTGGATTGGTGCTGAGTTCAGAGAATACCCCACCCTGTCGAACATGCAGGCTGTGAATACCTTTATTGCAAAGGTGGAGGACACGGTTCTAGAAGGCCGCATAATACCACTTTTGGACGTTGCACTACAGTCCACATCAGTGAGGTGGTGGAGGAACCACCGCACCACCTTGTCGCGGTGGAGTTGCGCGACTCAGGCTTTGAAGGCACGGTTTAAAGAAGACGAAGGCCCTTGAAGCGGGCACAGGTACCAGGGGACTTCCGATCTGCGGGACCACTTGAAGAGCTGTGAGGAACAGTGGCAAGGTCTGGGATACCTGCAAGAGTTGTGGGTACATTGGTTTATCCACTCCTTGGATACAATCCCCCAAGCCTGGTACTTGGAAGAAGAGCAGAAACGAGGAACCTGCTCTTGGCAGGAAGTCATAGACAAGTTTGTTCGGTGCTTCTCGTTCGAAGGGGAGACAGAGAAGGAATCTCGGGCACTACAAGCGATCAAGGAGGTCTTGTTTTTCCATGACCCCAAGGCCGATGGGGGCACAGTTGCATCATGTCCTGAGGCCAGGCGCGAGTTGGTTTGCCAATGGATAGACGAAGATCCAAACGATGACAGTCTGGAGGACCTCAGGCACCTATATTTTGAACAAAAGGAAGGCGAGCGGAACCTCAACGAAGAACCGACCACCGAAGGCGTCCATTTACAGCCGCTAAAGACAAAGAAGTTGAAAATCGGTACGGAGGAAAAGCCCAAGTTGGCTACTGTTGGAGATTACTAGGACGAGGAGATGACAAAGGAAATTTTCAGCCTCCTCTAGGAATACGAAGACTTATTCCCTTCGTCGCTTGCGGATCTGAAGGGTATCAAGGGTGACCTTGGAGAAATGCGCATTGTGCTGAAACCGGATGCCCGACCCGTAAAGCATCGACCCTACAGGCTAAACCCACGAATCAAAAAAAAGGTCAAGATGGAGATTGACAAGATGCTGGCTGCTGGTCTCATCTTTCCAGTGGAAGAAGCAGAGTGGGTGAGTCCTATCGTCATTCAGAATAAGAAGGACAAGGCGGAGATACGCGTCTGTGTCGATTACAGAAGTTTGAACAACGCCTACATCCATGATCCGTTTCCCACTCCTTTTAGCGATGAAGTCTTGGATCATGTTGCGAGAAATGAAGCTTATTCCTTCACGGATGGTTTTTCAGGTTACCATCAGGTGCGCTTTGCGGAAGAGGACAAGCCGAAAATGACATTCACCACTGAATGGGGATCGTTCGCATATCACGTAATGTCGTTTGGCTTGAAAAATGCTCTGGCCGTGTTTTCCTGGATTGTTATTGCTGCTTTTCGGGAGTACATCCACAAGTTCCTAGAAGTCTACATGGATGATTGGACTGTCTACAGTCTTCTGAAGAAACATGCCACCCTGTTGCGTATTATGTTTGATCAGTGTCGCCAGTTTCAGATTTCCTTGAACTTGAAGAAATGTACTTTTGCAGTTCCTTTCGGCACGCTGTTAGGACACGTGGTGTGCAAGCAAGGGGTCTGTGTCGACCCCGCCAAGGTCGCCATAATAGTCCACATGGAAGCCCCCGAAACCGTGAAGCAATTGCGGGCACTGCTCGGGCACACAGGATATTAAAGGCGGTTTATCCGCAATTACGCGAAGATCACCGTCCCTTTGGAGAAATTACCGTGGAAGTCAGAAATATTCCAGTGGACGCAGGAGTGTGAGAAGGCTCTTGACACTCTGAAGGAGAAGCTGGCGACGACACCTATACTTGTTCACCCAGACTGGGATAAGCAGTTCCATGTGCATATTGATGCTTCCAGTATTGCACTTGGAGCTGTCTTGGCGCAACCAGGAGAAACGACAGTCGACCATCCAGTCTACTTCGCCAGCCGCAAATTGTCTAATGCGGAGAAGAATTACACCACTACCGAAAGGGAGGCCCTAGCAATGGTGTACTCTCTCCAGAAGTTCCGCCACTACCTTCTTGGAGGCAAATTTAAGTTCTTTACGGACCACTCTGCATTGAAGTACTTGGTAAATAAGCCTATTTTGGAAGGACGGATCTGTCGCTGGCTACTGCTCTTTCAAGAATTTACATTTGAGGTGATCATCAAGCCCGGGAGGTTAAATGTCGGGCCCGATCACTTATCCAGGTTGGAGATGGGGGAGAACGACGACTCACTTGATGATCAGCTGCTGGATGCTGACCTATTCCGGGTCGAAGCGGTACCAGATTACTTGGCCGACATTGCCACCTATCTGACCACGGGGAAATGCCCTCAGGATTACACCCCGCTCCAGAAACGACACTTGGTCATCCGTGCTGTCGAATACCAACTGATTGCAGGGCAACTATACAAACTGGGCCTTGATGAGGTTTTGCGCAGATGCGTACTTGACCATGAACGTGAAGCCGTGATGTGGGAATGCCACAGCGGAGTTGCAGTAGGACATGTGGGTGTGAAACCTACCACAAGGAAGGTGCTCCAAGCTGGGCTATGGTGGCCGACGGTCCATGCAGATTGTAAGACATTCGTTAGGAAATGTGATGTCTATCAGCGGACAGGGAGGCCCTCTCATAGGGACGAGCTTCCACTACACCCAATCCATGTGTTGAGGCCGTTCGAGAAGTGGGATGTCGACTTTGTAGGCCCCATCGCCCCAGTCGCCAGGCACTCCAAGGCCCACTATATCATTACCGCAACTGACTAGCTTACTAGGTGGGCCGAAGCAACGGAGGTACGCGACTGCATGGCGGATACAGCAGCTCGGTTCATTTTTGAACACATCATCAGTTGGTTTGGTTGCCTGCGAAGTTTAACCAGCGATCAGGGTACGCATTTCATTAATGCCACGGTCAAGTCGCTGCTTGACACATTCATGATCCAACACCACAAGAGCAGCCCGTATCACCCACAGGCCAATGGTACGGTTGAAGCATTCAATAAAATTCTTGTAAAAGGCTTGAATAAGATCTACAATGCCCAACGCGACGATTGGGATGAGCGCCTACCAGTTGCATTATGGGCCTACCGGACCACGCTGAAGCGCTTGACCAATCAGACACCGTTTCAGTTGGTGTATGGCCAGGAAGCTGTGATTCCCACCGAGTTCACTGTACCTAGTCTTTTAATCGCCATGTCTCTCCAGTTCTTGGAAGAGGAGTCGCTTCGGGAATGCCTCCATGAACTACAGGAACTGGACGAGGCCCGGTTTCTGGCTGAATTTCACCAGAAGGTTCAAAAGGCCCGGCCAAAAGCATGGCACGATCGCCACATCAAGCACAAAACATTCCAGGTTGGCGGTAAGGTCCTCTTATATGACAGCAGGTTTCAGAAGTTTCCAGGAAAGCTGCAGATGCACTGGCTGGGACCTTACTTCATCATTGAGATTAGAGATTCCGGAGCCGTTCGGTTAGCTCAGCTAGATGGTACTGTTTTACTTGGGTGGGTGAATGGCGCACGCCTCAAACCCTACCAGGAGTAAGTACCCCTCCTTTTTCATCAATAACTCTCGCACCCGAGAGCACCCGTAGAGTAGTGTAGCTGAATAACTCTCCCGCAACCGGAATGAGCATAGGTAGTCTTTTCCTTTTCCGCATCACTTTTCAATAACCGTTCTGTTGCGGGGACCGCACCGCAACTGACTGTGGTCGGGGAGGGGCATGTCCAGCGTGTCATCCCTGTAGGATCCATAAACATGCCAGTGTCAGTCCAGGTCATTTCAGTCAGTACTTGTGTCAGTCCGTAGGATTGTCCCGATTTGCATCATAAATTGCCATAATTGGAAGTAACCTTTCCATAATAATTTTTCCATCATCCGCCGTGACCTCAGCTGTCGCATCCGCCCATTTCCCCATGCCACCGTCAGCAACTGTCAGAATACCCATTGGCATGCGATTGATCGCACGATTATTGTAGAAAAGAATGCCAGCATAAATTAACTCGTTATGGGGTCTCATCAACTTCACTCGTGCCAGGCAATTACATCACTTGCATGAAGAAAATCACGACAATGCCAGAACACTTAGCATTAGCAATTGCAGCAACACAGGAGTAGCAGGAGCATTCAGGCGAACAACACCGAGAGAGGATACCGAGCCAAATTCTCCACGTCTATTAGTGCCAAGCAAAAATGGCAAAGGCCCTCCTATCCGTCGTCGAACCAAAGCTTGACAGTAGGATTCACAGGACAGAGTCTTTGGTTGGGAAATACGACAGTGCAGCTTTGATAGATGCCAACCTTTCCGACTCATCCAAATTCACGGTGCTCAATTGGCAAGTGTATATGGAACACTATTATAGCACAGTCGGGCACTCTGCCAACCGAATTTTACCAGCATTCTGGGGCCTTCAGCAATCTTCTCTCATGAATCTCAGAAATCTTCCGGTCTTCGGGACCACCGAACCGGTTTTGCAGTGCACTCGTTTCTTACTTAGCCGCATTCAAAATGGGTCCTTGTGGCTGAACAAGGAAATTCCCATTCACGCTGAAGACATCCATCGTCTGACCAGGCTCTCACATAATGGTGCGGATGTCTCGACTACATGTCAAACCACCTCTAAGCGCGCACAGAAATCCGGGGACGCAGACCTATACAGCAAATATGGCACCCGGCGGGAGGGAAGGGAGCCAAGATAGAGCTCATCAATATGCCCGAGATTAAATTTGCTTGCTACCTCATTGCCAGTAAGACAATGAGGCATTACTCAAAGGGTGAATGCACCTTGGACACTATCTCTATTGCGGAGCACTGTGTTCAGGGTGCCAAGTTGAACTGGTGCTCCTTTCTCTTGAAAGAGCTATTTGATGCGTGCGAAGAAAATTACAAGCGTATGACCAGTTTCATTTATGGATACTTGATCGTTGATTTTTCCATGTGGAAGTGGCACACTCCTCTTGTCAGGATACCAGCGGAAATTCCAGAGGGCCAACCTCTTGCGATGAAATTTGTTCCATGGAAGGTGTCGGCTGATCCGAGCACTAAGGAGGTGAATGCCGAAGCATTTCAGACCTGGTATAGTTTAATGATGGACGTCGTAGCCAGCCAGCAACGGGTGCCCAGAAACCTGTTAGATGAGTATGGCGAGCAAGTGTGGTTCGAGGTAAGTCACCAGCATACTTACCTCCGACCCACTTGTGTGCCGGCGGGCACCTTCCACATGAAGCCATTGAAATTCCAGTTGGAGGATGCTGCATTCCACAATGAAGTCTGTGGGTCACCGGGGGAAACGATGGAAGTCCGTGACGGGGTGCCCAGGTACAACTTTGAGTGGATGTCACCACAGCAGCAGCCTGCCGAGACGGATGCGGAAGCACCGCTACCAGACCTCCCTTCGCTGCTCGTCCCCATCGTCCGCCACTTTAATACACAGGTGCGAAATTTTAATGCGGCAACCCAGGTTATTTCCAGCGGTGCCTCTCCATTCCCTTTATTTTCCGAATTTCAGATTTCTCTGTCTACTTTGCACACCCCTACCACTCCTCTTACTTAGAAACTCCTCCGGCCAAGCGGGCCCGCACCACCGTAGCCAATCCAGTGGTGGACCTTACTGATGATGATCTGCCCCTACCCACAAATACAGGGGCACTGATCCAGGAAGAACCCCTTGTTGAACCTTTCGGGTTTATTAACATTCACCCTCCATCCACAGCTCCACCTCCGTCCGCCGTTCCACCTCCACCTACCACCTCATCCGCTCCATCAAATTCATCTGCCACTATGTCTGACCCGCTCATCTGGGAACTCTTTGGTGGGGACCACGGGGCTGAAGTTGACTCCAGTACTGCTTCCGTAGTACCACCAGTCGACCCCGTGGGCGCACCCCAGGTTTCTCTATCTGCTATATTTACCCAGCTGGCAAACATTAGGGCCAACTCGACCGAGGCTTAGCCTGAGCATGCTAACCCTCCCTCCATTGGCCAGACTGATCAGCAGGAGTGGCCAGATTTGAATATGACCAACTCAACGCAGCAACAGACACCGTCGTCCCCTCCAGAGCATTCCAACCGCTCAATTGCCAGTGGGCAACCCCTGTAAGAAAGGAGGCTGGCCCAGGGTGCTTCGGGCACAGTTAACTTAGAAACATGGGGTATAGCTCAGCTGTACTTATTCATTCAGAGGGCAGCCCAGCAAGTCGAAAGGCTTCACTCGGAGTTGCAGCAGTGGTGCGAAGAGCAACAACAACAGATCGTGGCGCTTACTAAACAACGCGACCAGCTTATCACGGCACAGGAACGCCTGCAAGGTCAGATAGCCAACGTAACTCAGGTATTTTCAGACCTATGGCCCTCTGTAAAGGCTCATTATACCCCGCTACCTACCGATGTAGCGGAGCGGAGTGCCGTCGCCTAGGATTTCTACATCCGGACTGCACTCACTGGTCTCCACCGGGAAAATACAGAGCTCCGCGCAGCATTAGACGCATGACCAGCGCTGCCCGACCCATCGGATGCCTATTCAGCTCAGGTTGCCGCAAAGCAGGTACAGGCAAATCAGATGCAGGAAACCCTTACTTCTATGGTGCGTGAGGCCCACGACCTCCTAAAGGGTCTCCAGGAATGCTCACTGGCCCTTACGGTCAAGGCGCAGCCAATCTCATCACAACTACAGCAAGTGTCTTGGGAAATTCAAGAGGCAACAGACCCTGCCAGGTTGGACCAATTATATGCCCAGGCCGTTGAGCTCGAAACACAGATCCAGAAAACAGAAGCCAATTCCGCAGAGGCCAAATGGGTAATTCAGGAGCTCCACCTGCCCCTCCAATACAGCGCCCGGACAATGCAACAGCTTGCCGCTGAGGCCAAAACCCAGCTTAGCACGATGTTCAAGGCTGTCCCGGCACCCCTAGAAGAGGCCGCTGTCACCAAGATCACTGAAGACACAGATTCACTCTTGCAAGGGTGGCAGCAAGCTGTATCGACCTTCATGGAGATTAAAGCTACATCGTTCCGTAGAGTCTCGGAGTTGGGGCCCTTGTTTGAACAACAGGTTGAAGGCGCACATCAAGAACAGGCACAAGCTGAAGGCACACAGTGCGAATAGGGCACGGGATCAAGCGGGGCAATGGAGATAGAGACCGTCATTTGTGATTGACTTGGGGACGAGTCAAGAAGCTGTGGTCGGGGCCTGTTGGAGCCCTTGTTTTGAAAACTTGGTTGGAACATTTTGAATTTTGAATAAAGGATGACCTTTTTGAGTTGCGGCATGAGGACACATGGCAATCGCGACCGAGTCGCAACTACCGTAAGCGGCGGAGCTATCAAGGTGGTGCAAAAGCAAGAGATAGCTGAAGAAAGCAGATGCACGAGTACAAATAATGAGAATATACAGCAGAAGACAGGAAGCAGAACACACAGACAACAAGAGAGAAGCCGGAAGCAGCTAAAGAAGGACATAGAGAGGAACTAACAGTTGCGATAGCGGGTGAATAAATAGAAGTCACCTGGATGAAAGAAAGGGGGATTACGATAGGAGAAGGAATACAGAGCGACTGAAGGAGATCATGCATTATATCCCTGTAGTTCCTAGGTTTCTCTATGCTACCTTTCTGTTCTGTGAGGCCTGTGTATCAGACTTGTAAGCTCTCCTTGCGAGAGCGATATAACTCTGGATTTGGCTAATGATATCAATACAGTTGCAGGTTACGGTCCTACTGTGTGATTTGTATGCATGATGGTTGTGATGCTTTAAAATTTTATTTGCTTAATACTTGTTCATGCTCTGAATGTTCTTGCGTACATGTCTATGTTTATGCAATATATTTAATGTTAATCATGAGTTGCGGATCCGTTCCTTGCTATCGATCCATTCCCCTCCTGCATGTGGTTGCGGCACGCCTCAGGTGAGACTCTCTGCTCTCTGGAGTAGGGTGATAATGCCGACATGGTTCTAGACTACAGCGGATTCCTTTTTTGGCCACAAATCCTGAACTTGGGTCTTGCCTGCGAGACCTGATTCCTCGCCAACAAACACATTGCAATATTTCATTGATCCATCAATTATTGGTTGGTTGGTACCATCAAATAAATAAAATTACATAGGGAAATATTGGTTATGATATAAACTCGGAAATGGGTAGATATTGACAGTAAAAGGTGCTTCATTTCCTTTTGGAAACTGAATGATACGTATCATGAGATCACGAACTTCTGGCTTGAAATCCCAAGTTGATGGAATTGAGTTGGTTTCTAGGGATTTATACACATATGCATTGAGGGTCATAGTCTCTTGATATGGTCTCCTAAACCTACCTTATTGATAGCTTGTTGAATATATTGAAGCATAGGAAGGGTAAAATTCAAATGTGTCATTATATGTCTTTAGAAAAGGCTCATTTCCAACTGCAACATACCTGCAGAGTGCAAGAATTTTGCAACTGATCTTAGTACACTGGCAATATTGAAGCAGATAGATGTGGAACAAGTGTTTATCTTCTAAACGAATTAGATTCTCCTACCCAGTAAGAGTACCTCTAAGGCTCTCATTTTTCCAATTTCCCAAATCTACATTACAATATTGTTGTAATCTTATGACAACAAAAGAAACATAGTTGACCATTAAAGTACTTTCACAGGAAGCAATGTGCATCAATGAAGAGAAGCCTGAGGAAAGGTACATAGCAAGAATATAGAAAAGGAGTAACAAATTAATTTAGGGCTCGATGCATTGAACATCTAAAACAAAGTTACAAGCACATAATTGCAAAGCGATGATATAGAATATGGAGGCCAATTTAATTATCAGAAGTAGTTGGGTAGTTTGTTGCAGAATGTCTACATCCAATTTTTTCCATCATTCTTTTGGATCATGTCCCTTACTCCTGTAAAGTTTTCATCTTGTTTCCAGAACAATTTGGTAACATTATGTACTAATTTCCTTGATGTGTACTTTCTACCATCAATTTTTATGCTCTCTAACACCCCCAATTCACTGTATAATTGCTTCTTGATAAATAATGATATGATTCTTTCCAAGTATTTCCTCCCTGCCTTGCCAATTTATTATTGCTTTTAAAATCTTGCACCTAGTATGGTTCTGGAAAAATTGGACAAAATCATCAGGTGCTTCTTTTGGAATAGTGGTAATGGAGACACTACATAATTATCCCTTTCCAGTTAGGAGAAAATTTGCATACCTGTAATGTGTGGGATATTTGACATTGAAAAACGTAACTGACTGAACAAAGCTCTTGGGGCTAAGATGATTTAGAGGCTGGTAACTAGTAAATTCTCCCTTTGGAAAAATACCATCCTAGAAAATTGTTGGCCAAGGAAATGGCCTAAAACCATCATGTTATCTTCAGTGGATCACACCCTTGGTCTAATTTCTATAAAAAATTAAAGATATTCACCCCCTAATAAAGGATCATATTTCATGCGTCATATGGATGGAAATAAAGAAATATTATGGTTCCATTCCATCATAGGTCACCCCCTCTCTGTCCCAATTCAAAGTTTTAAATAACATAATTCCTCAATGCTTGCTTGAATGCAATGAAAGCCTCATTTGTCCTCTTGGTTGCCAAACAACCCCGTGTACTGAAAGCCCAAATTTTTTATTTCAAAGGATCCATAACATTTCCTTTGAATAGTGCAACTTAATAATTTACCACTTCCCCTAGCTGGTAGCATGCAATGCCAATACAAAGATGTATTTTATTCTAGTTTTTGACAAGCAATTAAGAAATGGTTCCAATGCTCTATCACAATATTGCATATGTAAATAGTAGTTCCAAGTTTGATTTAGGAAATAAGGATAAAGTTCCTTATCTCCATGAATTTTTAGAACCTAATATATGTTTAAAATGGACTCATTAAAGGAACACAAAAAATTCCATTAACATGGAACCTTTCTACATATCACTGATATTAATTTTGAAAGGTATTATACACATTTAAAAGATCACTATTGAGTATATATACATACTTTCGTATGTGGATAATAAGTATACCATATTTTTTTTTCTTCCCCTATTCATATTTCCTATTTTGTTGTACATGTTGTATAATGTTGATAAATTGTTTCCATATGATCTAATCCTCTTTGGTGTTATGGGTTTTCATTGTGCTCCTCATATTCCTTCATGACATTCTGGAGGTGACCACCAAAATATTTGAATTTTCCCAAGTAAATCCATGAATAGAATTAAGATATATGTTGACTGTTACTCTCAAATATTCATTGCTTCATTATGAATGGACAACACTGGAACACACCTTTCCATAATTAAATGGTAATTAACATCGCAGTAGGCAAAGAGCACTCCAATTTCATATTTAATTATTTGGTACACCTTGAGAGGTAGAAGCAAGTCCAGCAAGACAAAGGCGATATCCACAAAGTGGCCATTTGGATTATACTTTCATCCAAAAGGGTTAAAAAAATCAATAGATGCAACATTAATTCTAAAGCAAATAAGTCATCCTCCACATTTAATTTGGCTGAATGGCATCATGATTGTGATGAAGGGAGATTTTATAGTGGTAGCCACAACCTTGGAGGTTATTCATGCATGCAAATGAGGAGTTATATAGTATAGATATATATATCCTTCTCCACATCCTTGGATCTCCAACAATAGTCTAATACTTGCTCAAATTGTTCATAGTCAATCGTTGAACATTACCATCATCATTTGAACATAAATATTTGGAATTTGCTCTTTCTTCCCTAAAAATAAAATTTATACCATTGAATGTCTAGATTGCTTTCATATAAATTATTTGGGTTGTTCTAGGTAACCATAGAGGCGGGGTTTTAAAGAAATGTTTCCCATTTTTATATTCAACTTTTTCCCCTCCTAAAATCCATAGATATTCAAAACTTGCATGTTGAATGCTTTCCAAAATTGGCTATTATATGTTCCTTCCTTTGCTCAAGATCACTATCAAAATGCTATACCCAAGCATATAATTAGAGGAACTTCAAATCCCAACATAATTGGCTGAATTGATTTTTGGCTACGGAGGCACAAATATGACCTTGGGAGAATTATGAACTGGTGAATGGAGATCCAAGTAGGCCTCTCAACAAAATACATTTAGAATTCTCAAACGCGATTGTTGAATAGAAGTTGCCTTTTAATCAAGGACATTTTAGGGTTATGTATGTGATTTCATGCTTAAACATTGTTTTGGAACATGGAAAAAACATGTCCTAGGTTGGGTAGGAATGTAATGAACCACCCATAATATTAATCAAAGGTTGTTGCAATTTATTGCCTCTTCAATAGGTAGACAAGATGTAATAAGGAATTAAAAAACATGAACAACCAAATTAATACATAAAGCTAAATCAAAGGGGATTGACATGATATGGTGTAATTGAGTGTATCCATCTATCACTAGAACATATTCAGATGCACACCTTCATGGATACATTGCTTGTTGGTAAAACTAGATAGATATGAGATAAGTTTTCAGATTTTAGTTTCTTCTAAATAAGCATTGATTTTGTCTTCGGTATAATATGTGAATTTCCAATCAAGAAAATAGAGTATGAGGCTCACAAATACAACATTAAACTTAACACCAAACAGGCGGTGAAGTCTATCATAAAACTTAGAACCCACACTGAAAATTTCCCTTGTAAGCTTTTGTAAGTGTGCATGTTAATGTTGAAATTCAACAAGAAAATGCACCACATACTAGTGTGGGATTCCAGTCACACGAGTGAGGAATTCAAGTGACACATTAGTGCTAATGTGGACATCCAATTTTTAAATAAATTATAAAATAAATTGTAATATTATCTCATAACAACTTATAATAGTTAACTAAGTGTGATAGACTTACTTAGCTCAAGAATTTCAAGTTGAGGGTCAAAGGTGAGGCATGTAGAGTGATTCCATTATTTACAGGGTCCAGTTGCAGTTGTAGCACTAGTGTGGTGTGAGTGCAATAATTTAACTCAAATTAATTGAGTTAAAATCAGTTTAACTAGTTCTAACTGAATGATGAGCTAGTAGAAGATCAAGTGAATTAAAATAGATTTAATTCACAAGTAGTGATTTAATAAGTAATCGATGATTCACTATTAATAGATGCATGCATGTCAATTCTGATGATGACCCAGTTGAGACAAAGGTTAAAGGTAAGTAAAATATCAGTTGTATTATTAGTGAACTGCCTAGGTGCAGTTATAAAGCCATATGATGCCCATGATGGATTGCGTAGTCAAGGAAGGTTGGAATTCCTATTTAATAGGAATTATTTTTCCTACGGATTGCATGAGCAAGGCAGGTTAAAGGTGGGCAGGAAACTGGCTATGTATTGGTCCAATTTTTCCTAGATCAGTGTGAGACAATTGGTAGAGTGTATGAGGTTCTTGTGAGCACACATGCATTGTATTGTTTCATGATTCCTTGACTGATTATACAATAAAGATGGAGGGGTTTTGAACAGTTGATTTCCCCAGGAAAATCTTGTGTTGTGCGATTTATTTACTTCTTTCTCTTACTTTCATGTGATTGAGCACTCGTGATTTATATTCCATAAATATTGTAGAAGGATTCAATATCTTGTTTTAGTACATTGCACGATCGGATTGAATCCATTGGTGTAATTTCTACAGTTAATATATGGTTCTTCTTGCCTATGATTTGCTTGAAACTCTTCACTATAACCTAAGTATAAAAAAAAGTAGTATTAAATTCTCCATGTTATTTATTGTTGTGTTTTAAATGTTGAGATTCAACAAGATGATGAGCTTAGTGAAAATGAGTCGCCATCACTAAGTGGGTCCGCATGCTATTTGTAGGTGCAAGTCTATTTTTAGACTATGTCTCTTTTTAGACATGGTGATCATATTTCAGAAGTTGCAGGATGCTATTTGTGGATGGATGGTCAAGTTGGAAAAATAGATGAAATTATATTTTTAGAATATTGGGCATAGTCTATTTGTAGATCGTTGATTTAAAAATAGAAGTGTCGATTATTATTAGCTCTTAATAATAATCCGACAATAAAAAACAACTTATTCTCTTGGAGCACTTAATTTCAGTGCACAGATTTGGAAAATCAGTGGGCTGAAGGAATTACACAATTCCTAGGGTTTACTAGTGGTTCATGCATGGAGGACTCAGTTAGAACTGAAGTGGAAAAGTTATGATTGAGTTGGAAGAGTAGTTACAGGAGTTTTTATTCAGTTTAACTCAGTTAATGGAGTTAAAATCAGTTGAGCTAGTTGTATCTAGTCTAACTGAATGATACACTAGTGGAAGTGGAGTGAATTAATTCACAAATAATAACTCATTAATCAACTGAAAAATACAACAGTTAACTACAATGCATGTCAGTTCTAGTGGAGACCCAACGGAGAGATAGGTGAAAGGGAAAGATGGACTATTTGTTGTGACTATAGTGATGCATTGATTGCACCACACACACATTGGAGTTTCCAATGAGGATTCCGCAGTCAAGGAAAGGGTAATTCAAATTCATTCAGAGCTATTCTTCAACAAGGATTGCGCAGTGGAGGCAGGCTATAAGGTGGCAAGAAATCAGTGCATGGATTTGCAGATTTCTTCTGATTAGTGTGTGACGATTGATTGTACTAAGAGCTTGATATACTAAGCTTTGTATGAGATTGTTACATGATCTCGATGATACATAATATATGATAGTTTGGGTTTTCAGCTTCAGGCTTTCCCGTTAAACAACTGTGTTATGTGTGATTGTTTTTATTTGCTTCATGTGTTTGCAATTGATTTTAATTTCCGCAAAATATTAACAGTGGAAGGATTCTGTATTTAGCAAGAAGGTAAATATTGTTAGATCGGGAGAATATAGATATATGCATGCATCTTGTATATAATTTCTTCATGGTATCGAAGCAGTGTTAATTATTGAAGATTGCAATTGTGAAGAATTTCTGAGTTTGTGCTGGTGGACAATTCGAATTTGTTGCAGAGAATTCTTGGTGCAACAGTTGAGTATACATTGAAATGTCTTTCAATGGGTTGTGATTGGAGTATGCCCTTGATGGTTGCTTGAATTACATAGCCTGGAAGGATAGGATGGAGGCGGTGTTGGAGGATAATGGACTGAAGGATTTCATCGATAACGATGTTCCTAAGCCGGGATCTAGTGATGCTGCATTACTTGACGCATGGAAAAAGAAGGTAGAAAAGATTAGAAGAATTCTGTTGGAAGGTGTGAAGGACCATATAGTGTCCAAACTTCATGGGAAAGCCACTCCATTTTCAATGTGGAAGGCTTTGATATATTTTTTCCAAAGTAGCAGCGACCAGAGGAAGTTGGTGCTGAAAGATAAGCTCATAGAAATAAAAATGGAGAAGGGCGACAATATTCCAAAATATCTCACGAAGTTTGTCCATTGTAGGGATGAATTGGGAAGTGTGGGGATTACTGTTGATGATGAAGACTTGGTGAGCTTGGTTCTCCTTGGGCTTTTGAAGAGTTGGCATAGCTACGAAGACTTTGTCAATGGATGGGAGAAACTGCTGGGATGGGAGCGACTTTGGTCGGATCTTGTGCAGGAGGAGATAAGGCGAGGTACCAGGGATGGCTCTTCATCGAAGAATGAAGATGAAGAGAATTGCGCTTTGGATGCCAAAGAAAGGAAAGGAAAGGGGGAGAAATTTCCTTCAAAATCTGAAGCTATAGGAAAGAAGCAGGATTTGTCCAAGGTGAAGTGTTTTCACTGTCACGAACATGGGCATTTCGCCACTAACTGCCCACAGAAGAAGAAGAAAAAGAAGGCTACTGGAGCTGTAGCTGGAGAGGCCTTAGCCTTGCAATTTGAACTTGATTTCTCTTTGATCGCATGATTGGTTTCAAGCTATATGGGATTGGTGTGGTATCTTGATAGTGGTGCGTCTTTCCATATGACGGGAGACAAAGAGTTGTTTAGTCACTTGGAGGAGAAGGATCTCCAAATGCATATAGATATGGGTGACGATGGTTGATACAGTACAACCGGAATTGGGACCATTAGCTTTGAGAGGGAGTCAGGTAATCCATTTCTGTTGAAAGATGTTATGCATGTTCCAGGTCTGAAGAAGAACTTGGTCTCGGTTGCAATGTTGGAAGAAAAAGGTTATGATGTTGTTTTTAGTGATGGAAAAGATTTCCTGCGACATAAAAAAATGGGTCAAACCAAGAGGTTAGGGATTCGAGTTAAGAATCTCTACAAGCTGGAGGTAGATGGTTGCACTACCCTGATGGGCAAAGCAGAAGAAGTGGTGAGCCGGGATGAGGGCGAATTATGGCACAGGAGATTGGGCCATCTTCACCATGGCACTTTGAATATTTTGCAGCAGATTTATACTGGACTTCCCAAGGGTACTCTTGCGTAGTCATATTAGTGCAAGGGATGTACTATGGGTAAGTTTGTGAAGACCACCTTTCATGAGAAGGAGAACCGTGCTTCGGTGATCCTGGAGAGAATTCACACATAAGTGTGTGGACCTTTCTCGGTTGCTTCAACATCAAAAAATAAGTATTATGTTATATTTATTGATGACTATTCTCATAGATGCTAGATCTTCTTCATGCAGAAGAAGAGCGAAACATTATTAAAGTTCTGTGAGTTTAAAGCATTTCTGGAGAAGGACTCGGGGAAGCAAGTGAAAGCTCTACAGAGCGATAATGGTGGTGAATACATCTCGGGTGAATTCAAAGACTTCTGTAGCAAAGAAGGAATTCAAAGAGAACTCATAGCACCTCATAAACCACAATAGAATGGGGTCACAAAGAGGAAGAACAAAACGATCATGGGTGCTACACAAGCTATGCTTGAGAGGGAGCTAGACTTGAATGTAGTGGAGGAACTGCTAGTTCCCAAAGATGAGCCTCTAGATGTGGATCAGCCATAGGAGGAGATTCATGGAGTGGAGGAGTCCACTCATGCAGAACCAAACATAAGAAAAGGCAGAAATCATACCATAGAAGCTGAGAGACTAAATCTTGATGCGACATAGAATGTAGGAGTCCCTACATCACAGCGTAGACAGAGACAATCACCTGACTGTTTTACTGGATACATGGCTCTTATGAGAAAGTGTATCATGACAGAGCCATCTTCTTTTGAAGAAGAAGTGTAGGAGCCCACATGGGTAGATGCCATGGTGGAAGAGTACGAATCCATTGTCAGAAATAGTGCTTGGGAGATTGTTCCAAGGCTGGTGGGTAAATCAGTGGTAGATTCGAAATGGATCTACAAGGTAAAGCAAGCTACTGATGGGATCATCGAGAAGTATAAGGCAATATTTTTTGCCCTGGGCTTCTCACATATCAAGGGGATTGATTATGAAGAAACCTTTGCACCTGTCGCATGATATTCTGCCATAAGGACCATCCTTGCTCTCTCAGCGCAAATGGGTTGGTACATTCATCAGATGGATGTCAAGACTACGTTCCTTAATGGGATCATTAAGGAAGAGGTGTACATTGAGCAGCCTGAAGGATTTGAGATCTTCAGCAGCGAGTCGCATGTGTGCAGGATCAAAAGAGCGCTGTATGGGCTGAAGCAAGCACCACGTGCTTGGTACACTCATATTGACAGCTATTTCACTGGACTTGGCTTCACCAAGAGTGAGGCGGATGCAAACCTACACCAAATTGTGGTGGAGGGTAAGATTTTAATCATTGTTCTTTATATTGATGATTTAATACTAATGGGTGATGAGTAGTTGATACACTCATGCAAGGTAGATCTTCCAAAGGAGTTTGAGATGAAGGATTTGGGCCTCCTTCATTATTTCCTTGGATTGGAAATATGGCAGCGAGAAGGTGAACTGTTTGTGTCTCAAGGCAAGCATCCCGGGAGATACTGGAGAAGTTTCACATGCAAGGTTGCAAGCCTATCGACACTCCTCTTCTAGGAAATTGGAGGAAAGAGGATGCTACATCAGCAGAGGTAGTGGATGCCACTGTTTATCGACAGTTGGTGGGTTCGCTCATGTATTTAGCTAATACAAGACCGAACATATGCTATGCAGTAAACCAGCTTTCACAAGTGATGGTTAAGCCTACCAAGCTCTTTTGGAAGGAAGGCAAGCATGTCTTGAGGTATCTCAGGGGCACATCTAAGTATGGATTATGGTACAAATAGACGGATGAGGTGAAGTTGCATGGCTTCACAGATGCAGATTGGGCAGGCAGCCCAACAGACAAAAAGAGCACATCAGAAGGGGTTTTTAGTATTGGATCTACAACAGTTTCTTGGTACAATAGGAAACAAATATCCGTGGCACTCAGTTCAGCGGATGCAAAACACATGGCAGCAAGTCAAGCTGCATGTGAGGCTATCTAGATGAGGAAGATCCTGGTTGGTTTGTTCGGTTCACATTTAGATCCTACAATGATACATTGTGATAATCAGAGTTGCATTAAACTCTCGATTAATACTATGTTTCATGATAGATCTAAACATATTGATATCTGGTATCATCATATCAGAGATTGTGTGCAGCAGAAGATCATGTTGCTTCAGTACATTCCTACGGAGGATCAGGATGCAAATATTCTGATGAAGGCGCTCGATAGGAGCAAATTCGAATACCATAGAGGCAGGATCGGGGTGAAGGATAATCCCTATATTGTTGAGAGGGAGTGTTGAGATTCAACAAGATGATGAGCTTGGTGAAAATGAGTCGCCTTCACTAAGTGGGCGCACAGGCTATTTTTAGGTGCAAGTCTATTTTTAGACTATGTCTATTTTTAGACATGGTGATCATATTTCAGAAGTTGTAGGATGCTATTTGTGGATGGTTGGTCAAGTTGGAAAAATAGATGAAACTATATTTTTAGAATATTGGGCGAATTCTATTTATAGATCTTCGATCTAAAAATAGAAGTGTGGATTATTATTAGCTCTTAATAATAATCCAACAATAAACAACAACTTATTCTCTTGGAGCACTTAATTTCAATGCACATATTTGGAAAATCAGTGGGCTAAAGGAATTACACAATTCCTAGGGTTTACTGGTGGTTCATGCATGGAGGAATCAGTTAGAACTGAAGTGGAAAAGTTATGACATAGTTGGAAGAGTAGTTATTCAGTTTAACTCAGTTAATGGAGTTAAACTCAGTTGAACTAGTTGTATCTAGTCTAACTGAATGATACACTAGTGAGGGTGGAGGGAATTAATTAGTTAATTAATTCACAAATAATAACTCATTAATCAACTGAAGAAATACAACAGTTAAATACAGTGCATGTCAGTTCTAGTGGAGACCAAGTGGAGAGATAGGTGAAAGGGAAAGATGGACTATCTGTTATGACTATAGTGATGCATTGATTGCACCACACACACATTGGAGTTTCCAATGAGGATTGCACAGTCAAGGCAAGGGTAATTTGAATTCATTTAGAGCTATTCTTCAGCAGGGATTGCGCAGTGGAGGCAGGCTATCAGGTGGCAAGAAATCAATACATGGATTTGCAGATTTCTTCTGATTAGTGTGTGATGATTGATTGTACTGAGAGCTTGATGTACTAAGCTTTGTATGAGATTGTTACATGATCTCCATGATACATAATATATGATAGTTGGGGTTTTCAGCTTCAGGCTTTCCCATTAAACAACTGTGTTATGTGCGATTGCTCTGATTTGCTTCATGTGTTTGCAATTGATTTTAATTTCCACAAAATATTAACAGTGGAAGGATTCTATATTTAGCAAGAAGATAAATATTGTTAGATCAGGAGAATCTGGATATATGCATGCATCTTGTATATAATTTCTACATTAAATTGGGCTTCTAGGCTAAATTCCACACGTCTAAGTTCTCTTTATTAAGCATCCTCGTGATGTTAGGAATCCTAATCATAGTGTCAACTTAAAAATTGGGCTTTTTAAGTGTAATGGATGTCAATAATTGGATATTTTTTTGTCCCCATTATCTATTGGAGCATAATCACATCATGCGTAATTTTTTCATGGAGCAACTGTGTTTACTCACCTTGGTCACGCAATTTTCATGTGAGAAGTTATATGATAAAATGGGGTTCCTTGATAGCTTGTTTGATTTCTTTGATATATGAACTCATTGGTTAAGAAATTAACAAGGATGTTATTTTTCTAGTAACATGTACTTGTAGAAGAAAGTGAGGCCAACCTAAGGAAATATTTGTGGCAAACTGATCAATACTAGAAGATAGGGTTGGTCTTCAGCAAGAAAATAGAAATGCCCAACAAAAATAAATTAGAGATGAGGCGCAACAAGAAAATAGCCTCAATGTATAATGAGAATAATGGGCCAACAAGTAATAAGTTTACAAGTGGAATTGTGGAAAACTATGGATAGGTTGATTCTCAGGCTGAATTGTGATGATTTCATGGTTGACAGAGAAAAATTGTATTAGGGACAAAATTTGAGTCATTGCGATGGGAAACTAGGTAAAATTAGAGTTTTTGTAATAGAGAAAGGAATGGATGATATAGATATTAAACTTTTTGCACATAAGGAAAATTAAGAAGCTTGTGGTAAACCTATCTAAGTACAACCGAAGCACTTGGTGACAACCCATACCTGGTGGATTTTTTCTATGAGTAGGATGAGAGTCAATACAGGGCTATGGTATCACTTGACAAAAAAAAAGGAAAATAAATAAATAAGTAAGTAAATCATTCTCTTAAACCCATGTTGAAGTCTCATGTAACATAGTGGTAACCCCTAGTTATGTAAGGGGGTGTGTTACATCACATCCATGTATTATACTTCAATATCGAATGAAACAACAATAGATAAAAGAAATCTAATAGAAGTTAACCTGGAAATAGGGGAAAAAATATTACCAAATTAAATTTCCTTTACCTGGGAATAAACCTTTTCTACTAATTGTTGTCGCTGCGACAAACACCCTCCAAAATTTTACCTCCACTTGAATTTTGGAGCCTACTGAGGATCTTGCAATCGTTCGTTCCATGGTCACTTCTTAATCAATCGAAGTCACTTTCTCACACGTGCTTAGTTTGAAATGAGTCCATGAGTGCATTATTTTACACAAGCTTGAAAAATCATAACACAGTCCATCTAGATAGCATTTGTGCAATGTTCAATCCATGTCGATAGTTAGTTCATAATGTTATTGACAGTCCCTCACTTCTGGCTATGTTTGTATTTCCCTTTTGGTGAGTTTTCCAAACTTTCGCTTTTACGCACCTTCACTTTTGTGAGTGTAATTTTCATGTTTTCCATTGTTTCTTTTTCTTTATTTCAATTTAATTACTATCATTTTCATGTTTTTTTGCTATGGCATGTGTCGCTTTCACTGTCATTCACACATCCCAAGTTTCATTTCTTTTTTTTTCTTCATATATTAAATGTCGAATTTTCACATGTTATCTATCACACAATGTATATAAAATTGTTTTGGTTGGTCAAAGGAGTTATATTTATGTAAATGAGTTGATATAACCATGTAAACATCCTTCTCTATCATTTCCAAAGTTTTAAGCACTGTCGCACAAG
Organism: Pinus albicaulis; assembly: GCA_034641835.2. Taxonomy (NCBI): domain Eukaryota; kingdom Viridiplantae; phylum Streptophyta; class Pinopsida; order Pinales; family Pinaceae; genus Pinus; species Pinus albicaulis. Next base: position 1,687,197,533 of record CM076580.1, read on the forward strand.
TGTCGTCATGGTCATCGCAAAGTGTATCTTTAGTGTCGCACTTGTCATAAGTCATTGCAATGTTGTCACACTGGGGGAAATGTGTTTTTCATGTGTCCTCGATGATATATTGCATCATCGAGTTTTCTAAGTGTGTGATCACAATCAAGTCACATCACTGTTCACATCAATTTTATTGGTCCCACACTTAGCCAAATTCTAGAATTGTTCCAGCAACTTAGCCTCATATGGACATCCTGAACTACACATTTCACAGTTTCAACCCTCAAGCTACAACCTTGACTCTTGAAAATATGAAATGTGCAGTTCCTTCCTTCCAATATTGTGCACTGCGCAGTTCCTGTGCTTAAGCCCAGACCTTTGCTTCCAAAATTACGTTATTTAGCCCTCCATCCTGGCACCAACAACACATTGCGTAGTTTCTAAGCTTAACCTCATCCTCTAAGCTCTTGATCTACGCAATCTCTTAATAACCAGGTCTTCTCTGCCTCCCAAAACTACACATCTGGTTGAAACAGTGCAAAACCCCTCAGCCAACCCACTCAGTCCCAAAAATTTCGCAATATGCTTGCCCATAATGCAACATGAACTATGCATTGCATAGTCTAAAGGATGAAGCCCAACCCTTGAGCTCCTAGACTGTGCAATTATTTAATAAACTTAGCTCCTTTTTCTTCCAGAACTGCGCAATGGGAAAAATCGGTGCTCAACCCTTCAACCTGGATCACTGAGCTCCAAATGTGCGTAATCTACTTGGCTAGTCTAGCCTAAACTGCACATTGTGTAACCTCAAGTCTCAAGCTTCACCCCTGATTGCCTGAGCCACACAATTTCACAATCAATAAGTCTCTCCCTTTGACTTCCACATTGTTCTAGCTCAGTCAGTGGATCATCATGCAGTATCTTAGACTAGGGGTTTATCATACTTATGTCATCTTTTCATGGGGGGATTGCAGATGTAGGTAATCTATTATGCTATGAAAAGATGATTAAGAAGGAGATGGAGCAGGAGGACATGATAGAAGACAACTAAGGAGCTAAGGATATAAGCTAATCATAAAGAAAAAAGACAAAGGAACATCAGACTATAAAAAATATGAAATATCAATACCACATGGAAGGATCCTTATCTTCAAGTCATAAGGAGGAGGAAGAAGAAGAACATGCACCATATTTTCAAGAATACACAAATAAAGTAGAAAAAAAGAATGCCTTGAAATTTCCATGTCATCATGTAGTCCATGTCATCAGTGTCATGTCATGTCATGTCATGAGTCATCATGTGCCACATAATTTTGTGGAACATGTAATTCACTATTGGAGAAATATAATGTACATTGGAAATCCAAGAGTCATTCATTTAATGTGAAAGGTCATGTAGGAAGTCCAAAGGTCAAGAAAAGTCGAACAATCATGAGGGTATCCCAAGAGTCACAAGGGAGGTGAAGAATCACCCCATTTTTTATATATACAGCTTCATGGTACAAGCAAAGGAGTTTTCACCTTGGCTCCTCCTGCAAGACATTAGAGAGACAAGCTAGTTCTTTTGGGGAGAAAGGAGTGGATCCAAAGCTCCACTATTGGAGCTAAAGGTGGTCAATGTATACATGTGTCTTGGGACTTTTACTTAATATCAAAAGTTTGATGGCCAACACGTTCTTCATGCATGGATTATGAATATTTGTAAGAATTTTCTGTGAATTCTTGTAATTCATTTTTTTTTCCCACCCATGCTAAAGTAGTTGAACTATTTTAATTATTTTAGTGTTTATGTTATTGAGAATGTGTTGTAATGGTTGTGATGACTGTCACATATTTGTAGATTATTCCATTGGGTGTTAGACTAATTTTTCCTATTTATAATGGTTTCTATGACCGATGTTGAGATTGCAACAAGATGATGAGCTTAGTGGAAAAAAGTCGCCTTCACTAAGTGGGCCCACAGGCTATTTTTGGCGCATAGTCTATTTTTAGACTATGTCTATTTTTAGACATGTCGATCATATTCTATGAGTTGCAGGATGCTATTTGTGGATGGTTGGTCAAGTTGGAAAAATAGATGGACTTCTATTTTTGGACATATTGGGCGGAGTCTATTTTTAGATTGCCAGTCTAAAAATAGATATGTCGAATATTATTAGCTCTTAATAATATTTGGACTATAAACATTATCTTATTCTCTTGGAGCACTTCAGTTAAGTGCACAGATGTGGCACAGGAGCTGACAGAAGGAATTACACTATTCCCGAGGGTTAAGTGGAGCTATTGCATGGAGACTTCAGTTAGAACTCATGTGACAGAGTTTGGTGGAGTTGCTGAGGTAGTTGGTGAGTTGTGTTCGGGCCAACTCAAATAGACATAGTTGAGCTAGTTGTATCTAGTCTAACCCATCGATACACTAGTGAGAGTGGTGTGAATTAATTAATAATTAATTCACTAAATATTAACTCATTAATCAATTTAAGAATACATCACAATCAGCAGCATAAACAAGCCAAGGAGACCAGTGAAGAGGTAGGTGAAAGAGCAGTGTGACTATCAGTTGTGACTATACTGGTTCATGAGTTTGCACCACACATTGATGGAGATGCAAATGAGGATTACAAATTGAAATACAAGTGGATTCAAACCGTCCAAAGCTCTATATTCGAAGGGGATTGCGTTAAAGAGAGGCAAAGAAAGGTGGCAGAGATCGGTGCATGGGATTTGCTAGATCAGACCTGATTAGTGTGTAGCGATTGTAGATTGTATTGAGAGCTTGTGAGAAGCTTTGTATGATGATTGTTACATGATCTCTATGACATATATTATACATATAGTTGGGGATTTTCAGCTTTAATCTTTCCCATAAATCACTGTGTTAATGTGTGCATGCAATTGATTTAATTTCTGCATATGATGATCAATGGTGGAATAGATTATGTATTGTGCATGAAGTCAAATAGTGTACGATCAGGTAAATATTAGACATATAACATATCAGTTATATAATTCCCATACATGGTATCAGAGCGATATTTATCATTTGGAGAAATTGCAAAGTATTGAAGCTGTTGGAGTTTTGTGGCCGGGGTAGGAATTCGAATTTGCAGTAGTTGTTTTCGTGCCTAAGTTGAGATGTATTTCAACGAATTGCGATTGGAGTATGCCCTTGAGGGCAGCTTTAATTATATTTCATGGAAGGACAGGATGGAGGCGGTGTTGGACAATAATGGGTTGAAGGAGTTCATAGATGCAAAAATTCCAAAACCTGCTTTTAGCGATGTTGCCGCACTTGACGCATGGCAAAAGAAGACAACAAAATGTCGAAGGATTCTATTGGAAGGTGTGAAGAATCACATAGTGTCTAGCCTTCATGGTAAAGCTTCTCTATTCTTGATGTGGAAAGCTTTGACAGGCTTGTTCCAAAGAAAAAGTGACCAGAGGAAGTTGGCGATTAAAGACAAGCTCAGGAAAATAAAAATGGAGAAGGGCGAAAGTATACCCAAGTACCTAATGAAGTTTTTCCAAGGTGGACAGAAAGTGTGTGGGTTACCGTAGATGAAGAGGAATTGGTGAGCTTGGCTCTCCTGTCAAGAGTTGGAATTCCTATGAGGACTCCGTCAATGGATGAGAGAAACTGCCAGGATGGGAGAGACTTTGGTCGGATCTTGCGCAGGAGGAGATAAGGCGGGGTACCAGGGATGGATCTTCATTGAAGAATGAAGATGAAGAAAATTGCGCTTTGGCTGCCAAAGCTCAGAAATGAAAAGGGAATAAATGTTCCAAATCCGAAGCTAAAGGCAAGAAGCAGGATTTGTCCAAGGTGAAGTGTTTTCACTATCACCAGCACGGGCATTTTTCCACAAATTGTCCACAGAAGAAGAAGAATAAGCAGGCTGCTAGATCTGTAGCTGGAGAGGCCTTAGCCTCGTAGTTTGAGCTGGATTTTTCTTTGATCGCATGCTTGGTTTCAAGTGTGATGGGATCAGTGTGGTTTCTTGACAGTGGTGCATCTTTCCATATGACCGGAGACAAAGATTTGTTTAGTGATCTGGATGAGAAGGATCTTGGAGTGCACATCGAGATGGGCGATGATGGTAGATATAATGCGACTGGTATCGGGACCATTTCCTTTGAGAGGGAGTCTGGTAAACCTTTCATATTGAAGGATGTCATGCATGTTCTAGGATTGAAGAAGAATTTGATCTCTGTGGCGATGTTGGAAGACAAGGGCTATGATGTTGTTTTTAGCAAGGGAAATGCTTTCCTGCGCAGTAAAAAAACTGGTGAAACCCAGAGGATAGGGGTTCGAGTTAAGAACCTTTATCAATTGAAAGTAGATGGCTACGCAACAATGGCAGGCAAAGAAAAAGAAGTGGTGAGCTGAGATGAGGGCGAATTGTGGAACCAGAGATTGGGCCATCTTCACCATGGTGCTTTGAAAATTTTGCAGCGTATTTCTATCAAGCTCTCAAAGGTACACCTACAATGACAAGCTAAGGGATGTACTTTGGGAAAATTTGTGAAAGCCACCTTTCACAAGAAGGATAGTCATGCCACGACGATCCTTGAGAGAATTCACATAGACGTGTGTGGACCTGTCTCAGTAGCTTCGACAGCAAAGCACAGGTACTATGTGATATTTGTTGATGAATTTTCTTGGAAGTGCTGGATCTTCTTCATGCAGAAGAAGAGCGAGACATTCTCAAAATTTTGTGAGTTCAAGGCGCTGGTTGAGAAAGAGTCGAGGAAGCAGGTGAATGCTCTTAGGAGTGACAATGGTGGTGAATTCATCTCTGGAAAATTCAAGTACTTTTGCAGCGCAGAAGGAATTCGAAGAGAGCTCATAGCGCCTCATAACCCACAACAGAATGGGGTCGCGGAGCGAAAGAACAAAACAATCGTGGGTGCTGCATGGGCGATGTTGCATGATTAGGGCCTTCCCATACACTTGTGGGCTAAGGCATGAAATACTATGGTTTATGTGAAAAACCGTTGTCCTCATAGAGTACTTGGCATGAGTACACTCGAGGAGGCATTTTCTGGTAAGAAGCCTGATATTTCTCATTTGAATATTTTTGGCTCACTTGTTTACATTCATGTGATGAAGGATGCCAGGAAGAAGCTAGAGCCGAACGTAGAGGTTGGGATATTTTTTGGGCACACTGATATACCCCACAACTATCGTGTGTATTTTCCAGATAGTCGAAAGACTGTTGTGTGAAGGGATATCAAATTTCATGAGGAGAAAGCCATGAAGTGTTCGCTTGAGAGGGAGCCACACTTGCATGCATATGAGGAGCTATTAGTTCCTAAGGATGAGCTTTAGGATGTGGATCATCCACAAGAGGAGGTTCATGGAGTGGAAGAAACCACTCATGCAGCGCCAACCATCAGAGGGCGGAAGCACACTACAGAAGCTGAGCGACTGAATCAAGATGCAGAGAAGATTTTAGGAGCACCTACATCACAGCGTAGACAGAGACAGTCGCCTGAACGATATACTGGATATATGGCTCTGATGAGCAAGTGTATCATGACAGAGCCATCCTCTTTCGAGGAAGCTATGGAGGACCCTGCATGGGTAGATGCCATGGTGGAAGAGTATGATTCGATTGTCAGAAACAGTGCATGGGAGATTGTCCCAAGGCCGAAAGGGAAATGAGTGGTAGGTTCGAGATGGATCTACAAAGTGAAGCAAGCTGCTGACGGGAGTGTCAAGAAGTACAAGGCAAGATTTGTTGCTCGGGGCTTCTCAAAGATTGAGGGGATCGACTATGAGGAAGCCTTTGCACTTGTCGCAAGGTATTCTTCCATACGGAGCATCCTGGCTCTCTCAGCGTAGATGGGGTGGCACATTCATCAGATGGATGTGAAGACTGTGTTCCTCAATGGAGTCATTGAGGAGGAGGTGTATATAGAGCAGCCCGAAGGTTTCAAGATATTCAGTAGTGAGTCACATGTGTGCAGGCTCAAAAGAGCGCTGTATGGGTTGAAACAAGCACCTCGTGCTTGGTACACACTTATAGACAATTATTTCACCAGACTTGGTTTTACCAAGAGAGAGGCGGATCCCAACCTGTACCAGATAGTGGTCGAGGGTAAGTTGCTGATCATTATACTTTATGTAGATGATTTGATACTGACCGGTGATGAACAGTTGATACTCTCATGCAAGGCTGATCTTGCAAAAGAGTTTGAGATGAAGGACTTGGGCCTCCTTCATTATTTCCTGGGATTGGAAATTTGGCAGCATGATGATGGACTATTTGTGTCTCAAGGAAAGTATGCCCGGGAGATACTGGAGAAGTTCAACATGCAAGGCTGTAAGCCTATCGACACTCCTCTTCCTAGTGGTTGGACGAAAGAGGAAGCTACATCGGCAGAGGTAGTGGATGCCATTTTTTACCGACAATTGGTGGGGTCGCTTATGTATCTAGTCAATACACGACCTGACATATGTTACGTTGTTAACCAGATTTCACAAGCTATGGTTAAGCCTACCAAGCTCTTTTGGAAGGTGTTATGAACCTAATTCATAACTTAAGTATTAAATATAGTCATTAATAGAATAAAATAGAATAAATGTAATTAGTAGCTAATCAATCAGGATTATGTTAAATAGTCATTAGGTTAATGAAAAGGCATGTCTAAAAGACATGCCTGTTCATGAAAAGGTACCTGCATAGGTATAAAAGCGGGACCTCATTGTAATCATTCAATAATGTCATATCTTATCAATAAAATATTTATTATTATAAATACCTCTTGTGTATTTTTATAATTAAAGCTGCTTTTGCTATCAAAGTCAAAAAGCATACAAGTCTTACTGCTACAGTAACCAAATCTACGAATTCCGCTACTACAGTGGTATCGGAGCCATATCAGAGCCATATTGAGGACAAGTTGAATCAATGGCACATAACATTGTTTTACAATCCTACGAACGTAGTTTACAAGCCTATGGACATAAACTGCCACACTATGTGTCATTACATGAAGATCCCAAAAGAATTGAGCAGATTAGGAAAGTTCAACAAAAGCTTCAGCAAGTAGAGAATTCTTGGGCAGAAGTCACAAACGGTTTAAAAAAAAATTCTGCAGATCTTAAAAAAATTTCTGCAGATCTTGAAAAAATTTCTCGTAATAGAGAAGAAAATCATGACAAACAAAAAGATGAAAAATGTTGTAAAAATGAGAAAGCAGTTAGTTATGATAAAGGGAAATCAAATAAAACATCCATGGAAAAGTCAACCAAATATATTCCCCCACCAATGCGTAATAAAAGTAAAAAGGAAGAGAATTGTTGGAAATGTAGTGATAAATATTTCGCAGGACATAAATGTGCATTTTATACGAGAAATATCATTGCCAGCAATAGTAAAAAAACAAAAAAAGATGAAGATGAAGCTGGTCTTGAGGAGGATCCAAATAAAGTTGATTCTGCTAGTCGAAAGACTGTTGAAGAATACACTAATGATTCTGAAATATGCCATTTGAGTTCTGGAGATGGAAAACAGGAATACAGTGGGATTGAAGCAACTCCCATGTCTCAGGCAGAGTTTTCAACTTCAGTAGGTGCTGAACAATCTGCTTTTCATGGTTGTGATGGTTCCAACACAAATTTTGTTAATGAGAATGGTGTGTTGATGCCTCTTCCAAGGCCTGGTTATTCTGTGGCTTACGGAAACAGTGAAACTTATAATGTAACCGTAGACAGAGAACAATATAATAGTCCTGAATTTGTCACTAAATATAAAGATGCAAAATTATTCATCATTAAATCCTATAGTGAAGACAATAGTTATAAAAGCATCAATGGAAATGAGAAGACTAAAATTAATGACATCAAAAATTGCCTGGGAAAACCCTTGCAAATTGAAGAATGTGAAGTAATTACAAGAAATTCTACGCTAGTGTTTGAATTTGGTCATTTCGAACAAATGGAAGAGGAACAGGGAAGGACCAGAGACGCCATTATCAATGCACATCGGCACGAAAGTACAGAAAGGAACAGAGAATTGGTTCTCAATATTCTGAGGTGCGTGGGAGCCTTTATGGGGAACTTAAATATTATTTATGATAATTTACTGAACTCAACCCAGGTGTCAAGTGTGATTGTTAATCATGGACTACATGGATCTTCATTTTATGAGTCGGTTCACTTCGGCCCTCAGGGAATACAGAACTCACAGAGCCACAGAATTACTCTAAGCGATGAAAATGTGAATGAGAACTATCTCGCCACATTTAGATTGGCTGAAGATATCATTCTAATTCGATACATACTCGATTTTCGCCAGCCCAATAATGGAGTACAATACTCCACCCAAATAATATGGAACTCCAGATTCAGTTGGCGTCAGATCTTGCAACATTGACAGCGACATTATAGCTGTCTTCGTTTGCCACCGCAGCTGCTTCAGAAGCTGGTGGAATTTGCAGTTGAGGCTGGAGATCCTACAATGCAACATGGAGAATCCATTGCGGATGGAGAAAATAATTGTGGACTTATCCCCAAGCTTCTTGATATTGCCCTTTATCCTTGTGAACAAAATTTACCAGGGTCTCTTGGTGGTTTTGAACGCTCAGTTGTAATAGATGGCAAGCTCAAGAGTACTTCTCTTGGTGGGCATTCAGGTCGGCATGACAACCCTGGTGAAATAGAGGAAAATAGCGAGAGGGAAACCAAAAGTGTTGATTCCTCTGGGAAAGACGACGATCTTATAATTCATCGAACGATCCGCCGCCGCCGGTTGGAACGATCCGCCGCCGGTTCCAACATTGTATGGAGCAAAATCCTTCCTCAACAACAATCCCTAGACCAAATCTTATCTGAGGCCGTTCCCCCACTCGAATTTTCTTCAAAGAAAGAACTCTTCTTTCGTCTCTGTGATTCAATTAACATTGACAGCGGAACAAAGTTGTTTTGGCTGGAGGCTTACAACGATGGCGTATCAAGGTTCGAGCAGACGTGTCAAATCGGCGTAACTTTTCCAAGCTCGATTCGATTATTAGTAATTACATGTGTATATATATATATATATATATAATATTACGGTTGTATATATATATATATGTGACATAATATTATTAATATAATAATATTAATTAATTTTTTTTTTTTATTAATTAAATTAATTAAAAGTACTATTTAATTAATTAAATTAATGAAAAAAGAAGAAAAAAGAAGGGAGAGGTTACTTAAAAATTCACACACACACACATATATATATATATATATATATATATATATATCAATATATAGAAGTACAAATTCAAATGAAAGGAAGAAGTTCTTCATAAAAAAAAAGAGAAGATAAATTATATATATGAAGGAGTTAAATACTAAATATATATATATTCAAGTTCTGTCTTAAGGAAGGAAAAAATTTATTATTAGAAGAAAAAAAAAATGAGAACATGGATTTAGGACGATGTGAAAAGCACAAGGAAGGTACCAGTGATTTAAGACATGCTTAGCAGATAATTTCAAGTAAAGGGAAGTGTCGAAAAGTTAAGCTTTGAAGACAGATTTTCGAGAAGGAGGCAATGTTATGAACCTAATTCATAACTTAAGTATTAAATATAGTCATTAATAGAATAAAATAGAATAAATGTAATTACTAGCTAATCAATCAAGATTATGTTAAATAGTCATTAGGTTAATGAAAAGGCATGTCTAAAAGACATGCCTGTTCATGAAAAGGTACCTGCATAGGTATAAAAGCGGGACCTCATTGTAATCATTCAATAATGTCATATCTTATCAATAAAATATTTATTATTATAAATACGTCTTGTGTATTTTTATAATTAAAGTTGCTTTTTCTATCAAAGTCAACAAGCATACAAGTCTTACTGCTACAGTGACCAAATCTACGAATTCCGCTGCTATAGAAGGCGAGGAAGCATGTATTGAGATATCTCAGAGGCACATTGAGATATGGACTTTGGTACAAACAATTGGATGAGGTGAAGCTGCATGGCTTCACAGATGCAGATTGGGTAGGGAGCCCAACGAACAGAAAGAGCACATCTGGAGGGATTTTTAGTATCAGGTCGACAACAGTTTCTTGGTACAGCAGGAAACAAAGATCCGTGGCACTCAGTTCAGCGGAGGCCAAGTATATGGCAGCAAGTTTGGCTGCATGTGAGGCTATATGGATGAGGAAGATCCTGGTTGGGTTGTTCGGTTCACACTTAGATCCTACTGTGATATATTGTGATAATCAGAGTTGCATCAAACTCCCAGTTAATCAAGTATTTCATGATAGATCTAAACACATTGACATCTGGTATCATCATATCAGAGATTGTGTGCAACGGAAGATCATGTTACTTTCTTACATTCCTACGGAGGATCAGGATGCTGATATCTTGACGAAGGCGCTCACTAGGAGCAAATTCGAATACCATAGAGGCAGGATCGGGGTGGCAGATAATCCCTATCTTGTTGAGAGGGAGTGTTGAGATTGCAACAAGATGATGAGCTTAGTGGAAAGACGTCGCCTTCACTAAGTGGGCCCGCAGGCTATTTTTGGCGCACAATCTATTTTTAGACTATGTCTATTTTTAGACATGTCGATCATATTATATGAGTTGCAGGATGCTATTTGTGATGGTTGGTCAAGTTGGAAAAATAGATGGAATTCTATTTTTAGACATATTGGGCAGAATCTATTTTTAGATTGCCAGTCTAAAAATAGATATGTCGAATATTATTATCTCTTAATAATATTTGGACTATAAACATTATCTTATTCTCTTGTAGCACTTCAGTTAAGTGCACAGATGTGGCACAGGAGCTGACAGAAGGAATTAAGCTATTCTTGAGGGTTAAGTGGAGCTATTGCATGGAGACTTCAGTTAGAACTCATGTGACAGATTTTGGTGGAGTTATTGAGGTAGTTGGTGGAGTTGTGTTCAGTTTAACTCAGTTAGACACAGTTGAGCTAGTTGTATCTAGTCTAACTGATTGATACACTAGTGAGAGTGGTGTGAATTAATTAATAATTAATTCACTAAATATTAACTCATTAATCAATTGAAGAATACATCAGTTAACTACAGTGCATGGACAGTTTTAGTGGAGACCAGTGGAGAGGTAGGTGAAAGAGCAAGTAGACTACGATTTGTGACTATACTGGTGCATGAGTTTGCACCACACATTGATGGAGATGCAAATGAGGATTGCACAGTGCAAGCCAAGTGGATTCGAACTCATTCAGAGCCCATATTTAGCAGGGATTGTGCAGTAGAGGCAGGCTAGCAGGTGGCAGAGGATGGGTGCATGGATTTGCTAGATCAGGACCTGATTAGTGTGTAGCGATTGTAGATTGTACTGAGAGCTTGTGAGAAGCTTTGTATGATGATTGTTACATGATCTCTATGACATATATTATACAGATAGTTGGGGGTTTTCGGCTTTAAGCTTTCCCATAAATCACTGTGTTAATGTGTGTGAATTTTTATGGTTTTAATGTGTGCATGCAATTGATTTAATTTCCACATATGATGATCAATGGTGGAATAGATTTTGTATTGTGCATGAAGTCAAATAGTGTATGATAAAGAGAATCTTAGACATATAACATATCAGTTATATAATTTCTACAACTGATGCATCTTAATTTGTGGAATATTCCGTTGGATGTTAGACGGATATTTTTTGTATGCATGTGTCTCTATTAGGGTGGTATTATTACCTCTCTCCTAGAGGCTCACTTTCCTTTCCCTCTGTAGTAGAATAATATTGACACACATACAACAAAAAAATCACTAGGCATACTCACTTGCTGATCTGAGATTACCTGTGCATCACTTTCTTGTGTTGAACTTTGTATCCCATGAAAATATACAAGAAAATATGGTAGCCAGGTTGATACTCTGGATGGGGCTCCTACTCCGAAAGGTGTGAGGTATAATTGGTACTTCACATTGGAGAGACCCATTTGGGTGATAGATTTCTAGAAACATAAACAAATGGCGCTAGAAGGAGGGCCATATGACAAGTTGTGCCCATTGAGTCTGTTTTGAACCTCTTATCTAAAATGGCTCATCCCCAAATATTACTCCCGAGGTTTTTCTCTAATTTATCCATTTGTCAATTTTCAATCCTTGATGAGATTCTCTATCACTTGTCTCAGTTAAAGTTTGATGTTGAATATGGAACATCCATAACTGAGCACATTAATGATTTTCTTAATTTTTTTGAATCTTATGAAATCGATGATGAAGAGTTTGCTTGTGTGCTTTTCTTCCTCACCCTTAAAGGTCATGTTAGTCAATAGTTCCATACCTTATCACCTGATTCCATGTTAGGTCCCTATATTAATAGTTTATGTTAGGATATTCTGACAGATAGGAAGCAGTTAAAGGATAACTTAGTCTAGTGTAGAGTTAGGTAAAGTGTGTTTCTTTACCATGTACATTTGTAACTTATAATCCGACGGTCACGATTTGTAGTGATCCGACGGTTATCTCTCACCTCGGTATTAACGACACTTGATCTGTGGCTTAGCACCCAATTGGTCCATGATCTCTATTTAAAGAGCATGGAGGGTCATTTGTTCGGTAACCGTTTATGAGAGAAACATATGTAACCTTTCTTTTATATTAATAAATTTCCTAAAGTGGCCACGTTGGCTCAGGCCGTGGACTGTTTCCCTCTTTGAGGGTTTTAACCACGTGATTATACTAGTGTACTGATTTGTGATCTATTTGTGAGCGGTGAACTTTGGTTCTTGATCTAAGGAACTTACCCTATAAATTCCTACATGGTATCAGAGCTATTTTGAGGGCCGCATCCGTTGTTTATCAAAATCGAAAGCCGGTTTGACTGCATGCGAATGCCGTTTTGTAGATCTACTATTTTTGAACATTTTTGGGCTTGGAGAACTAATTCGTTGTATCCAGAGCATCTGTTACAGTGAGGAATGCCTTTTGTTTCATGCGAAAAGGTTTCCGGCTGCCCAAGTTATGACATTTTAGATCTGGAGGTATAGAACATCTATTTTGCAGTTATATTTGTTAATAGTTCTGCTTAGTTCGGTTTTTTTCTGTTTATTTTCGGTATTAATATTATATTTATTTTCCGGATATATACCCTCTTTTTTGTGTATGCTCTTTTTTGTGCGCTGCGTGTGGTCTCGACAAATCAGAAACAGGAAAAAGATATTTTTTTGCTACGTATGCTCTTTCCCCGCGTCTTTGTGCGATCTTGGGAAATAAAAAAATAATAAAAAAGTGATAGTTGCCGGTAAGGCTAACCGAAAATATAACATTATGCCATAAGGCTTTGCATTTTATTTTATTTTTTTTTTTTTTTTTTTTTTTTTTTTTTTTTTTTTTTTCGGTTTTTTTTTGTTTTTTGTGCAGGAAAATGCACGCACACCGAAGAGTTAAAAAAAAAAAGGAAAAAAAAAGAAAAGAAAAAAAAAAGCCCTTCCTCCTTTCATGCAATAACGTTATTCTTTTACCATCTCAGTTGGTGAGGGGTTAGTTTATGAGAATAGAGGTCTTGGGTTCAATTCTCCTCAGGATTCTTTTGTAAAAAGTTTTTGTTCAAAGCGGCGGATTTTTTTTTTTTTAAATCCACACTTCATCCCGTTCCCGTAACTATTCGATATCTACAACTCAGATTTTTTCAAAAGGCATAACTTCTTCATCCGGAAGCCGTTTTTCGAGATTTTTTTTTTGAAACGGCCTAATTTTTCAAGATATTTCTATTGTAGCAGTTAGTTTCATCTTTTATCAGCTTCATTTTTCTTTTTTTAAATGAAAATTGCATGCCCGGTTATTCTTGACAGCACCAATTATTTCCAATGGCTACCTCACATGGTAGATATACTTAGAAGTAAAGGGATTTATAGAATAGCCACAGGAAAAGAAACTAAACCTTCCGATGATGATAAAGCTGCTAAATTGGAAAATTAACAATATCAAGAACGAGGGTTGATAGGAATGTCCATTGATTAAGATCTTCGATTTATATCCTTGACATTGACACCCCTGATGAAGCCATGGAAAAGCTAAAAACTGTTTTTGGCATTCAAAATCAAATCAGGGCCCACCAACTTGAAAATGAGTTGCTTACTTTGGACCCCAATAATTTCTCCTCCATTGAAGATTTTTTTGTCCAAATTTAAGACCCTCATAATTCTTTTAGAAGGTTGTAAGATCAAAAAGGATGATGATAGCCTCATCTATTGCATTCTTGCTAAGCTTGGCCCTGCATACTCTGTATTTGTTTCCGCCTTCCATTCCACTAGAGAAGCCATCATTTCTTCAGGAAGCACCTACAAGAATCTCTCTTTTGATGCCTTTTGTGATTCTTTGATAAGAGAATAAGAAAAATTTTTACACCTTGGTATTATCACTGCTGGAAATGCTTCTAAGAAAGCCTTAGTAGCCCAACAACAACCATATCAAAAGAATCCCAAGAACCATTATCCTAAAAAATATGTTCCTAAACCAAACAAGGGCCCTAAGTAATTTTAGCCGCAAAGTGAAAAATCAAATCACCAAAATAATAAGGCAAATCAAAACAAAGGGAAGAAGACAGATTGACATTGCAACTTTTGCAATCGGGATGGCCATATAGAGTCCAAATGTTTTAAGAAGATGGAAGCCTTAGAAGCAGCAATGAAGAAGCACAACATCAATTTGGAGTACTCTTCACCTTCATCTTCAGGCATGGCACTTTCTACTTGTGGTTGTCAAGCATCAAGATCTGGTTATGCATTAAATGTATCTTCTTCTTCTCCTTATCATGAGTGGCTCATTGATTCTGGAGCCTCTTACCACATGGCTAAAAATAAATCCATGTTTTCTTCTTTAAATGATTGTAACACCAAACATATTTATGTTGGTGATGATAGATCTCTTAGTGTTGTAGGATCTAGAACCATTCATCTAGATAATGGTCAGCTTAATGATGTACTATGTGTTCCTACCTTGTCATGCAACCTTCTATCTGTTTATCAGATAACTCATTCAGGTGAAGGGAAAATAGTAGAATTCTCACCTCATGATGTTGTAATCAAGGACCTCAAAGATCCTAAACATATTTTAGCTACTGGCATTGCTGATGATTCCACAAGGTTGTATAAGTTTGACAACTTTGGGTCATCCTCTCTTCCCTCCGTTTTTGTTGCTCATAATGATGATGTGGGAAAAATTTGGCATGAGCGATTTGGTCACTTAAGCTATCGCTCTCTTCAAACTCTATGTAAGGAAAATATGGTGACGGATCTTCCTATGGTATCTTGCCGAGATGGTTTTTTCTCCGGATGTGTACTCAGAAAACATCATTGGGATAGTTTTGACAAACGTGCCTCTTGGCACGCTTCAGCCCCTTTGCAGCTTGTGCACAGTGATTTATGTGGTTCAATTCTTGTTGTTTCTTTCTCTGGTTGCAAGTACTTCTTAACTTTCATTGATGATTTTTCCAGATGCACTTGGGGTATATTTCTTAAAAATCAAGAGTGAATTTTTTAACATGTTCTTGGCCTTTAAGGCTTTTGTTGAGAAACAATTTGGACATCAAATTCTTAAGTTAAGATCAGACAATGGCGGAGAATATGTTAACAAAAAATTTATCAACTTCTGCACTGAGCATGGCATTCAATTGCAACACACTGTTCCATATAATCTACAACAAAATGGTGTAGCTGAAAGGAAGAACCGCACCTTAAAATAAATGGCTAATTGTATGCTTCAATGTAAAGGGTTTGGTCTCAATTTTTGGGCAGAAGCCATTAACTGTGCAAATTACATAGTAAATCACACTCCTACTAAGGTTTTAAAGAATATAACTCTATAAGAAGCTTGGAGCTCAATCAAACCAGATGTAAGTCACTTTCATGTTTTTGGAAGTGATGCTTGGGCCCATATTCCAGATGCGAAACATAAAGCCTTAGAACCTAAGAGTGAAAAATGAATTTTTGTTGGATATTCTGAAGATGTCAAAGGATATAAACTTCTTCAACCAAAATCCAAAAATATTATCATTAGAAAAGATGTAAAATTTTATGAAAATATATCGGTCTGCGAGCCTAGTTCGGCAAGTGTGCCACCTTTGGCTTGCGAGCCTGATTCGGCATATGTGCCACCTCTCTCTCTCTTTTCTATTTTTAATATCATTCCTTCTAGTTCAGATGATGACAATGAGGATGAAAATACTCCTCCACCTCGTGAAATTGTTCCTTATACTGCACCGCTTCCAAGATGGGTCCGCTCTACTCGGGATGCAGTAGGTTCTCTTGCAGGTGACCCTGCCGATCGACGTCGTACACGTTCTTAGTTTGAAAGAGATTCTTCCTTATTGGCTCAAGTTCTAGAAAAACTTGATCCAAAAACCTTTGAAGAAGCCTCTGGTCATCCAGATTGGGATGAAGCTATTAATGAAGAGTATCGTTCCTTATTGGCAAACAATACTTGGGATCTTGTTCCTCTTCCAAAAGGAAGAAAACTTGTCCGATGCAGATGGGTTTACAAAACCAAGTTTGGACCAGATGGAAAAGTGGATAGACATAAATCTCATCTTGTTGCTAAAGGATTTTCACAACTTGAAGGCATTGACTATACTGAAACCTTCTCCCCTGTTGCCAAAATGAATTCTATCTACCTTGTTCTTTCCCTTGCTACCTCCTTTAAATGGGAAGTCCATCAGATGGATGTTAAATCCGCCTTCCTACATGGAGATTTGCATGAAGAAATCTACATGGAACAACCCCTTGGATTTATCCAAAAAGACTCAAGCCTTTTTTGTCACCTTAGGAAGTCTCTTTATGGTCACAAACAAGCTCCTCGGGCTTGGTATGCCAAAATGGATAGATTTCTCTTAGATAATGGATTTTCTAAGTGTCATTCTGACAGCATTGTCTACACCAAGAAAGTGGGTAATTCCTTCACCATCCTTGTTCTTTATGTTGATGATCTTATCCTTACTGGTAGTGATCCAAACCATATAAACCATGTGAAGTCTAGCCTCAAAAAGAAATGACAGACTTAGGACACTTGCATTATTTCCTTGGTCTTCAAGTTTTGCAATCCAAGGAAGGCATTACCCTCTCTCAATCCAAGTATGCCTGTGATATTCTACACCACTTTCACATGGAAGACTGTAAGCCTACCCCTTCTCCCTTTTAGTCTGGAGTCAACCTTTCAGTCAACTATACTACCCCTGAAGTTGATGCTACCTTATACCGTCAACTTGTTGGTAAACTTTTGTATCTAACCCATACCCGTCCTAACCTTTCCTTTGCCGTTGGTATTATTGATCGGTTTATGCACCAACCTCATGAAAGTCACTGGAAAGTAGATAAAAGAATACTTCAATATATTCGAGGTACATTTTAGTTCGGGATTCATTACAGTGTAGGAGCATCTCCATTGTTGATTGGTTTCACTTATTCTGATTGGGCTAGTGACCCTGATGATCGAAAGTCTACTGCTGGATATGTATTCACTCTTGGTTCAGGACCTATTACTTGGTCTTGTAAGAAGCAAAGTGCCATCTCTCTTTCTTCAGCAGAAGTAGAGTACCGTGGTGTAGTTGAAGCCAGCAAGGAAGCCATGTGGCTTCGTCAGATCCTGTCTGAATTTGGTCTTCATCAGCAGCATCCAACTACACTTTGGTGTGATAATAAGAGTGCCATTCAGCTATGTAAAGATCCAGTTCAACATCAACGTATGAAACACATTGAACTCCACATACACTTCATTAGAAAGCTCATTCATGATCATGTTCTTGAAGCGCAATACTGTCCAACCAATGATCAAGTAGCCAATATCTTTACGAAGGCTCTCACAAAAGTGAAGTTTACCAAACCTCGATCCATGCTTGGAGTTCAGAAAAGTTGTCACTAAGGGGGGATAAGCTCTAATGCCTCCTTCCTTCTCCTATTGTGTCACTTTTGTAAATCCTTCAATCCTATCCCAATTTGTTCTTAAGGGGGGATGTTAGGATATTTCGACACATATGAAATAGGCTCCTTTTGTGTCACCTTTGTAAATCCTTCAATCCTATCCCAAGTTGTTCTTAAGGGGGGATGTTAGGATATTCCAACACATAGGAAATAGTTAAGAATAACTTAGTCTAGTGTAGAGTTAGGTAAAGTGTGTTTATTTACCATGTACATTTGTAACGTATAATCCTACGGTTACGATTTGTAGTGATCCGACGGTTATCTCTTACCTCGATATTAACGACACTTGATCCGTGGCTTAACACCCGATTGGTCCATGATCTCTATTTAAAGAGCATGGAGGGTCATTTGTTCAATAACCGTTTATGAGAGAAACATATGTAACCTTTTTTTTTTATATTAATAAATTTCCTGAAGTGGCCGCGTTGGCTCAGGCCATGGATTGTTTCCCTCTTTGAGGGTTTTAACCACATGATTATACTGGTGTACTGATTTGTGATCTGTTTGTGAGAAGTGACCTTTGGTTCTTGATCTAAGGAACTTACCCTATAAATTCCTACAGTTTAGTCCCTTATTTTTATTAGTGTAGCCCCCTTATTGTTATTTTTGCACCCCTCTAACCCCAATATTGTTATTATTGTTCTCTTACATTGTTATTGTTAGGTCGGCTAGGATTATATTGTGGGCCCATGGACTCCTATATATAGAAGGATGTTTTGGTCATTTGTATCATCCAAGAATTTTTTATTTATGTAATGTCTTGGAGGTTTCCCCCTCGAAGTGGCTAATTTATAAGGCATTGATCTCCCTTTTCTTCTATTTTTGGAGTTGGTTTCATAACATTTGGTATCAGAGCTTTGGATTCTAGGGTTTTGCTGCTCCAAACAGGTCATTGTGGATTTTTCAAAATAACTTTTTTTCTACGAAGGTTCAGAAGCTGAAATTTGTACAACACGAAACCGAAATCCTAAGGAACCTCCTATAAAAATTTCAGATCTTGGTTTGCAAAATTTTCGGAGATATGATCTAGGGAAGTTAGGGTTTTTCAGGGTCCCAAATTTCAACTAAAATAGGTCATCGTGGAATTTTCTCTATAAATTTTTGTATACAAAGTTTCAGAAGCTAAAATTGTTATAACGTGAAGCCAACATCTTGAGGAACCTCCTATAAAAATTTCAGATATTGGTTCACAATATTTTTAGAGATATGATCTGTGGAAGTTAGGATTGTTTCAGGCTCCCAAAATTCATCTCAAAGAGGTGACCGTGGGAAAAATGTCATAAATCTCTCTCTGAGCGTCAGATTGGGATTTTGTAAAAAGTGGCCTCAAGTAAATGGAATGTAGTTTTTGGTATATCAATTAGTTTTTGGTATATCAATTTCAGAGCTAGAGGAGGAAACAGTGACACGTGGCTAGTCGTATAATTTCACTCTACAAAACCAGTCCATAATTAGGTCATCGTGGGACATTGGGCATAACCTTGTCTTGAAGAATCCGAATCAGGTTAGGCCTGTGACATTCAAAAGAAGATTCAAAGGGCTACTTCAGGGCCAAATTTTAGATATATAAGATCTGAAATCACAGAGATAATTCAGTTTCAATATTGAGCTCCTCAAAAGCAAGAAAAAGGTGTGCATTTTTTTCGAATTATATAAGTATTGTTTGAAAAAAAAATAGTTTGAATTTATTCCAAGGGCATATTGAAGAATAGATATTAGTATTGGGTTCTAAAATGCCCCCTAAAAATAATTCAACACCCATTAAGCCTTCAAAAGGCTCTATTATGACTCATGAAGACAAAGAGACACAACATGAGATATCAAAATTACAATAGCAAGTGCACCAAATTTTGCTATCTCAAAGAGCAACAAAAAATGAAATGGAAGTTTTGAAGAAAGGCATGGAAACTAAGATGGATGGTTTGAAGAAAGATGTGGAAGCTAAGTTGAATGGTTTGGAAGCTAAGATGGATGGCATGGAAGTTAAGATGGATGACATGGAAGATAAGATTGATGAAAAAATGAATGACAACATGGAAAACATGAAGAATGATCTAAAAGTAGACATCGAAGGTTTGACAATGTTGATACAAGAAATGTTTCCTAATGGTGAAAATATAGTAGAGGAAACTCATGATGAGAACAAAATAAATTTTAATCGCGATTTCATAAACTCTAATGTTGGATGGAAGAACTACCATATTCCAAATATGGATATGAGGAATTTTGATGACAAGGATCCCGTAACATGGATACTATAGATGGAGAAATATTTTTATCTCAATAATTTGAAAAACACACAAAAGGTACACATTGCAACTTTACATTTAGAACAAAATATACTTGTATGGTATCAAGGGCTTTTCTCCCATAAAAAAATTGTCACTTGGTAAATTTTTATGGAGGAAATGATAGCACATTATGAGGATACAAAAAGCAACACCTTCTTTAGCCAATTGATAAATCTCAAACAAAAGGGTTCAGTGGTGGAGCACATTGAGGACTTCCAAAAATTGAATATGAGGGTAATTGATATTATAGAGGAAAACAATATTGATGTCTTCATAGGGACTTTAAAGGATAACATCCAACATGAAGTTCACGTTTGGGAACCTGATTCATTGGAAAAGGCATTAAGGTTGGAAAGAAAAATTGAATGTAAAATTATGGCAACAAGGAAGCCTACCACTCACATATATAAAGATGGAAGTGTTGCTACTCCTAGACTTCCAAAACCTACAAGGTTGAAACCACAACAATTGGAAGAAAAAATAGCAAAAGGGCTTTGCTACAGTTGTGATAGAAAATACACTAAAGTTCATAAGTGTGCTGAGAAGAAATTATTTACATAGATTGTGAGGAGGAAGAAGAAAATGAACAATAATCTTCAAAAGAAGAGGATATACACCAGGAACCAACCCTAGAAGAGGAATAAAAGAGTCCGACCATATCGTGTAATGCATTGGCAGGAATTACCACTCCTCAAAATCTCAAGATAGAAGGACATATCAAGAAGAAAAAGGAAATAGTGTTGATTGATTCGGGTAGTAGCCATAATTTTATTCATTTTAAGGTAGCTGAGGAATTGAATTTTTTCCTATACCTAGCACCAGAATGTCAAGTGATGGTTGCAAACGGAGGAACTATAAATTTCTCTAGAAAATGCCATAATATGAAGCTAACCATGGGGGAATATGTATTGAATAGTACAATGCTTTCCATTCCTATGGGAGGTGATGATGTTGTACTAGGAGTATAATGGTTACAATATTTGGGGATGGTAGCTTTTAATTTTCAAGAACTTTTCTTGAAATTTTTTTCAGAAGGAAAGGAAGTCGAATTACGGGGTATCGCAGGGAAGTCAGGAAAGATAATAAGCTTTAATGTCATGACAAACCTTATGAAGAAATAACAATGAAGCGTAATTGCACAATTATGCTCAATAGAAGTTCCAACATAAAAATCAAATATTTCTGCAGATCTCCAAAAAGTCTTGGACAATAATTCCAAGGTGTTTGAAACTCCCAAAGGACCCCCACCTATTCGTGATCATGATCATGCTATTCCTTTGATTCCAGGAATTTTTCCTCCAAAAATCAGGTCTTATAGATATCCTTATGTCCAAAAGAGCGAAATTGAACGTATGATTGCAGAAATGTTAGAGGCTGGTATAATTCAACCTAGTCAAAGTTCTTTCTCTGCTCCAGTAGTATTGGTGCACAAAGGGATGGATCATGGCACATGTGTCTAGATTATAGGGAACTCAATAAGCTCACCATTAAAGATAAATTTCCCATTCCCGTGATTGATGAATTATTGGATGAATTACATGGAGCAATTTATTTTACCAAGTTGGATCTTCGTTCATGATGTCATCAAATTAGAGTGAAGACTAAAGATATTCTGAAAACAACATTTCAAACTCATGAGGGTCATTATGAATTTTTGGTCATGCCTTTTTGCCTTACCAATGCACCTTCTACATTTCAAGGGTTGATGAATTCCATTTTCAAACCCTTCCTTAGAAAATTTGTGCTAGTATTTTTTGATGAAATATTAATATACAACAGGTCTTGGAAGGATCATGTTCAACATGTTGACAGGGTGCTCAAACTATTGCAGGAGAAACAATTATATTCAAAAACATCCAAATGTTTCTTTAGAGTACAAGAGGTGGAATATCTAGGTCATATTGTATCTCACGAGTGTGTTAAGGTAGACCCTAACAAAATTAAAGCCATTAAGGAATGGAAAGCCCCCACAACCATAAAGTAGTTGTGAGGATTTCTTGGGTTAACAGGGTATTATCGCAAGTTTGTTAAGAATCATGGGAGAATAGTAGCACCTCTAACAACATTATTTAAGAAAGATGCATTTTCATGGACTCCTGAAGCAACTAAGGCCTTTGAACATCTTAAAGAGGCAGTGTGCCTAACACCAGTCTTAGCTACGCCAGACTTCACAAAAGCCTTTATTGTGGAATGTGATGCCTCAAGAAATGGAATTGGTGCTGTTTTAATGCAAGAAGGATGAACCATTGCTTTTGAAAGCAGTCCAATCAAAGGAAAGTATTCACATAAAGCTATTTATGAGAAGGAAATGTTAGCAATACTACATGCACTAAAGAAATGGCGACCTTACCTAATGGGAAGACACATTAAGGTAAAAACTGATCATGATAGTCTTAAACACTTTTTGGAACAAAGACTATCTTCAGAAGAGCAGCAAAAATGGGTCACAAAGATGTTGGGTTATGACTTTGAAATAATCTACAAAAAAGGGAAGCTAAATGTTATTG
Source organism: Pinus albicaulis (assembly GCA_034641835.2). Taxonomy (NCBI): domain Eukaryota; kingdom Viridiplantae; phylum Streptophyta; class Pinopsida; order Pinales; family Pinaceae; genus Pinus; species Pinus albicaulis. The sequence continues at coordinate 1,687,220,246 of CM076580.1, forward strand.
CAGATGCACTCTCAAGAAAGAATGAAAAGGTGGAAGCATTGCTTTGTGCCATTTATATTATCCAACGAGATTGGATAACCAAAGCAAGGGATGAATGGAAGAAGGGTGAACAAGTGTGGACACTCATTCAAAAGTTGCAGCAAGATCCTAGTACATCTGATACATTTAGTTGGAAAAATGATTCCTTATGGTACAAATATAGATTATATCTTTGTAAGAATTCCCAACTAAAAAAAAAAATTCTTTTGGAATTGCACACTTTGTTGTGAAAACAACTCCAAAAATAGAAGAAAAAAGATATCAACGCCTTAGAAATAAGCCACTTCGAGGGGGCAACCTCCAATACGTTACATGAATGAACAATTATTGGATGATACAAATTACAAAACCTCCCTTCTATATATAGGAGTCCATGGGGCCACAATGTAATCCTAGCCGACCTAACAATAATAATTTAAGGGCACAATAATAACAATACGGGGGTTACAGTGGTACAATAATAAAAATAAAGGGGTTACACTAACAATAATAAGGGACTATATTAGTAATATAGGGACCTAACATGCCCCTCCCCTTCAAAAATTTTTGTCCTCAACGCTTGAGTAGCTCTGGGTGCTTCCGTATAAAATTCTCATCCTCCCATGTAGAATCTTCAGTGGGTAAGTTCTTGCACTTGATGAGATACTCTAAAATTGATCGATTTCGTAGCTGTCAAGTTCTTGTTTCCATGACCGCTTCAGGTTCCAATATGATTTTTCCTTCCTCATCAAGTTCGGGAAATATTGTTTGAATTGGAAGATTTTCACCTATAACCTTCTTTAAGCATGAAACATGGAAAATTGGATGCACTCGTGAAGAAGCAGGAAGCTCCAATTTGTATGCCATAGTACCAATCTTTTGCAACATCTTGTAAGGACCATAGTACTTTGGCGATAATTTATTATCCTTCTTTGCTTGCTTGAGGGACATTTGTTTGTATGGTTGTAGCCGTAAAAATACCCAATCTCCTACATCAAAACTTCTCTCGCTACGATGTTGATCTGCCTGTTGTTTCATTCGATTTTGTGCCAAATTCAGGTTATCCTTTAAGAGTTGTAGAACTTCTTGCTGATGCTCGATGTGATCTTCCACTGCTTGAACCTTCGAATTTTCTCTTAAATATGATGTGATGGATGGTGGATGATATCCATAAAGTGCCATAAATGGGGTCATTTTTGCTGCAGTATGGAAGGAAGTGTTATACCACCATTCAGCAAGAGGTAACCACTTGACCCATTGTGTTTGTTTATGAGATACAAAACAACGAAGATATCCTTCCAAACATTTATTTACTATCTCAGTTTGACCATCAGATTGAGGATGATAAGATGAGCTATGAGCTAATTGAGTACCCAAACAAGAAAATAACTCCGTCCAAAAATTTCCAGTAAAAATGGGATCTTTTTCGCTCACAATAACCTTTGGGTTTCCATGTAGCTTTTGAATTGTTTCCATAAATGTAGTAGCAACTGTACTAGCTTTAAATGGATGAGATAATGCACAAAAGTGCGCATACTTGGTAAGTCTATCAACTACCACCATGATGACACTCTTTCCTTCAGACTTAGGTAAACCTGTGATAAAATCCATTGAAATCTCCTCCCAACGTTGACTTGGAATGGATAAAGGTTGTAGAAGTCCCGGGGTCTTAATTGTCTCAACTTTATTTTGCTGGCAAACCAAAAATTCCGTCACAAACTTTGAATATCAGATTTAAGGCCATCCCAAAAAAAATCTTTCTTCACCCTTTGGTAAGTTTTTAAAAATCCTGAGTGTCCTCCTAAAGGAGAAGTGTGCAATTCCAGAAGAATATTTTGTTTTAGTTGGGAATTCTTACAAAGATATAAGCGATCTTTGTACCATAAGGAATCATTTTTTCAACTAAATGTATCAGATGTACTAGGATCTTGCTGCAACTTTTGAATGAGTATCCATACATCTTTGTCCTTCTTCCATTCATCTCTTGCTTCAGTTATCCAATCTGGTTGGATAATAGAAATGGCACAAAGCAATGCTTTCACCTCTTCATTCTTTCTTGAGAGTGCATCTGCAACAACATTTAGCTTCCCTTTTTGTAGATTATTTCAAAGTCATAACCCAACATCTTTGTGACCCATTTTTGCTGCTCTTCTGAAGATAGTCTTTGTTCCAAAAAGTGTTTAAGACTATCATGATCAGTTTTTACCTTGCAGTGTCTTCCCATTAGGTAAGTTCGCCATTTCTTTAGTGCATGTAGTATTGCTAACATTTCCTTCTCATAAATAGGTTTCTGTAAATACTTTCCTTTGATTGGACGACTTTCAAAAGCAATGGGTCTTCCTTCCTACATTAAAACTGCACCAATTCCATTTTCTGAGGCATCACATTCCACAATAAAGGTTTTTGTGAAGTCTGGCGTAGCTAAGACCGGTGCTAGGCACATTGCCTCTTTAAGATGTTCAAAGGCCTTAGTTGCTTCAGGAGTCCATGAAAATGCATCTTTCTTTAATAATGTTGTTAAAGGTGCTGCTATTCTCCCATAATTCTTAACAAACTTGCGATAATACCCTGTTAACCCGAGAAATCCTCGCAACTGCTTTATGGTTGTGGGGACTTTCCATTCCTTAATGGCTTTAATTTTTTTAGGGTATACCTTAACACCCTCGTGAGATACAATATGACCCAGATATTCCACCTCTTGTACTCCAAAGAAACATTTGGATGTTTTTGCATATAATTGTTTCTCCTCCAATAGTTTGAGCACCCTGTCAACATGTTGAACATGATCCTTCCAAGACCTGTTGTAGATTAGTATATCATCAAACAATACTAGCACAAATTTTCTAAGGAAGGGTTTGAAAATGGAATTCATCAATCCTTGAAATGTAGAAGGTGCATTGGTAAGGCCAAAAGGCATGAAAAAAAATTCATAATGACCCTCATGAGTTCGAAATGCTGTTTTCGGAATATCTTCAGTCTTCATTCTAATTTGATATATCCTGAGCGAAGATCCAACTTGGTAAAATAAATTTCTCCATGTAATTCATCCAATAATTCATCAATCACAGGAATGGGAAATTTATCTTTAATGGCGAGCTTATTGAGCTCCCTATAATATTGACACATGCGCCATGATCCATCCTTCTTGTGTACCAATACTATAGGAGCAGAGAAAGAACTTTGACTAGGTTGAATTATACCAGCCTCTAACATTTCTGCAATCATACGTTCAATTTCGCTCTTTTGGACATAAGGATATCTATAAGGCCTGATGTTTGGAGGAACACTTCCGGGAATCAAATGAATAGCATGATCATTATCAAAAATAGGTGGGAGTCCTTTGGGAGTTTCAAACACTTTAGAATTATTGTCCAAGACTTTTTGGAGATCTGCAGAAATAGATGATTTTGATGTTGGAACTTCTAGTGAGCATAATTGTGCAATTAAGCCTCGTTGTTCTTTATTTAGAAGCTTTTTCATGACTTTAGAGCTTATTATCTTTCCTGGCTTCCCTGCAATACCCCGTTATTCATCTTCCTTACCTTCTCAAAAAAATTTCAAGAAAATTTCTTGAAAATTAAAAGCTGCTGTCCCCAAAGATTGTAACCATTGTACTCCTAGTACCACATCAGCACCTCCCATAGGAATCGAAAGCATTGGACTATTAAATACATATTCCCCCATGGTTAGCTTGATATTATGGCATTTTTCAGAGTAATTTATAGTTCCTCCATTTGCAACCATCACTTGAAATTCTGGTGCTGGGTATAGGAAACAATTCAATTCCTTGGCTGCCTTGCAATGAATAAAATTATGGGTACTACCTGAATCAATCAACACTATTACCTTTTTCTTCTTGATATGTCCTTATATCTTAAGAGTTTGAGGAGTGGTAATTCATGCCAATGCATTACATGATATGGTTGGACTCATTTCTTCCTTTTCTAGGGTTGGTTCCTGGTGTATACCCTCTTCTTTTGAAAATTATTGTTCATTATCTTCTTCCTCTTCACAATCTATGTAAAATAATTTCTTCTCAACACACTTATGACCTTTAGTGTATTTTCTATCACAATTGTAGCAAATCCCTTTTGCTCTTTTTTCTTCCAATTGTTGTGGTGTCAACCTTGTAGGTTGTGGAAATCTAGGAGTAGCAACACTTCCCTCTTTATAGAAGTGAGTGGTAGGCTTCCTTGTCGCCATAAGTTTACATTCAATTTTTCTTGCCAACCTGAATGCCTTCTCCAATGAATCAGGTTCCAAAACAAGAACTTCATCTTGGATGTTATCCTTTAAAGTACCTATGAAGAGATCAATCTTGTGTTCCTATGAAATATCAGTTACCCTTATATTCAATTTTTGGAAGTCCTTAATGTGCTCCCCCACTGGACACTTTTGTTTGAGTTTTATCAATTGGCTAAAGAGGGTGTTGCTCTTTGTATCCTCATAATGTGCTATCATTTCCTCCGTAAAAATTGACCAAGTGACAATTTTTTTATGGGAGCAAAGTCATCGATACCATACAAATGTATTTTGTTCTAAATGTAAAGTTGCGATGCGTACCTTTTGTGTGTTTTGCACATTATTGAGATCATAATATTGCTCCATCTATAGTATCTATGTTACAGGATCCTTTCCATCAAATTTCCTCATATCCATTTTTGGAATATGGTGGTTCTTCCTTCCAACATTAGAGTTTATGAAATCATGATTAACATTTATTTTGTTCTCATCATGAGTTTCCTCTACTATATTTTCACCATTAGGAAACATTTCTTGTATCAAGTTTGTCAAACCTTCCATGTCTGCTTTTAGATCATTCTTCATGTTTTCCATTTTTTCATCGATCTTAGCTTCCATGTCATCCATCTTAGATTCCATGCCAACTTCGATGCCATTCTTCAAACCATCCATCTTAGATTCCACGCCTTTCTTCAAACCATCCATCTTATCTTCCATGCCTTTCTTCAAAACTTCCATGTCATTTTTTGTTGCTCTTTGTGAGAGCGAAATTTGTTGCACTTGCTCTTGTAATTTTGATATGTCATGTTGCCATTCTTCGTCTTCATGAGTCATAGTAGAACCTTCTAAAGGCTTAATTGGTGTTGAATTCTTTTCAGGGGCCGTTTTAGAATCCAATACTAATATCTATTCTACAATATGCCCTTGGAATCAGTTCAACCTGATTCTTAAAACAAGACTTATGCAATTCGGAAAAAAAAAATACACACCTGTTACTTGCTTTTGAGGAGCTTGATAATGAAATTGAATTATCTCTATAATTGTGGATCCAAAATATCTAAAATTTTGCCCTATAATATCCCTCTAAAGCTTCTTTCCAATGCCACAGGTCTGATCTGATTTCGATTCTTCAAGGAAAATTTATGTCCAATCTCCCACAACGACCCAATTATTGACTAGTTCAGTAGAGCGAACTTTTAAGACTTGCCACATGTCACTGTTTCCTCCTTTGGCTCTGAAATTGATAGACAGAAAACTGCAGTCTGTGTACTTGTGGTCAGTTTTTACAGCATTCCAATCCGATGCTCAGAGAGAGATTTATGAATATTTTCCCATGATCACCTCTTTGAGATGAAATTCAGAAGCCTAAAAAAGACCTAACTTCCACAGATCATATCTCCACCAATATTGCGAAACAAGATCTGAAATTTTGCGACGATGTTCCTTAGGATTTTGGTTTCGCACTCTAAAAATTTCAGCTTCTGTAGAAACAAAGTTATAGAAAAAATTCCACGATGAACAGTTTAGGTTAAATTCAGGAGCCTGCAAAATGACCTACCTTCCACAGATCATATCTCCAAAAATATTGCGAACCAAGCTCTGAAATTTTGTGATGATGTTCCTCAAGATTTTGGCTTCACACTCTAAAAATTTCAGCTTCTGAACCTTCGTAAAAAAACTTTATAGCGAAAATGCCACGATGACCTGTTTGGAGCAGCGAAACCCTAGAATCTCAAAGCTCTGATACCAAATGTTGTGAAACCAACTCCCTAAATAGAAGAAAAGAGATATCAAAGCCTTAGAAATAAGCCACTTCGAGGGGGAAACCTCCAATACATTACATGAATGAACAATTCTTGGATGATACAAATTACAAAAACTCCTTTCTATATATAAGAGTCCATGGGGCCATAATGTAATCCTAGTGGGCCACAATGTAATCCTAGCCGACCTAAGAATAATAATTTAAGGGCACAATAATAACAATATGGGGGTTATAGGGGTACAATAATAACAATAAGGGGGTTACACTAACAATAATAAGGGACTATATTAGTAATATAGAGACCTAACATGCCCCTCCCCTTCAAAAATTGTTATCCTCAATGCTTCAGTAGATCTGGGTGCTTATATATAAAATTCTCATCCTCCCATGTAGAATATTTAGTGGGTAAGTTCTTCCACTTGATGAAATACTCTAAAATTGATCGATTTCGTAGCTGTCGAGTTCTTGTTTCTGTGACCGCTTCAGGTTCCAATATGATTTTTCCTTCCTCATCAAGTTCAGGCAATATTGTTTGAACTGGAAGATTTTCATCTATAACCTTCTTTAAGCATGAAACATGGAAAATTGGATGCACTCATGAAGAAGCAGGAAGCTCCAATTTGTATGCCATAGTACCAATATTTTGCAACACCTTGTAAGGACCATAGTACTTTGGCATTAATTTATTAGCCTTCTTAGCTTGCTTGAGAGACATTTGTTTGTATGGTTGTAGCAGTAAAAATACCCAGTCTCCTACATCAAAACTTCTCTCGCTGCGATGTTGATCTGCCTATTATTTCATTCGATTTTGTGCCAAATTAAGGTTATCCTTTAAGAGTTGTAGAACTTCGTGAGTATGAATTCTTTGTCGAAGCGTACGAAAAAGAACCACTTTAGCTACGCATAACTAATAGCCCTAACAACAATAATGGCTGCAAAACATCTTCAGATCTGGTACGAAAAGAACCACTTTAGCTACGCATAACTAATAGCCCTAACAACAATAATGGCCGCAAAACATCTTCGTATCCGCAATTAGTAGTTAAAGTGCGTCGCAACAAACAGATCCGTAAATGGAAAGATATTACGGTAACCCTCAGAGCCGTTCCATGCATCCAACAGACAAGACAACAACACGATTTTTGAATGAATTTTTATATTACAAGGCACCCGGGAGGAAACAAGAAGGTGTATCCAGATCTCCTCAATGGGATGGGTTCTTTGTAGTCCTCAGCACTTCAGATCTAAGCTTTCTCTCTCTTGCAGATGTAGAAAACCCAATGTAGAAGGTAGAGCTCAATGGGAGCAACAATGGCAGAAAATGAGACCGAGTGTATAGATCCAGAGTGATCTAGTATGCAACAAAAGGTGAAGAATGATGGGGAAAACCCTCCTATTTATAACAAAATATTGGGTCCTTTTAGATCTTGGTGCATGATTAAAATAATGTTAATCACATCTAGATCCACCTCTATGGAATATTTTATTATTATTTGTTGGAGGGAAAGGGTGTTTGACTTGGGTCAAATCCCTTGATTAGTGAAAATAAATAAATAAATGATTTATTTATCTTTTTAAGGAAGTGGTTGGGATATAATCAAATAAATAATGATTTATTTGATTAATGGTGGTTGATTTGGTCATATTTAACAAGGAATATTATTTAAATAATTATTCCTAGAAAATAATAAGATAACTATGGGTTTATCTCATTAATTTCTTTGTTTTCGGGTTAAACATGACTGGGAATAATAATTAAATTATGGTTTAATTAATTATTCCTTTTGGGGTTTCCTAATTAACATAGTGAAAGCAGTTTTACTTGGGGTAAAACCGGTCTTACATGGTGTACTTGGGTCCATCTAATGATGAAAGGTTAGATGACCAAAAAATGGTGTAACAGATTGCCCCCCAGCGTGCGAGTGTCAGGAGCAAATCGTATGACCGAAGTACGTTGTAAGAAAACAATCACTAGACAGCAAAAAGGGATGTCAGAGAGAGAAATGTGAGGTAGATAGTGTGCTGAAGGACTAGACCCTGAGGAGACGAGACTCGCAGGTGCAACAAGTCTCTGTTATGAGAGGGTACCTGTGCTGAAGGCGGCGGGGGAGGCATACCTATGCCCGTCGTGACAAAGTACAAAAGAATAGTGTGTCCAGTGAACAAGGGACCGAACCATAGAATACAGCTGGCATAATCAAGAGCCAGATAAAAATACAATGAATAGTCTCACATACATGCTGTGCCCGGGATAACAGCCAGGACTAGTACAATATCATCTGAGTACATGAGATAAATACAACCCCAAATGCCCCCCGTAAATGGGGAAGGGCTCACAAAATCTGACTGGTACATGCAAATCATAGAGGTGCTGCAAGTGGCTAAGGCCAACATCATCAAAATCTGGAGCGGCATCAAAGGCTGCAATGAAGAGGTCATCCGGGCATGTGGGGGGCTACCTGCAGGGCCACCCCCTCATGAGGGCCGAGACATCTCACACACGCCCGGGAATCATCAAGAGCTGCTGCTGGGTCACTGGACTGTCCAGTATACTCATCTCGATCATGCTGAAAGGAGCTGGAGAAACAATCAAGTCAAAGGCAAGAGATATCCTTTGCCCTCGATCCGAGGCACCAACAAGAGTGGAAGCCGGAACCAAGGCACCGCCTCTGCATCTCAAGCTCGAATGAACGAGTCGATGTCGACAGAAGGAGGTCCGCCATAGGTGAGGCAATGAGAGACCCTCAACTAAGGCACGAGAGAAAAGAGTAGAGCGACGGACAGACTGACACTAATGATGATAGTGAAGTGGAAAGGACTGAGGAGCTAATGGACGACTTCCCTTGTTAGAGCATAAAGGGCATGAATGACATGGCAGCGACTCACACAATATCGTAAGGGATAGGGGACAGTGGGACTGAAGGTCATAATATGCGACACAAGAGAGAGACCAAGCAATGAAGGATGGAGGGCTATAGTGGGGTACCAAGGGACGCGGGATAGACTCCATGAATGCGATGATGACTCAACTTGGATGCTCTAAACAAGGGCGACTCGATGGTGCTGCCACACAGTAAAAGGCCCAATGGGGGACCATAAAAGTATGAGTACAAGGTGGGGACTCATGACGAAAATCGTCACAAACATGGACAAGTAAGGAGGCAAGATGGTGCCCCAAGTACAAGTGTTGTAAGTGAGGAAATTCGATTTTAAGGAGAGGTGAAGTGACCCTTCTTGGACAAAATAGGTCCTAGCGAAGGATAAAAATATGCTGGCTATCTAACAGAAAATAAAACACGCATCTCAGAAAGGAAATGCTAAGGGTAATATTTCTTAAGATAGAGTGCCTTGCGAAGATTGCCTTTGAAGTCTTCTAAAAGGTATGCCCCCTTACCAAGCTCCTTACTGATGATGTAAGGGCATAGCCATAATGAGTCGAACTTCCTGTGACCAAGGACATCATGGGCCTGGTCATATACTAGAACAAGGTTGCCTTCATGAAAAGGACGAGGCTGGACTTTTTGGTCATATTGAGCTTTTGGTGCGTTTCTTGGCCGCTTCCATGGTTTGCAATGCAACACAACGATATTCAGAGGCACGCTCAAGCATGATAAGTCATTGTTCTAGAGGTTGGGTGTCAGGGAGAAGTTCAACAGCCAGAGGAAGGGAAGGGATGTACACTCGATTGGTAAGACAACCTCCTCTCTAGAAACGAGGTGAGGAGGGTTATGGTTGAGGGGCATGGGTGCCCCCGAGCATGGTGTGGTCATGCCAAAATGTATTTAAAAAAAGGGGAATCTAAACACATTTTAATGATGTGGTGTGCCATTTGTTCTTGTTATGGGTATGCAGTTTGAGAAAGGAAATGGAGGATTACCAATCTCTTTTGGTACTGCATATGGAGATCAAATGGACTTTAAGTTTCCGAGTTGGCATACCTGGCGTCACTATCCCAAAAAGAGGATTTTGAGATAATGAATTTATGCTCTTGTAGAAAAGCTAGAGGTTGGTCAACAATAATGTCTAAGAGACTGGGTTGCTGACGGAAGAGGAGGGAACGATAAGAGGTATCATCCCTAGAGTGATCGGAAGTGATCTGGGACTTTAGAGGTTCTTCTAAATGTGGAAGAATAATGGTACTAAAGTCAAGATGACCAGATATAATAGGAGAGTTATGGAGAATTGCTTCTCTTGGTCTCTCAAATGTGGGTGCCCCCTTACCCAAACATTGGGTTTCGATGTAATGGCCACAAGGTGGATGTGGTGTGAACACATGGGTTCGATGTAAGGGGGAATATATAAATTCAGGGGTGGGAATTTCTTCCATAATGTCGCCATCGTGATAAAAGATGGGGTGACTGGTGGAAGAAGGACCACCGGACGTGGTGAAGCGACCTGAATCATCATCATGAGAAGAGAGGTTCACATGCGCATCGTCACAAGGGGTGACCGAAGAGTAAGTAGATAAAGGATCTACCGATGCTGAGCCCAAGATGATCGCTGAAGAAAGGTCAAGCGAAACAACAGGGGAGGATTCAGATGGAATGGTCCCCGAGGGTCTCATGGATGATGATAGGTAGAAAATGTTGGACGAAGGCTCCGTCATCTCGACATCAGGAGGGGGAATGTCAATGGGAGCAATCATATCTGGTAGTTCTGCTGAAGCAGAATGCGCAAATATGGGAGAGGTGTACTCATTGCGCTTGGCCTCGAATTGGTGGACCGCGGCAATAGAGGTGCGAAAGTCCTCGAGGCGGGGACAAATATGGGTGTGATGGCCATGGAGATCACACAAAGCACGGGGGTGGTTGGTGTGAATAGTCTTGGGGTTCTTGGCCGCGGTTGTGGAAGGAACAGAGGCTTCTGGGACCGCGGACTCAGGGAACGTGACATTAACCATGGGCTTTAGATGAAGTAATTCAGGACAGGTATGGGAGGCGTGACCGACAACATCACACAAAGCACCCCGGATGGTATGCTTTGGAGGCTGAGGAGGAGCAGGGTTTGTCGGGGCAGCCTTGTCCTTTGATGCCCCCTTGCGAGCTTTGCCCTTCTTACCCGAAGCGGTCGCAACAGGAGGTGGTTCCTGTTGATGTGACTGAGGCACTGATGCAACGGGAGAAACCATGGGGGCCGGTTGAACCGGGGTCAAAGCGATATAAGGTTGGGGTTGACCAGGCAAGGTGGGGGCTAGAGGATCAAGGTACCAAACGGGAATCCCAAGTGTCAAGTTAGGAAGAGAGAGGGTGGCCATGACTGGTACCGTGTACACTCCTGGTGGGGGAGCTAGGAACGGTATCTGACCAGAGGGGGCATGGCCGGGTGGGACGGCTCCTAAATGGCTAAGGCCTGGAGGAACCGTGCCAGGGGGATAAAGGGGCTCATGACGACCAACTGCAGGTGAAGGGCTAAGAGCAAGTTGCGGAGGGCAAGGTTGCTGACTAGCCGAAGCAGGTTGCTTGAGAGCAGCCCGAGACGATTGCATCATGCAAACATTCGATGAGCTGGGGTCAGAGATAGGAGGAGGGGGAAAACTAGGAAAAGTTCCAAGCAGAGAGGAATCCTTGTAAACGCCGGGGGAGACACTGGTCAAGGAGTCGACGGTTTGCTTGTTGGCTACAGAAGAGATGGTCGTCTCAGGTGAGGTCTGAGATTTTGGCTCATGATATGTCAACTGGTCAATGGTGACTATCTTCCCATTATGGGGGAAAGACATCTTGCGAAAGACCGCGGATGGGATAGCGGACATAGCATAGGTGTAGCTTCGCCCCAAAAGAATGTTGTAGTCTAGTGGGGCGTCAATGACTTCGACGTCAACGCAAACAGTCTTACCGGCGAGTGTGATAGGGAAATTACGGAACAAGCCAATGGGCTGGGAGGCATGACCGTCCCACGCTCTAAGGGTGATCGTGGAAGGGGCTAGCTCAGGGGATCCGAGTTGCTTCCAAACCGAAGCGGACATCACGCAGGTGGATGCCCCCTCGTCAATGATACACCGGGAAACGATGGCGTTTCGTATTTTGACTGAGATTTGGAAGGCGACGGAAGGAGGGAGGGGAGGGTGGTCCGATTGAGTGGCGTCGAAAACAATCATCTAGTCGTCAGCAGGATCTACAGCGCCCACGGCAGATAGTAGAGCCTTCTTTTGGGAAGGGCATGACTGGAGGAGTTCCAGTGTGGAAATGGCAGCAGGGGACTGCGCCAAATCATCTACTATGCTATACGACGGAGCGGCTCGACCGGAAGCAGCTTTTCGGCGTAATGGTCCCTTTGGAATCTTTGGATGAACCTCAACTTTGGGTTGAGGGATGTGTAAGGGGCCATTGGATGTCGAAAGAGGCTCTGCAGAACCTGAAGAGGGGGGCTCGGGAGCAGACTGAGCAGGAGGCTTGGGGTACTGGCGAGACCGAGTTTGAAGGTTAAGGTCGACGGTTAGAGGCGGATCGGAGTTCATCATGAGGATCTGGTAATTGGAGGAACCAGAAGGGGAAGGTGGAGTGGCCACCTGTCCGTTAGGTGGTTGGGTAGCCATGAATCCCTGCTGTGCATCCACCTGCGCTTGAGGGGGCGGGGAGTGCTGTTGCAGGGGTTGAGAAGGCAAGGGAGGTGAAAGTGCATATGCTGGAGGAGTTGGCGCGCCAGGCTGTGGATAAGGGTAATGGTTAGGTTGGGCAACATTGAGGTAAGCAGGAGGTTGGGCAAAAGGATGAGGCATGCCGCATCCTGGATGCATGCTACCGGGAGGGGGAGAAGTGCAGGAAGCGGTGCCCCCTCCCCCAGGAAAACCATAGCTCATGTGAGGTTGAGCGGATGGATGAGAGATGGGTCCAATGATACTGTTGGCGGCATGAGGTGCCCCCGGTGTATGGGCATCATTGGGTGTGGGAAGGTCAGGTAGGACAGTAGGATCATAACCTGTCTGAGCGTAGATCAGGTCATACTTTAACGCCATTTGGAGGGCATCTTCTTCGGTTTGAGGAAAATGGGATGCGACATCTTTCCCGATAGGGGACAAAAGAGATCTAAGGAACCAGTCCATGTAGACACGGTCTTCGAAGGGAGGAGATTGGCATAAGCTCCGTCGCCTTCGCCAGTCCTGGACATGGGTAGAAAGGCGGGTCGAAGAGGTTTGCTTGAAGGAAGTCAAGAGTTCGATACCAGTGTCATAACGAAGGGGAAGCTGGAAGTAAGATAAAAAAGCCCGGGCAAGAGTTGCAAAGGTGGTATGGGAGGAAGTGGGCTGGTCAACATACCACTTAGAAGCTTCGCCTGTAAGCGTGCGTTGGAACAGTCCAAGACGAACAGAGTCATCGATAATGGAGGTAGATGAACACCACATGTGGAAAGATCGAACATGATTTGAAGGATCTTCTCCAGCACGACCTTCAAACTTTGGGATGTCGGAAGGGAGCTTTGTCGGCATAGCGGGCCAACTAGCGTCATGATGTATAGGGTCGTTTATCAACCGGTCCAAATCGGGGAGGCTGAGGCCTGCCAAGAAGGGGAGCACAGGTGGAGCCGAGGTAGTTCCTGTGGTGGTTCTGCTAGTAGTAGTCCCAGCATTAGGGCCAGGATTCCCGCTAGTGTTAGGCCCTGGACCAGACATAGTGGAGGTGACAGGGGGGAGAACCAGAAGGAAAAGGAGAACCCAAAGAAGCAGAGAAGGACTGGCTCGACGATGGTGGGACGGAGCAGGTCGATCGACCGGAGACTGAGGGTGAAGGCCAAGGAGGCGCCGGGAAAGGTGCCTTGGGGGCGCAATGATGACAGGAAGAAGGAAACCGACAAGGGCAGAAAGGGAAAAAATCAAGAAGGTCAAGGGCAGAAAAGGTGCAGTGACAATTGATTTTAGAGTCTTTGCTAGGCGGTGTAAACCAGGCGCTTCTTCACTTAGGGTCAGTGTGTGGCGTGCGTTAATTTTAATTTTTAAACCCTTTCCGTTGTTTGAGAGCAAGAAAAAGTGTGCGACGTAGCTGAAAATAAACCTACAGAGAACAGAATAAAATGCTGAAATAACAAAAAAATAACAGCTACGTATGCATCTATCTAAACCAAGAAGGTCGGTCTCTCACAACTATGCTGAAAAGAAAGGGAAAAACTATGGAAACACACACAAAGGAAGCTCGACAGATCTAGGGTCAAAGGGGACAGAGATCTGGAGGATAAAGCTGCAGACAAGGGGTGCAGATCACAGCTAAGAGACAGAGGCAAGGTGGCTGGAAAAAGGGAAATCAGCAAAAAACCCGGGGGGGGGCAAGGCAGAGGCCTCTAGAAGAAGTCCAAACAAAACGACAAGAGGTGATTTGAAAGGAAAAGAGGCTGATTTCGATGGATCTGAAAGTGAGGTAACAGATCTGGAAAAAGAGGGGGCTGAAGCTCTGAAACCGACGGCTAAAACAGCTGAAACTCTTCCACAAAAAGTGGAGGGTACTAAAGCCCTAAGGGGCTGGGTTCCCACTTAGATGAGTAAAAACAGATCAGATCTTGGTCAAGGCGGGCCGAGACAGAGGCTGGAAGACCCCCGCAGGGTCATAGCAGTAACCCGCAAAAATTACGTTAAAAAAATGTCGAAAAAAAAGGTGTCGCAGTTCCACCTCGATCCGAGTTGGAGGTCGCAAATGTACAAAGGTGCGTCCATGTCAGCAGTGTTTTGGGGCTGTGTTGCGCGACCCCCCGCCCGAATAAGCTATGCGTATTTTTTGAAAATTGCTGCCTCAAAGTACCGGTGTCGCTTACCTGCGCAATAGGGCCAGAAACACACGGAAGTTAGAAATTTTAAGTTTTTAGGGTTTTATGTGAGAAAATGACATAAAAAGAGGAAAACTAAGCAGCTGAAAAGAAGCCCTAGGGCCTGAAGTAGCTGGATATGCAGGAATATGAAAAACGACAGCGGTCGTAATTTAAAACCCGTGTGGAGTCGCCACTTGTTAGTATGAATTCTTCGTCGAAGTGTACGAAAAAGAACCACTTTAGCTACGCATAACTAATAGCCCTAACAACAATAATGGCTGCAAAACATCTTCAGATCTGCAATTAGTAGTTAAAGCGCTGCAACAAACAGATCTATAAATAGAAAGACATTAAGCAGTAAAGTAAAGAGTTTGCTCCATGCATCCAACATACAAGACAAGAACACGATTTTTGAATGAATTTTTATATTACAGGGCACCTGGGAGGAAACAAGAAGGTGTATCCAGATCTCCTCAATGGGATGGGTTCTTTGTAGTCCTCAGCACTTCAGATCTAAGCTTTCTCTCTCTCGTAGATGTAGAAAACCCAATGTAGAAGGTAGAGCTCAATGGGAGCAAAATGGCAGAAATGAGACCAAGTGTATAGATCCAGAGTGATCTAATATGCAACAAAAGGTGAAGAATGAAGGAGAAAACCCTCCTATTTATAACAAAATATTGGGTCATTCTAGATCTTGGTGCATGATTAAAATAATGTTAACCAAATCTAGATCCACCTCTATGGAATATTTTATTATTATTTGTTGGAGGGAAAGGGTGTTTGACTTGGGTCAAATCCCTCGATTAGTGAAAAATAAATAAATAAATGATTTATTTATCTTTTTAAGGAAGTGGTTGGGATATAATCAAATAAATAATGATTTATTTGATTAATGGTGGTTGATTTGGTCATTTTAACAAGGAATATTATCTAAATAAGATTTAAATAATTATTCCTGGAAAATAACAACATAACTATGGGTTTATCTCATTAATTTCTTTGTTTTTAAATAACATTTAATGGGAATAATAATTAAATTATGGTTTAATTAATTATCTTATGAGGAAAATCAAAACAAATATAGGTTTGTTTAATATTTCCTTTTGGGGTTTCCTAATTTAACATAGTGAAAGCAGTTTTACTTAGGGTAAAACTGATCTTACATGGTGTACTTGGGTTCATCTAATGATAAAAGGTTAGATGACCAAAAAATGGTGTAACACCTACCAAGGACCAAAGTATACCAAAATTGTAGATAACCGGGAAGATTCTTAGCTCTTGGACCATCTCTACCAGATGACCGCTGGAAGAAGGGAAGACTATATCAACCCGAAAGCAGAAGGCTTGGTAAGCTGGAGAAGTATTCAGAGCTCAGAATTGGGATCAGATCTGGCATGGGACGATTGGTAGCAAGGGGGCTACGAGACAAACACAAGGAGATGTGCCAGTGTTGCAAGGGTCAATTGGATTGGAGCTGAACTTCAAGGATACCTAATATTGTCAGATATGAATTCTATCAGTTTTTTAATAGCCACGGTAGAAACCACGGTTCCAGAAGGCCAGAGGATACCCTTGATGGATGTGGAATTGCAGTCCACAGCTGCAAGGTGGTGGAGTAACCATCACGACTCACTGACGCGATGGGATGAGGTGGTGGCAGCAAAGAAAACCATGTTTCAAGAGGAAAAGGATCCCAGGTGGAGGGACCGGTACTAAGGGGATGCAAGTCCCATAAACCATCTGAAAGAATGTGAATCAAAATGGCTAGCTGATGAATACCCAGAGGAATTGTCGGTCCACAAGTTCATCCACTCCTTGGATGTGATCCCAAAATCCTGGTATTTAATGGAGGAAAAGAGGAGAGGGACCCAAGATTGGCAGGAGGTTGTGGAGAAATTCATAAAGTGCTTCATATTTGAGGGAAAAACAGAGCAGATTACTTAAGCCTTGCAAGCTATCAAGCAGGTATTGTTCTTTCCTGATAACCTACAGACGAACGAGAAGTCCCCATGGTACCAGGATATCCAGCAAAAAGTGGCATGTCAAAATATTAATAGCGAGATGGAGGACGACAACCTGGAGGACCTCAGACATTTATATTTCGAAGAAACAGAGGGGGAGAGGGACATTAAAGAGGAACCCACTACAAAAGGTATCCACCTCCTGCCACTCAGAACTAAAAAGGTCAACATTGGGACGGAGGATAAACCCAAGCTGGCGACCATTGGAAACTACTGGGACGAGAAGAAAACAAAGGAAATATTCAGTCTACTTGAGGAGTATGAGGACTTGTTTCCATCATCAGTAGCAGATCTCAAGGGAATAAAAGGAGATATGGGGGAAATGAGAATAATATTGAAGCCTGATGCTAGGCATGTCAAACATACACCATATCATTTAAACCCAAGGGTGAAGGAAAAAGTGAAAGCAGAGATCGACAAAATGCTGAAAGTTGGGCTCATATTCCCTGTAGAAGAGGTTGAATGGGTAAGCCCCATTGTTATACAAAGAAAAAAGGAGAAATCAGAGATACAAGTCTGCATGGATTACAAAAGCCTCAACAATGCCTGTGTCCATGACCCGTTCCCTACCCCATTCAGTGACGAGGTGCTCAACAATGTTGCAGGGAACAAATCATACTCATTCACGGACGACTTTTCAGGTTACCATCAAGGGAGAATAGCGGAAGAGGACAAGGAAAAGACAACCTTCACTACCGAATGGGGCTCCTTCGCATACAAAGTGATGTCGTTCGGACTGAAGAATGCACCCGCAGTTTTCTCTCGCATTGTGATAGCAGTGTTTCGAGAATAAATTCACAAGTTCCTTGAGGTATATATGGATGATTGGACTGTGTATAGCTTGCTGAAAGACCACGTGAGCCTGCTAAGAGTAATTTTTGATAGGTGTAGACAACTACAGATCTCCTTGAATTTGAAGAAATGCATATTTGCTATACCATTCGGGATCTTGTTGGGGCATGTGGTATGTAAACAGGGTGTTTGTTTAGATTCGACTAAAGTCGCAGTTATTGTCAATATGGAGGCTTCGGAGACCGTCAAACACCTCCAGTCACTTCTGGGACACACGGGCTACTACCGGAAATTCATCCGCAACTACGCCAAAATAACAACGCCCTTGGAGAGATTGCTAAAGAAATCAGAGCAATTTCAATGGACAGACAGCTGCAAGGAGGCACTGGACGTGTTGAAATAAAAGTTGGCAAGTGCACCAATACTAGTCCACTCGAACTGGGACAAGCAGTTCCATGTACACATTGACGCATCTAGAATTTTGCTTGGTGTAGTTCTAGCTTAGCCAGGGGACACCTCAGTCGATCATCCAGTGTACTTTTCTAGCCACAAGTTGTCAACAGCAGAGTGCAACTACACGACAATAGAGCGAGAAGCACTGGCGATGGTGTACTCACTCCAGAAGTTCTGCCACTACCTATTGGGGGGTAAGTTAAAATTCTTCACGGATCATTCTGCATTAAAATATCTGGTAAAAAAACCAGTCTT